>CM076584.1:84630403-84946966 GCA_034641835.2 Pinus albicaulis | reverse complement strand
ATCCTTTTAAAACCATGAAATCCCTTTTTTGGTTTAAAACCCTTCTCTTTCACCCTATCGGAACTCGGAAAACCTTGAAATAACATAAAAAACACATGAAAAGCTTGGAAAACCATTTTTCTGCCCTTTTATAGGCCTTAAGCCCCCTTCGCTTAAGCCCTTGGCCCCTTTTTCTCCACGTGACCTGGTCCTGTGACAAAAGCACTATGGCCCGCAGCCTATCGGCCTTTTTTCCTTCATCACAACCTTTTTTCTTTTGTAAAACTTCTTTTTACTGATGCGAAGGCCCTGATCAAAATCATCGCATATTGGCAAAATCACTTTTCATATGCCCTGGACCCTTATCCCGCCGATATGCCGATATGCGATAAGCCCTTTCTAGCTTAGCCCCCAGCTCCTTTTTTTCATCATATGGCCATGTGCTCGTGACCGGGCGCTAAAGCGCTCATTGCATCACAATTTTTTTATCACATCGGCACTCTTTTTTTTTACATTACCTCGCTCCTCTTCTCCCCGCCGATGTGATAAGCCCCTCCTTCCATCGGCCCCTAGTCACGTATCCTGCCATATGACCAGGCCCCAGCCCTAGTTTCTTAAGCCCCCATCGCATCGTGCCATCAGGTTTTCCCTTTCCCCTTTTCCCTCGTCTTGTGCTATATCGATCTGCCGATGCGATAAAGCCCCTTATCCCTCCACCTTAATTTCCCCTTTTACCCTCCATAAAACCTCATTTACCCCATTCTTTTAAGCCCCTTCCCTTTTTCTCTTCTACCCCGTATGCCCTTTGTAAAAAACCTCATTCTCTTTGTATTTTCCCAGAACCTATGGTTTTCCGTTTTAACACTAAAAACTATGTTACCCCAACCTAAAAAGCCCTCCCACTACCCGAAAAATTAGTTGACCTAATGCCCACGTCATCACTCCGGGCCCACCTCTCACTACCTTTCTGCTCCCCCAATCCCATGCTGCCACCTGGCCTCCACTTAACCAATCCACCGAGCACCTTTCTCCATCGCACTCATCCCTCCACCATTGGATATGCTCTTCTTGATCCAACGACCTATGTCATGTTTCACGTAGATTTTTTTGCTAGGGTTTAACCCCCAAAACGAACGCGAAATAGGTGGTTTTGTGGAGGACGTGTGGCACGAGATAATTGGATCGCATTCCCTCTGGCCTAAACCATTTACCACCTGAGGTTCACTCGATAGTCATTCATAGTATTTCTAAAAACCGCCTCTCCACTATTTCACTCCAATATGCAAAATTTCACCCCGTTTTCACAGGTTTCCACCTTGGAACCTTTTCCTGCATACATTTTCTCTCCTCATTGCTCATTTCGCCGTCCGCCCAGCCTCTGGAAGTAGTTTTACCATATGAACGCAGCATTCTATTAACAGTTGTTTATGTTGTAGGTTTGATGGAGGTTTCAAAAGTAAAAACCCTTCCCACTGTCTATGAAGGGGCAGGGTCGAAAATCACCATCTATTGAAGACCAATCAATGAAGAAAAGAAGCTTCCCGGTAAAATAAAATACAATGGAGATTAAAAATTCAAAGGGTTTAATCCAGGGTTCGAAGGGATAAACACAGTGAATGAAGCACAGTTTCGGGATAAAGACAGTTTAAAAGGTTGAAAGGTCAAGTAAAGGACCAAAAGCATGAAAAGCCCAAAAAATGATTTAAAGAAGGCCTAAAGCATATCAAAGGCTGAGCCAATGCTTAGAAAGTGAAAACAGTCAACATGAAAGGTTTAAAGGTGAGTCCGAGGATGATTATAAAGGCATAAATTAGAATCAAAGTTATAACAGTGTTTTAAAGCCACAAAAACAGACAAATGAGTAAAATAAGCCCCCAAATGCCACATCATCGAGGTTGTTAATCTTCAAAATGCCACCTACAAGCCTTCCACCTAAAAAGGCACGTATATTAATTACACAGTCAGAGATATTTCTAAAGACAGCTCAGGATTAATTGCCAGCCTATAAAAAATCCCCCAAAGTGAAAAAAGTGACTGAAGTTGATGAACGTTAATGTAATAATCAATTAGTAGAGTTAATTCATGTCATTCCTTCTCCATTTGGCCCTTCAAAGTCCAAGAAGCTCTTACTCTGCATTAATTGAAGAGATAGGCCTTTCTTTCACTCCACCTACTCATTCTCCTATAAATACTTCTCTAGAAGACAGTATATCGGTTGGTCTCTGGATACCCGTTGTATGTAAATAGATTTTGAAGTTTTTTTAGCTCTGTTTTGTAATTAAAGACACATAAGCTGAGATGAGAAGTTTGAAGCTGTAGAGACCCACTGGACTTAAATATTGTAACTGGTTTGAACATCAAATACAAATAGCTGATTTATGGGATCCTAGTCTATGTCAATGGTGATGTGTTTCTTATTGTAATTGTTATTTTTATTTATGTTTTCATTCTGTCCACTTTTCTCTGATAAAGAACAACAAATATAGATTAGGATTTACTTCTGAAGTACCCTAAATCTCACTAATAAATCTTTATCCCTTATGTTTTATGCTGATTGTTTATTTAAAGATAATTCAATAGAGTATAACCAGAGAAGTGTTGGTAAGCCCATGTTTCCTGAGTACAACTTGAGAGATTGTCTTTGAATGTTCTTGACAAGTCTTCTAATTAAAGTTGAGCTAGAGAAGTTTATGGTTTGCCCTGTCCTCTAGTTTCTTCTCCAAAAGTTGCTTTGAAGAGTTCCCTGAAGAGTATGTTAAAAGCATGCTAGTTTCAAATTACTTACCTGATCTTAGACTACTTTTTGTGTTTATCATGAATGTTTTCCCTTTGAATATGCTGGAAGAAGGCTAAGTTAAAAGTCTTTACTTGATGTTAAGCTATTCTATGTTTTTAAATGTTTTCTCTTGAATGTACATCAAAATCAGGCTAGTTTCAAAGTACTTACCTGATCTTAGATTACTTTTTTGTTTTTCCCTTTAATGCATGTCAAAAGAAGGCTAGTTTAAAGGTACTTACCTGATCTTAGGTTGTTCTTTTTTTCTTCATGTTTTATTGCCTTAACTTCATTTCTTAGTATTTCATTCTATAAAATCAACTTAAAGAGATCCTCTGACATAGATGACTTGCCCCATGGACCACTCTTGAACCTTGCTGTGCAATTAAATCCTATTATGACTCCATAGACCAATGGATTGATGCTGCTCCTTGCTTATCTTATCAGCTGAACCATTATGTCACTTACTCACACCGTCACCATTCATACAAACTTCCTTCATCTGCATAGTATCTTGCCCAACCAAAAACAAACAAAACAACCTTGTTCTTAATAACTAGCCTAAAATCATATTTAAGCCTTGAAGATCATATCTTTGAACACATATATAGAGAGATCCCTGTCTGAATCTAGGATGGCTAGATCCTCAGATTCCAAAGTGGTTTGATGTAGGCTCTGCAGCTTTGTATTTTCCAATATTGCAAAAATACAGTGTCCCAGTAGAAGTTATGTTTAGTTTAGGGTTTTTTTCCCTAGAAGGCAACCCCTCGCTTTGTATGAGGGTATTGTATTGCGGAAGTGTATTGTATGTGTATTCTTGGAGCAAGAAACAGATAGTGAGACTATGAGAGAGAACAGAGGATATTACAGTAGGTCTGTTGTAGGTTGTGTCTCTTCATTTTGCTGGATAACAGAAAGTAAGGACTAGCTGTTCGGGGTGGACGTAGTCCAAACTGGGTGAACCACATATATCTGTGTCTCTTTGGTTTTATGTGCTTTGTGTGCTTGTGTTTTCCGCATATTTTACGTGTTTCATTGCTCTGTAATATTTAATTTTCTAATATGGTTTGGGATCTTTAGGTGTAAAAACAGATTATTTGACAAATTGATGTATTGAATATCCAAAATCTAATGTACTTGATTTATCTAAAGAGCCTACAGAGATAGTTTTGAGACCATTAATGCTTGAGGAACCTGGTGAACATGGGAATGAATAGGTTGATTGGTAACCCTAGATGAAAGTGGTGTTATGGGAAAAGGAAAAAATAGAGAAATGGGGTTATAGGTGGGAACATAGGATATAGATGAGTGGCACAAGCCCATAAGGAGTTTTTAAGGAGTGGTAGGGTGACCATGAAATGCAAAAATGGTAGAATAGTGAAAAAAATTCCATAAGGACAATGAAGGCAGAGAGACATCTATAACCCACAATATTTAAAGAAATTTTCTTTTAGAAATCTAGAACCAATATTTAGTCATCTATAAAGGGAAAAAATTATTGATGACTAATAGTGGCTCCACTCAGGGAGGGCATCTCCTTTTCAGGAGGTGTCAAGAACCTTAGAGTTCAAATCTCTGAGGTTTAAAGACCAGTGCCTTACTTGTACTTTGAAAATCCTTTCCTCCTTTATTTGTTGATGTTCTCTTGAAGCTATGATCTCAAAATGAGAAAGACATGTGTGCTTCAATCTCACTTCTACCTACCCATCATACCGGGCCTAACATTTTTTCTTCTTTTGGTGCACTTGGACTGGAAAACCCTTGACATAATTTTTTTTAGAAAACATAAAAAACTACCTACTTGTACCCTTTTCACTTCCAAGAGTTCAAATTAGGATAATCAACTCTCTTATTCTCTACCTAGTCTACTCATTTGTCAAGATTAAGCTGTTTGAAAAACTTTATTCTCTATCCTACTAACATGAAATTGAAAACATGATCAAACCAGGATTAAGAAATCTGATTTTCCATGGGTTGTGGCATTTGGAAAAGCTGCACACAGACATCATTTTTGTATAATAAAAAACTAGAAAACTTGAGGGCTATGATTTAGAATTGGTTAGGCATCCCTCTTTTTCTTTTGGTTCATATTTATGCGTTGGGAACCAGTAATCATTCCTAATCTAATCTACTGAAAATTCAAGCTTAAATGATTTGAAAAGTCTTATTTCATTAACTTATCAGCAAAAATGTAAAACATGTTCAGTCATGATTAGGCTAGATGACTAAACAAGACTTTCTTTCTCAATAATAGTGGCATTTAGGCTTGCACACTTTCAGCGGTACTCTTTTTTGGGTATGGGGTTGTATCTATTAATTTCCTGCCCCCTTTTTCTTGCTTTCTTTGGTTTTGTGTTTTTGTTTTTGTTATCTTTCATCAAGCAATGTTATGTACAATGAATGAAAGACTTAAACTAGAAATTTTTAAAAAAATAGTGCTTGAGCAGCATGCCATTGACAGGACCTCTGATTAACTCTACTCCATCCAGCTCTTGTAAAAATAAAGCATTGTTACCTCTAACTGAATGAATGATGTAAGGACCCTTCCACAAATTTTCAAAATTTCCATGCTTGCCTTTGTCATCACTCCTTGAATCCCATTTCAACACCTTGTCTCCAGTTTGGAAGTCATTGGCTTTGGTCCTTCTGTCAAAGATCTTCTTCATATTCACTTTCACTGCTTATGTTCTTTTGTAAACTTCTTCCCTTGACTGCTGCAAATGAATGGTTTGGTTCAGCCTCCTTTGCATGTCATTCTCTTCCGATTGCATCTCTTGAAGAAGCTTCATAAATTTTACTCCCAATGATGTTGGGAAAACATCATCCATGCCATACACTAGATGATAGGGAGACATATTGATATATTTCTTAGTTGTTAGTGTATCAGCCCATAGTGCATGCACCAGTTTGCTATGCCATGATTTTTTGTTCTCTTCCAACAGCTTCTTGATGATGTTTACCAAAATTTTGTTAGAGGATTCAACCAACCCATTACCTTTAGGGTAATAAGCGGTAGAGTCCCCTAGTGTGATGTGGTATTTGTAGCAAAATTCCACCATTATTTTCGACTTAAATGCAGCAGCATTATCGGTGATTATCTTTTTGGGACAACCAAATCTGGACAAGATATTGGTTTCAAGGAATTTTATGATGACTAAGTCAGTGGCATTCCTTGAAGGGATGGCTTCTATCCATTTGGTGAAATAATTAGTAGCAGTGAAAATCCACTTATGTTCGATAGATGAGGCAAGGTGGATTTCACCAATGAAATCTAAACCCCATTGTTGAAAAGGATTTTCAACACTGATAGGATGCAAGGGCAAGGGTAGGATTTTTTTCTTGCCATCAAATATTTGGCATTTATGTCAAGTTGCAACTAGCTTGTGTATGTTAGGGAAAAGAGTGGGCCAATAGTAACCAGCTCTGAGGATTTTGTTGGCTTTAGTTTTCCAATAGAGCTGACCTCCACACTCTCCTTCATGAAACTCATGCATAATTCTATCTACATCATCTTCAAGCAAACATTTAAGAAAGATGCCAATATAATTTTTCCAATACAAAGCTCCATCTAAAATGCAGAAATTTAAAGCCTTTTGTTTCAAGAATCTAGCTTTTGTTTTGGATAAAGTAGGAGGAGAATTAATATAAAAAAACACATATAAAATATCAACATACCAAGATGAATTCAAAAATAATTCTTCAATGGGGAGAGCCGTGAAATCTTCCTGTTCCTCTAATGCATCAACCATATTCATGTCTAGTGCTTGAAAATTTCATTCAGCCATGAGTTTTGCGAGTCCTTTTCCTTTAATCAGTTTAGTGGATCTGATTTCTAATCATATTCTAAGATAATAGAAATCCATTTACCCCTTTTACCATCAGGTTCCTGATTCAGAATGTCTTTAAAAACTATATGTGGAACAAAAGCAATAAGATCAGAGTGCAAAATGTAAACTCTAAAGTCTTTCAATGTTTTGATCAAGGAAAAGGCTTGTTTCTCAATGATTTCATATTTTAGAGGAGCATCCATCAATGCTTTTCTGAAGAAGGCTATGGGTTTTTCTTGTCCCATCATGTTCTTTTGAATCAATACAGTAGCAATAGTGTGTTTTGATGCAAAGGAGAAAATGAAGAAATCCTTGGTAAATTTGGGGCTGATTAGAATTGGTGTTTGGGTAAGGGCTTGTTTCACCAGTTCAAAGGATTGTTTGGCTTCCGTGGTCCACTGGACTCCTACCTCTCTTTTTATCATGTTTTTGATATTTCTTAGGAGTTCAACAAGGTTGGGTATGAACCTTCTTAGGAAGTTTATCTTTCCAATGAAATATTGCAACTCTTTAATGTTTCTAGGATGGTTGATTTGTAGTATACCTTCAATCCTTTTGGGGTCTATCTTTATCCCTTCTCCGGAAATGATGTGGCCTAAGATATTTCCTTCTTGAAGACAAAACAATGTTTTCTTAGGATTCAGAGATAGGCCATACTTCCAACACTTTTCAAAGACCTTTCTCAAATGAACTAGGTGTTCTTCATCAGTTTTAGAATAGATAGTGATGGAATCAAGGTATATCACTATGAAGTAACCTATGTCTTCATAAAAATCTATGTCCATGGCTCTTTTAAAATTATCCCCCGCATTCATCAACCCAAATGGCATTTTTACATACATGAATATGCCCCAAGGTGTTATGAACGCGGTTTTATGCTGATCACTTGGCAGTACTAGTACCTGATTGTAACGTGAGAAGCAATCAAGCAATGATATTCTCTTAGAGCCTACCACTCTTTGTAGTATATGATCCATTTTGGGTAAAGGGTAGTTGTCCTTCATGGAAGCTTTGTTCAAGTTTCTAAAATCTATGCACGAACTAATCTCCCTTGTTTTCTTTATTACTGACACAAGGTTAGAAACCCTTTTTGAGTACCTAAGTGGGACTATGATACCAACATCATACACCTTCTTTATTTCTTTTCAACTAGAGGCACTAGGACGGGGTTTATTCTTCTCAATTTTTTCTTGAATGGTTTCTGATTTTCCTTTAGAGGAACCTTATGTTGAATAATGCTTGTGTCATAGGACTTTAAGTCCTCATACCCCCATGAAAAAACATCTTTAAACTCTCTGAAAAACTCTATATATTTCTATTTTATGTGAGGATGGAGAGTTTTGGACAGCTTGATCATTTTTGGTTTTTCTATGCTGCCTATGTTGCATTCTTCCACATCAGTTTTGGTGGTTTCCAGTTTTGGCTTCCTAGCAACACCATTGAAGTCAAATAACTCTTCTAAGGGGGTAAGACCTCTCAGTAATGAGTCATATTTGCATTGTAAAACCTCAAGGTCCTTTTGATTTGGGTCCCTAGAAAATTCTACCTTATAAAAGTGTTCTAATAGATTTACATTAGTAGAAGGAAATGGTTCTGTTTTTGGTGTTAGTTCTTCATTTGGGAAATCTTGTTCATGCTCTAAACTTAGTTTTGGTATTATAAATTCATTCTTCAATTGAAAAAAATCATCAATTTGTTTATCACCCTCAAACACTTGCCAATAGTCTATGTTGTCACGTACTGTAGGCCAGTTTTTTACTTTGACAGTGTATTGTTCACTGGCATGGGGTATTTGGCATGTGCTGGCAGCAAAGGCAAGTTCATTGGCAAGGTTGTTTTGAGCTGTAGGGATGGAGGTAATTTCATACTTCTCAAAAAAAATTAGGATAGATAAGGCAACATTCCTGTAATCTCTTAGCCTAAGATTCTTGGCATAATATTCTCCCTTGATTTGTCTAATGATTAGTTCAGAATCCCCTTGAACTGAAATTTTCTTAGCTCCTATGTCTTTCAGAAAATGTAAACCAAGGAGAAGGGCCTCATACTCTGCGATATTGTTAGTGCATTGAAAGTCTAGTTTGTAGGAGTGACCTTCATTGGTGTTATGTATCCAAACACCAGCCCCTGAACCAGCTTTTGTACAAGATCCATCAAAGCTCATGTTCTAAAGTGTTTCAAGTTCAACTTCACCATTATGTTGTTGTTCAGGGCTGCTAGAGTTTTGGCTGTCAAGTTATTCATTTAGTATTTGGTTTGAATGTTGTGTTAGGCCTAGATCTTTCTCAATTTCATTTACTTTTTCATCAATGTAATATTCATTATAAAAGATAAATGAGTCAAGGTCTGAATGTATGGAATGAAGAGGGGTGTTGTTTGGCCTATCTTGATTGCTAACCATATATTTCATGTGTGATTCTCAGTACAATCTCCTTGTTTGGTTAAAGACCGGGATGGTAGCATAGGACATGTCCATTTGGATGTTCCCTTGGAGTTTGGCTCCCCATGATCTGGAAAAAAATATGCCATACTTCGGGGGAATGTCAGCCACTACAATGTCCATAACTAGAATTTTAGTAGGTATTTGTGCCAGAATGACACACAAATCCTTAATTGGACCCAAAAATTTGACTCTGCTTGAATCGAAAGAATACAAGTCCTTGTAAGGTTTGGTTATTTCGAGGCCTAATCTCTCCATTGCCACCTTGGGGATGAGATTGTGTGAAGCACTGGAGTCTAGCATAACATTGTGCAAGATTTTGTCATGAATGTTTAAGCTAACATAGAATGGAGGGACAACTCCTTATTGATATTTTCCCTCTACCTCAGGTCCAAACAATAGCTCTGGTTTGTCATCAGTTAGGTTCAGAGTGTCGGTGTCATTTCCTATGTTCAAAGCTTTCAACATTTGGGACCTATATACATCTTGAGTTACTAGTTCAGCAAGAGGTATGCTTATTTTGAATTTGGAAATCTCACCCTCAAAACTGAAAGGTGCTACTGTCTTTGGTATATTTACATCAGTTTTGTCACACATAGCCTTTTCATCCATTTTGGTTTGCTGATTTTTATTAGGACTGTCATTTAGAGCAGATTTTCCAGGGCCACTAGTTGATGTACTAGGGCAGCTTGGGTCACCATTTTATTGGCTAGTTTTGTCTTTGTTTTGATCAGATTTCTTAGCCATGGTGTTGATGTTTTCTACTGTACTTTTCATTATGTTTTTAGGGTTATTCTTAACAATAGTTTCTAGTTTTTATTTCTTGGAGGTATCTTGGTTTTTCTTACTCCTAAGGTCATATCACCTATGGACCTCCATTATGTCATTTTAAAATCCTAATTTTTACTTCTTGATCTTCATAGTTTTTTTAGTTTGATTTGAGGAAAATAACCCTTGTTCTTCTCAGTGAAATACATCTCATTATCAAAGCCTAGCAAGTTTACATGTTTTTCTTACGGTTGTTTCCTCTTTCTTTCCTCTTCATATACCATGATTGTCTTGGAAAGGAGGCCTGATTTGTTGGTCATTGTCTCTTTTCTATTTTTGGGGAGGGTCTCTTCTAAAGTTCTGATTCTATTTCTATTTTTAGATTGGTTGGTTTTCCCTAGGAGTGATATTTCATTCAAGTTGATCTCTCCATCATTTCTTTCCATTACCCTCACTAGATTGTCAACCTTGGCATTAGATGTGGAGGCCATGGTTTCATCTTTGTATGTGACCTTATTTTCTAACCTCATCCTAGCCCTCTTTTCAATCATATTGGTCTCTACACTCCCACAACTCCCTTTGCATGTCTTCTAAAGTTAGGGGTCTATTTCTCTTAATTGGTAGGTCATGTCTGGATCAAAACCCTGGTACACTGAGCTAGTCCTTGTGGAGGTTTTCATGTGAGAGGGGAGGGAGTGTACACTATTGAACCTGATGCGATAGTCTTGGACACCTTCCCCAACATTTCTCTTAAGGTTGTTATATTCTAAGAGGATTTGGAGAAGAGGTTTTCTTAATCTCCCACTTGTTTATGAATGTTTGATAGAGGGGAGAGGGAGATCATGTATCTTTATTAGGAGTTAATTTTTGAACCATTTTTTAGCTTCTCCTCCTAAACTTTAGGCAAACATCCTCATTTTTATGGTCTCTCTTCTATCTCTTGGTAGTCAAAAGGCTGCATTCATCCTATCTACATGTTGTTGGGCGGTGGTAGATTCAGCTCAGAATAAAGTGGGGGATTTTGGATTGGTAGTCTTGAGACATGGGTAGCAAAGATAAGGGTAGAACTAAGGGGTAAAACCATGCTGCCATGATTGGAGGTAAAAAGGAACCCAAGGAGGTTTGTGAGAGGATATGGAGGATGAAGTGGTGTGGTTTGATGGATGTGTGAATGGGAGTGGTATATGTACTCGGACCAACAAAGCTGAGATTGAGAAGATTTGGAATGGAAGGAGCCAAAGTTCGGAGAAGTGAAAATTAGGAGGAGTGGAAGGAGAGGATTCTCTACTAGGACTTTCTGTTGCAAATCTATGGGCTTAAGGAGTGTTGTCCTAGTCTATCCCACTCCGGGACTTAGTTCTAAAAGGTTTTTCTATGATATAAGTCAAATTGGGGACCTTGCAGGGATTGTGAGGTTTTTAAGGAGTGAACTTGCCTTGTGAATGGTCCTAACGATATTAGTTGAATGTTGGGTCTAAATTTTCAAAATCCTTCGGGTCATCAACTATGGTAGGAGGGTTAAGTCGGATGAGATGCGGTTCTAATCCTTTGTGTGAAGCAGGATTTCAAACTCAATGATGCGAGAGACGTTGAAAGTTTAGGAGTGCCTTGAAACCGGAACCTATACTAAGGATACTAAGCTCACACAATGAGTGAGCGGGTTCTAGCGCTACGACCGATTAGTTATTCCCGAGGGAGTCTATGAGAGCTAGTGAAGTTAGTAGACCTGCGAAGGCTAGTGGAGTCACTCGGTGGATGAGGTTCTGATTCCCGGGTTAGCTTGTTGTCCACCATCAACAATTCCAAAAACCAATCTAGAGATGTTTTTGGATTTTCTGAAATTTTATGTAACACTAAGACTTTAATGAGTTTCCTCAGAGTTGAGTCATCGTGTTACTAGTATGGTGAATCAATTAGATATTACTCTTGGCTAACACTTGATTTTCTTAGTCTAACAAGTATTTGAGAGTTCTTAAGGTGTGCTTAGGATGTTATTTATAGAGAGCCCCACGTGATCGCCATTATGTTAGGTCCCTATATTTTGTTAGATTGGCAAGACCAAATGTACAAGGGTAACATCGGACCAATTTTGGAGTCCTAGGACCTAGCCTTCCTAGACTCGGAGAGGGCTCTCTCTAAACATGAAAAGTGTAACTTGATAGCTTTTAGGTTTTGATCTTAGGATAGTTATTAGGTTTAGGGTTTTGTTTTCTTGTTTGGTTGGTTGGGTAGGTTGCCAAGTAGTTTAGATAGAGTGAGATATTGTTAATTCATTGGGATATAGGTCTACAAAGGTCTTGGGGAGTTTAATCAATAGGTCTAGGGTGTATCATAGGGAAAATCTAACAAAGTCAAATGGATCTAAAGGCTTTATGTGAATGAAATGAACATCAAATTTGTGAACATAGTAGGTGCAAAGGGTAGTTAAGAATCCTTCCAACAAATACCTTAACAAGAATGACCTTTAAGATTATTAAGCATGAGAAATAATCAAATAATGGGTATACCAATAAATTCTTTGACTAAACCCTCTCGAAAACATTAAGACAACAATCCGAGTGAACTATAGAAGGCAAGAAACTTGTAAATCTTCTAGTGATTTCACCTTCAAGCATAGAAAAATTTAAGATAGACCTATAACGAGATCAAAGAAAAGGTAACTCCCTAAACTCATTAATAAAACTACAAATGCCTCCAAAGCAACCATTTAAAATGAGAAAAAGGGCATGGAAAATCATAAACCTCTTTAGCTAAACTAATCATTAAAACTTCAAAGTAAAATGCCTTAAAAACAATGTTTAAGTTATGGCAAGAAGCAGGGGCTAACCATATAACTACTTTGACATTTTATTCATTGAATAATATTTAATATAAGCAACATCCGATTAAGGTCTAGAGAGAAATTAAGAATTCTCTAGGCCGGCCTATGAGAGGAAAACATGGAAGCAATAGAAAACAAAACGAGCTAAGGTGCCTCTAAACAACATTTCTTAGCCTAAAACTTTTTCCTACTACAATAGAAAGATGGAACAAAATGATAACATGAGAAACAAGAACTAAATAAGGAACACATCACCACTAACTATGCTCATGGATCACCCAAGTAAGCCTTCTCCATTTTCAAGCAAGCCAAGCCATCCACAAAAAACCAAAGCCAAATTTCTCTTCAATCTCAAAGTCTATGGCAATGTCTCAATAATCATCCAACATGTACAATAAGGCCGCAATGCTATATTTAACAAGAAAAGAGGACCAAAACCCTAACTATGGTTCTCAAGGAAATGTCATAAATACTCATAAATACCATTTATGTCCAAAGATACCATGCAAGGCCCAAGGCATGATATCTAAGGTAATAAATGAAAAATAACTTCTAACACCTAACTGGGAGTGATTTTCCCAAAAATCGATAAAATATATATTTTCCATAAATTAGTGTCTTTTGTTGACTTTTGCACACAAGGGCACAAAAGTGAGGTCCAATGGCGCAGCGCCTACACAAAAAATGGGTCATCTTGGTGTTTGGATTTTGAAGGCCTTCCGTGTCGGAATGAGCTGTGATGGCTCTCTAGAAATACTTGTCCAATTCTAATTTCCAAATTTCCCTTGGTTTTCTGATTGGACTTCATTTGTTCCAAAAATCAAAACTCCCAATGCTACTAAGGGCGTAGCACTGACCACAGCTTATGGCGAGAAGGTGAAATTTTTGGCCCTTTTGGAGGACCGATCCTTGCTCCAAATGAGCTAAAACTTGGTGAATGTGATGTCCTTGGTCCAAGGAATCGAAAAATATAATTTTTTTCTTCAATGGATGCCCCAATAAAAAGTGCAGCGCCAAGGGCACTACACACTTGGCCCACAAAATCAATCAAAAACTAAAAATGTCAAAAACTTGCCAAAATTTGCAATTATATTCCTCATGGGGTTTGGGATGCCTGTTGGGAAGCATCAGCTAAGATTTCAAAATTTTTCTTGCCTTTGGACTCCTTGAGAGCTTGAATTTTGGCAAGGGCTCTTTTGAGCTTGGCCCTTGCAATTTGATTTCTCAAGGCATATTTCTTGGCCATCTTCTTCTGAAGGCCAAGGTCCCTTTGAGTCTTCTCTAGCTTATCTTCCAAGTGTGTGTTAGCCCTCTCTAACCAAGGTTCCCGATGATACTCAATTTTCATGGCAAGCAACTCACTTAGAGTAAGCTACGCCGCCAATTTTTTTTCTCGCTCCTTCTCCTTGGCTAAGGCCTCCCTCAAGCCCATTTTTCTTGGCCTTCTTCTAGACAACTTACCTTCTTCATCTTCAATTTATTACAGAATACCCAAGACTTCATCAAGCCTAACCTTGGTCCTTTCAGCCTCTTTCTGGGCTCTGATTTCCCTAACCAAATAAATGGCCTTTTGTGCCTCCAAATGCTTGTTTTCAGTCTATAATAGTGGATGACATTCCTAGCCCTCGCTAGGTTAGTTTGAAAATATTTGATTTTGGCATCCTTACCTTTGAGTAGAATCCTTGAGATCCTTTCCTCATTTTCATCATCACTGTCAACATGAATGATTTCAAATTCCCCCTCAATTTCATGTTGATCTTCTTCTTCTTCATTTATGACCTTCTCTTTGCCTTTTTCCATTTGCTTGGTTGAAGTGGAAGGCATGGTACCCTGCCTTTTAGAGGTAGCAAACATATTCCTACTTCCTCTTTGATAGGTTAAAGAAAAAGGTTCAATTGTGCTCATTTTGGTGTCTCCACCATTGCTTCCATCATGACTAACATCATCATTGATATCCTCAATGTCCTTATGACTTTCATGGCTGATATCATTGTTGCTATCATTTGTCTCCATGATTTTTTATTCATCACTTATATTCTTGTTGTCATTATCAGTGTCAACATAATCATCATCATTACCATCATCTCCACTGATATCATGGCCATCATGATTGATGCTCTCTTCCTCACTAATTTCTGCACTGTTGTTTTCTTCACTGTTTTCCTCTGCCTTACTGATATTTGTTTCACAGATATCAGCCTCAATTTTTTCGTCTTCACTGATATCTGCCTCCTTTGACCTATTTCTATCATGGCTCATTTCCTCATTGTCTTCTTCTACCTCTTCATTGTTTTCTGCACCTTCATTTTTCTCATTGACTTGTAGGTTGTCCTTATCAATGATATTGGCATCATTTACATCAGCTTCATATTCATTTCCTCCCTCTTCCATGCTCTATACTTCATTGTTGTGATCTTGGCTGTGCTCTTTACTGCTATCATCAGCCTCCTTGTTTTTAGACTTAGTGGCCTCTTCTTCACTAACATTTTCTGCCTCATCTCTGCCAAGACTATCACTGTCATTAGCTTCACTTCCATCTTGGTTCTGTGAACCATTTTCAACATCATCATCATCATCACTTTGGAAGAACCATTTTCAACATCATCATCATCATTAATTTGGCTGCTTTCTTCATCATTTTCCTCATCTTCATTGAAATATACCTCCATGTCTTCTTTGCTACTTTCCTCATTTGTGTCTTCACTACCTTGTGCACTGCCCTCATCTTCTTCACTGGCTGATTTTTCTTTGTTTGACTCCTCACTGTTTTCCCCTTTATTACCAACATCATTACTGCCTTTAGTTTCCATGCTTTATGCCTCATCACTGACTTCTGCCTCTTCATTTGATTCTACTTCACTGCTTGTTTGATCATTACCCTCTCCTTCATGGTCACTTGATTGCTCATTATCACTCCCCTCATTTTTTGATTCATTGGGAGAGGGTGAGGAAGGAGGGTTGTCTTGAGGTGAAGGTATATGGGTGGATGATGAAACATGCTCATCAACAGATGATGGAGGAGTAAGGACAAGCACATAAGATGATGAAGGCATGTTTTGCTGAGGATGAGGTTGTGGGTTGGTGAACACTTCATGGGAAATGAAAACCTCCCATGGAATACCATTTTACTACAATTGATGCATCACAACCATTTTGATAAGAGAGTGGTGATAAAGGCTCTGCATTTGTTGTGAATGATCTCTCTTTTGTACAATATAAGACATTTTGTCAATACCCCTGTAGAGGTAGTATGGAAAATGCAGCATCTTAACCATAGTAAAGTGCATGAGCAATATGATGTGATAGGAATAGAGCTTGGATATAGGTTTTAACCTTGAACAGAAATTATCTGGAAACGAATATTAAAAACAGAAAATAAACAATAGCGAGAGCATAAAACATAAAACATATATACATAGAGATTTTCCCCTGGATCCCAAATCGGGACAACCAGCTTGATTTTTCATTATATTCATTTTAGTGTTACAACCCATATATATGCATGCCGAAGCATATATAAACCCCAATCCATTTACCCTAGATTAGAACATAACTGTACTTCCCTTGACCGGACCTACAAAATACCAGGGGCCAAAAACCATCATGCCCCAAAACCATGTGCAAACCCATGCACAAAACTACTGGCAGGTCCACCCACCAGAAAATAAGGCCAAAAAAATTTTCCTGGTGCATTGCCCCGGACACCGACAGGTGGGACGGCACATCCCCCCCCCCCCCCCCCCCCCACGCGTGACTAGTCGTGGAAATAATATAACACAAACCCAACAATCTCCCTTCACATGTGAAATATTTCATAATGACCTTCATCATGGGAGCATGCCTCTCAAGAAAATGTGAGAAAGGAAATACAAATTTATTGTAGTCTTTGTATCTGGATTTAAGGAATGGCTCATAGTGGCTTATGTCTAAATTGGCTTGTTTGAATCACTTTTCACTAACACTACGTATCCCAGTGGCAATAGCAATGGCATCTGATGACAGCTCAAAGTTTACTCCTGCCAGATTGACTTGTTTCTCATGTAGGTTAAGGATGAAGAGCCTAGTTAGCTCGGGGTGATTCTGCACCTGCTGTACTTTCTCACAAAATTGATAGCACCCCACATTTTGGAAACATGTGACAGTCATAGGAGAGGCATTAAGTTCCATTGTGTTTTGAGGTTCAAACCTATTAATCCTCCCACCTCTGTGTTGATGCCTCCTTTGCACTTGGCCTTCTTCACCACTACCACTGTCACCTTCCCTTGACATTTTGATCATTGCTACTTTGAAAACCCTAGTACTGCTTATGAAACTGATATGTAAAGGTAATGAAATGGTGGTAAAAAAGGAAACCTTTCACAAGTGAGGGATGTGTGAGAGAGGGTGAGGCAAAACCCTAATTACCACCCTTGTTGATTTGTTTAAATATATGTTTGACACCATGCACTGATGACAAATGGATATGGAGGAAGGCAATGAATTTTTCAATCTGCTTGTGGTGTAGGGGCTAGATTTTATGAGTGAATGGAGAAGGTGAAGGCACAACCTTGGATGAATGAGAAAAGTTTCAACAAGGTATCTTTGGGGATCATTGGTCTCCTTAGTATGCAGATGGATAGGTGTTTTTTTTAAATAATGATGTTCAAGCATCAAAATTAGGTTTTTACTTAGGGTTCCATTCCTTTGAAAACCATCAAATTCTTGGAGGGGTGTATGACATCCACCTACCTTTCAAAATGCTATGAGGACACCTGACAAGCCATTTCAAGGGTTTTTTGAGTGTTGAACTGGTGTGGAGGCCCTCCTTGGCAAGCGCACAACGCCCAAGTGCACGGGGTGTTAGGTTGGGCAGAGGTGTCACACCTCATGCTGGGCGCGCAATGCCAATGCTTTCTGTTGGGCCTGTCAGGCCTATCAGGTAAACGCACAGTGCATTGGTAGGCGTGCAACACGTACCTCTAGGCAAGCAGTGCCGTGTAAAATTTCACATGGATAACACCCAGTCGCGTAGCGTGTTAGGGTCCTATAAATATAGGATTCATAATTTTGAATTGAATTTTGATAGTCTTGTAAAATATATACACTCCTTGCTTTCTGCAAGTTGTTTTCCCATATTTTGAAAAAAAAAAAAAGGTAAAAAAAGTCGTAAAAGAAAGACCAAAGGACTTAAAAATATATAGACCCCAAAAGAAAAAGATGAAAATAAGACATGAAAGTGTGCAAGTCCAAATTCCACTACTTTTTACTTTTTGAAAATGATTATGGCAGAGTGTCGATAAATTCCATAATTCATGATGAGTTAAACTGTTTAAAATTGACTTGTCATGTTTTCGATTTCCATGTTTTAGATAGTGAATAAAGACTTGTTAGACAGTTTAATCCTGAAAAATCAGCGGATAGGTAGAGAATAATGAGGAGTTAAATAATTTAATCTGAATCCTCGGATGAAATAAGGTAGAATTAGATAGTTTATTCTTTCAAAAGAATAAATGTTTCAAGGTTGCAAGCTTAAATGCACCTGCCAAAAGGAAGAAAAAATGTTAGAGTAATGTTGGGTAGGTAGAAAGAAGTGGAAGAAAGCATGTAATATTCAACACCGGGCAAAAAAACACTAATTCCCCATTCCCTATAAGTATTTAGTGTTTTTAGCGTATCAGTCAAATAGGCTCAGAGCATTTCTATGACTTTTGTTGGAACCGGACCCAAGGCTCAATGACTGGTTTGCTGAAAATGTTAAAATCTTATGTTAAATCCCCATTTATCATTATTTATCTCTTATTCATACATTTTAACTCATTTTCATAAGTAAATACTCATTCTTACTTAATGAAACCTAAAACCCCAACTAATTAACTTCATTCACTTAGAAACATACAAAAACCCTCAAAAAATGCTTTATCCTAAGTAAAATGGTGAAATGATGAAAAGACAATCTTTGCTTTACTTATTCACCATACTTAGTCATATCGTGTATTTTGTGTGCATTCCATTCCCCTTTTCATATTAACTTTTAACTTAGTTTATTAAATCCTTAAATAAAGCCTTATCCTATTTATCTAATTCCCTATATCTAAATACCCCCAAAAAACCCACTATTACAAAGTTTTTAGACCAAAGTTATTACCCACACGTTAAATTAAAACCCAAGTAAATGCCCTTTGGTCTAAAACTAACCCTAAATAAATATCCCACCCCCTATAGTTATTAAATAATTCAAAATATTTAATACTATATAATAAAATAAAAGTTGAGCCAATGAGTTTTATTTGAACGTATCCTATGTATTTTGAAATAAAATATATTTCCCCATTCATCAGCATTTTAGCCTAAGTTTTTGGATGATATTTTATCATTTTATAAAGGTTAAAAAGCGTGGAAATGCCACCATGCAAAACTCCATCCTATGCAAACAATGTCATTCCTCCCCGCATATTTCTAAATCCAATGTTTAAATCAAATAAGCTAAGGTTTATTTTAAAGTAAACATTAAACCCTGCCCTTATCCATATCTGCCACGATATATAAATCCTCATACTTTATATTGATAACCCATCATATAAGCACCATGCCGCATATACATTTAACCCCCGTTATATCCATTTAACCATTCTTATATCCGCCACCATATCGAAACCTTGGTTAAAGTGATGTTGTATTAAAGTTTTGAACTTTAAAACACCCGCTTAACATTATCTCGGTCCCACCTTTGATTGCCCGCAGCTCTCAAACGAATCCTAACCCTTTGCTTCCGACCAATAGATCCAACAACTCTAATATGATATCGCACACAAAAACTAATCATTCACCCAAATACAAATTGGACGCGAAATAGGTTGTATTTCCCATTTATGTCCCGGTGACGTGTTAAAATATTATTGGATCGCGTTTGTTTGATGGAAAACCACTTACCATTTAAAATCCACGTCATAGCCACTATCCAGTTTTCATTTTAAACCCCGAAACCACCTCCCGCCCTGACGCGACCTGCATTGAATGTCAATTAAATGTGATCAAATGAATAGGGTTAAAACCTTTGTAAAGCCATTTTATTGTTTAAAACTACTCATTCAACCCTTTCACATTATCTTCTGACTGATATAAGCACTGTGTAAACCTTTTCAAGCCTCTGATTTTCCTTTATGCCCAGAACCTCTGAATTTGACCAGAATTTACCTGTGAATATTGTTAAAGAATTGTTCACCACTCCAGAAGATTGTTGAAGACAACATTTCAACCTAGAACCTGTAGAAAACCCTTTTTACAGTCAAAAACCTAATTTTAAAGGTATTTTTCGAAGAATTCAAGCCTGCAAATTGATTTTAAACAGTCTTTCAGAAAGCCTATCCTCTAAATTGTGAAATTGACCAAAGAAAAAGTGCCTAAAATCACAAAAAAATAGGCAAACCCTGACAAAAGTTTCCTAGGAAACCGTGCTTTCCTTTGTGCCGCTTTTCAAGCGAATTTGCTCAAATTTCACAGTTTAAGGATCAAATTTAAAGATGTTAAAGGCTAAAACCTCTAAATATACCTTGAAACCCTATTTTTCAATCAAACCTACTCAGAAAACCCCTATTTTCTATTTTAGGCCAGTTTTACATCCTCGAATAAACCAAATTGAGAAAAAAGCCCAAAGTAAGCCATCCTTAGCCTAAATTGCTTAGTTTTCTCTCTATTTAATATAAAAACTCCTGCAAATAGTCTAATCTTGTAGAAGTAGCCCAAAAATGCCTAAAAAAAGAGTTAAACCTCCACAGAAAAATCTCATTCAACAGGTCTTTCAAAAGCCTTCAATCACCTCCTTGCAGACCTCTGTTTCATTAACAAATTTTTTGATTTTTGCAGGTTATTATCAAAATAAGAAATTGGGCCAATAGTTTCAATACTAGTTGACAAAATTGTTTGCTCCAAATTCTCAGATTTTAATTCAAAAGCTTCATTCAACAAACAGTTTGTATACAAAGAAAGAATAAAATCAAGTAAGAGAGAGATAATAATGATGAAATGTGCAAAGTGAATGATAAAAGTGAAATCAAAATTCACAATGATAGTGAAACATAATAGTCAAAGAGCATCAGAGTTAAAGTGTATCAAGTAAAAGTCACAGTGAAAGTTAAAACAAAGTTACAAAGAAGTCAAGGTGAAAGAGTAAAAGTAAAAACAAAGGCAGTAATGGTTAACAGAGATGAAAATAATTTCACCAACAACAATGAAGTTTATCCAAAGTGAAAGTAAAAACGGTTAAAAGAACAAAAAGGTTAAAAGATGAAAACATAACAAGAAGGAACATATTTGCAGAAATCTCCTGTTTAAGTCATTGTTTTACAGAATCTATTGTGACCAATCCAAGTTGAATTTTGAAAAACTGAAGGAGGTTTTTGTTCTTAAGATTTCCAACTACAAAAACCTCTCTCATGTTTCTAACAACCATTATGGGTTGGGAAATATTAAAGAATATTGGAAGAACGTTTTGTAGAAAATTCATGTTAAGTCATCATTTTACAGAGACTATTGTGGCCAATAAAAAATAAATCTTACAAAAATCAAGGAGTTTTTTGTTCCTAAGAGAACCATCTACAAAAATCTATCTCACTTTGTGCACAGGTATTACATAAGGAATGATACATGCGCATCTTTACAACCTATTTTTTAGACTCTGTAAAACTTTGTTTTACACATCGTTTTTCAGAGCCTATGGTGAACCGCTGGAGCAGAAATTTAGGAAACTAAGAGATGTTTATCTCACCAACATATTCATCTACAATAAAATCTTTCACTTTTTACATATATATTTCGTATTGATAAATACAAAGGCATCATTGGACCCAAGTTTGCAGAATTGCTGGAGCAAAATGCACAAAGAAAGGAAATAGTTAGTGACTTGGATGCCTCATCATCAACTAAGAGTTGAGATCAAATTCGAATTCTACTCTTTTTCATCACCTATCCATAAAAAATATTTCCAAATAGATACATAAGTTTTGAGTGCCCTTTACTTAAGTTCTATTTATGTAAAAAAGTTGGAGATATTTGTAAACCAATCTTGATATTTTTTCAAGATATTCTAGTTTAGAATTTCTATAAATACTTCACTATTTGAAGTATTTTAGGGTGGAATAAAATTTCTGGACTTTACTATAGACATTTTTGCTGAACATTGGAGGCTATTGTGTGTTTGATTTCAAAGTAGCAGACTGGACAAGCTGACTGGCATCATAATTCAGGATCCCTGTGATACGTTGATGAGTGAAGTACTCCCTTCTTTTCATTGTTTCTCTTTCTGAGTTTCATGCAATTCATTATATGTTTTTTATATTTGAATGTGTAACTAGGATTATTATTACAGGATTAGTCAAGTTCTCCCTATCTTTAACTAGTTTCCATTTTTATGTTCTCTTCTGATTTTTTATGTTGAGAATTCTTAATTGCTCTCACTCCCGTTTGACCTCTGCCTTCTTCTTCCATTTTCCAGATCAAAATATCCTTAAGTGCCCTTTATCCTGATCATACAACCTCACAAAAAACACTTTCCCAAATCTCTGAGGGTTATCTATCTTGCCTTGAATATATTTGTACCTTTTTGGCCTTGATTTTTAGTGTTGCTAGCTTTATTTAGACTCCATAGCCCAATGGACAAGTAGATTTCTCTCTATCTTACCTCCAAGAAAATTTTTCCCACCAAACCCTTAAAACCAAAACCAAATTGTACTTTCATAGCTAGCCTAATATTATAAATCAAAACCAAGATAAATCTTAAAGAGAGAGCCCTCTATGAACCCTAGGAAGGCTAGATCCTAGAGTTTGCAAGTAGGTTTGTGGTTACCTCTAGTGTTATTTGACTAAAAACTAAAAATAGCACAACTTAAGAAATTACTAGAGTGATAACATACTGGAGACCACGCTTGGGAACTAACCAATCTCCAGTCTTAAATTTAGTCCTAAAGGAAAATCTTTAAATTATCCTTTTACTTTAAGATTACTTTTATAGGTTGTGGGTATAAAAGCAATCATTCTGGCTTCTAGGAAAACCTGCTATACCAGGTCTAACCCAGATCCTAAACTTGTAGTTATAGTAGATAACCCAGATCAGATTGGTAAAAAGAAAAAACAAACTTTCAATTTAGAAACTGAAATACCATTAAGAAAAGCCAATTCTTTACCCAAAGAGTTAATGAGTCTAAATGATATTGATTTTGATTTGAGGTTTGAATATTTATTATTTAAAAATAAATCTGAAACTGATTTGAAAAATACTATTATAGATCCTATTTTTATTTCATTTTTTAATGCAAAACAAAAAAATATTTCAATAGGAACAGAATCAAATAATTCTGAATATCAAAATACAATTGAAAAGAATAATGTTTCATTGATTAAAGATATTAATGAAGCTATTGAATTAGCTCATTTGTTGTCTTACATAAGACCTACAGTTTCTCAATTTAATACAACAATAATACCAACAACAGATTCATCTTTATATGTTGTTACTTCATTTATAGATACCACTGCAAGTTCGTCTATATATGATTTCATTCCTAGATTGCCTTTGCAGCCTAGGATATTATTTCCTCCATCCACTGCATCCACTACTTTACATTTAGATTTTATAAGCACCACATCTTTATTTCCCAACAATTCCATTTATATATGAGCTTTATTTCCCAGCCCTTCAGCTATAGTTTTCAGTTCATCAGCTGCCATATACAACACTTCATCTATCATTACTGTTATACCTCCCAGCTCAGCAAAGCGTCAAGCCATGGCTGCTAGGTATGCTCCCCTTGTCTTACCCCAAAACCTCCATGACATGCCTCAAGATTATCAAAAAAATGTACCACTTTTTTATGGCATTTCACAATATACTGCTCAACAACATGTAACTAAAATGACAGATTTCTGTGAAATCTATGAAATTGATGAGTCGGATGTCCAGATGAGGTTATTTTCCCAGAGTTTGACAGGAGAAGTTAAAAAATGGTTCAAAAAATTAGCTGCTAGTAGTGTAGCTGATTTAGCTGTATTTCATAGAATATTTTTAAATAAATGGGAAAAGAAAAATAACCCCCTTAAAATTTTGTCTGAGTTTGATGCCATGAAAAGATCTCCTATTGAATCTATTCAAGACTACTGCACTAGGTACAATAGTGTCTAAAATACAATAATTGCAAATCTTAAAGCTACACCTTACTCTGTTCTTCTCAAATTCCCTGTGGATTTGATGCAGATATCGCCTATCAATTAAGGGAAAGAGATGCACAAACCTTAGAAAAGATGCAATTAGATGTTGTCAGTGTAGAAATCAATATTTTAGCTAAGAAAGCCAGACTTAGAAATGAAAGAAGAGTTACAATTAAAGAAGAAAGCTAAAACTCATATGTTAAAATAGATTTAATTGCTAAAAAATTAGAAAGGGTGGTAGATAGATTAGATAATATATAAAGAAAACCTAAATGGGATCATCAACCTTAGATCAGAAATCCCAATTTTAGAAAAAACAATAATCCTGGAAAAGCTAAAGAAGCGGCTCCAGACCAAAACATTAGGCCCCCATTTCAGAAGAACTATGCCGAAAGTTATTAGAATAATGATGAAGATGAGGATGACATCAATCATCTAATGGGAATAGATGAAAACAATACCATTTTCCTCACTCAGGAAGATCGGGAACTATTTGAGCTTTAACAGCTCAAATTAAAATCCAGTGAATCCTTTGACTACAATCAGGGTTATGACTTTGCCATAAATGAGATACATAGTCAATATAACTTTAGACACAAGAAAAACAATGAGTCTTCTACAAAAAAAATTCCCAAAATCAAAATAAGAAAAATGTAGAAGCACCAAAAACAAAAGTTTGCAAATTCTCCCAAGGGAAAATAAGAAAAATTCCAATCCTTCTAGTCATAAAAAAACAAGTCCCAAAATTGTTGATATTACTGATGAAATAGCACAATATTCTAAAGATGTACAGAAAGATAATACTGTTAAAGCTTCTAATTGAGTAAAATCAACAAATTCTTATCCTAAAAAGCTTTCTGCTAATCCTAAATCAGTAGATCCAAAAACTGATAATTCAAGAACACCTGCTGATAATTCTAAGTCTGATAAAACTTCTACTGCAACAAAAATTGTCCCTGAAAAGAAATTTAAAAGAAAAACTCAAGAAACTCAGACAGATAATGTCAAAACAACTGAATATAGAAATACAACTGTAGAAACTCAAGAAAAACCAAATCAGATTACAGTTACTAAAGATGAATTAGTTTAAATTAGTAAATCTCAACCCTCATTCAATATTCAGACTGAAATTCCTAAGTTAAAAATACCCATTCCTTTGACAGAATTGGTAAAAAATGACTTATACAAATCAACCATAACTGAAACACTGAATATGAATGATGGTGAAGATGCAATTAATTTGAATGATGATCAACCTGAGTTTATTTTTGGCCCTGATGTGAATGGAAAGCATTCAGATGGATCAGTCCCTCCTTTTTATGTCAGTCTTACCATTCATGATCTAATTTTACATAATTATATGTTAGATTCAAGAGCTTCCCATAATCTAATTCCCAAAGCCATAATGGAAACTATTAATCTAGAAATAACCAGGCCTTATAAATATTTGTTTTCATTTGACTCTAGCAAAGTTAAGTGCTTAGGATTAATGTGTTACTTTAGTTCAATACCCTGGTAAAAGTATATTAATGGACATTTTAGTAGCTAATATCCCACCAAAATATGGTATGCTTCTTTCTCGCTCATGGGGAGCAAAGTTGCAGGGATCTCTACAATTGGACATGAGTTATGCTACCATATCAATGTTTGGTCAACCTAAAAAACTTTATAGGGAAACATTAATGAAGTTCATGTTCACTAGTGCTAAAAGATCCATAAAATATCCTATTTATTCTACACCAACTGACCTTGACTCTTTTATTTTGTGTAACTCTGATAATAATGAAATCCAAACTGAACTTATTGATAAAAAGCCAATACCAAATAATGATAACATCTTTCATGAGTCCCTTTGGAACTTAGACTTTGATGGCTCTGTAAAAAAATTAGGAGTAGGAGCAGGAGTAGGGATTACAAATATGGAGACTAATCATTCAGAAGGACATGCCTTCAGACTCAACTTTAAATGTATAAACAATATGGTTGCGTATGAGGCAATCATTCTAGGCCTCTAGATCATCAAAAACTTAGGAGGAAAAAGAATACTAATCATGGGAGATTCAGAATTAATCATAAAGCAAATAAATGGAGATTGTTTTGTTTATAATCCTAGACTTTCCAGATACAGAGATACAGTGATAGATTTAACTGATGATTTATTGGAATGCAATTTTGCTGCTATACCGAGAAAACAAAATACTCAAGAACATTGTCTGGCAACTTTTGCTAGTACATGTAACTTACCATTCCAACCAACTAATAGGTACACTACTGAGGTTAAACATAGACCAATTATCCCAGACAAACTCAAGTACTGACAGATTTTCTCTCAGGATCAACAGATTTACAATTTCTTAAATAATGAGGAAGAATTTCAAAATTGTAAAATAGATACAGACTGTAAAATAGATCCATATTTTAATTGTGAAATAGATAACATAAATGTACATAAGTTAAATAAACCTACTGTATTTACTCAGTCTGATATAGATAGCTTAGAGAAGGTAGATATTGAGGAAATCATTGAAGAATAAATTGACATGTTAGATCTAAAAGATAATTTCTTGCCTAAAGGTTTAACTCCTTTGGAAGACCTTTTTTATCCAATGATGTGCCTAAAAAGCCAAAAATGGAACCAGTTAGTTCTAACCTTGAGGAATGTAACATTGGGACAGAATTAAAACCAAAAATGATTAAACTGTCTAAATATTTATCTCCACAAGAAAATGAAAAATACATTGATCCTTTAAAGGAATATCAAGATGTGTTTGCTTGGAGTTATAAAGATCTTAAAGCTTATGACACAAACATAATCCAAAACAAAATTCCCATAAAAGATGATCAAAAACCATTCAAGTAAAAATTAAGGAGAATTAATTCTATTCTATTACCTTTGATAGAAAAGGAAGTAAAACACATGTATGATGCTTAGATCATTTCACCAATCAGATATTCTGATTCGGTTTTAAACCTAGTACCAACAAGAAAGAAAACATGTGAAATTAGATTATGTGTCGACTTTAGAAATTTTAACAAAGTATCTTTGAAGGATAATTTCCCTTTACCTAAAATGGATCATATATTACAAAGGGTAGTTGGTTCCTCTAGAATTTCTTTGTGAGATGGTTTTTCGGGATACAACCATATTCTTGTCCAAAAAGAAGATCAGGCTAAAACAACTTTTACCACTCCTTGGGGCACTTTCATGTATGTGAAAATCTCCTTTGGTCTAATGAATGCAGGAGCAACCTTTCAGAGGGCTATGGACATAGCCTTTGCAAAGGAGATTCATGATTTCTTGGTAATTTAATTAAATGATATTACTGTATTTTCTAAATCAGATAATGAAAAATTGGATCATTTGAGACGAGTCTTTATTAAATGTAGAAAATTTGCCATATCTTTAAACCCGAAGAAATGTCTTTTTGGATTAGAAGAAGGTAAGTTACTAGGACATATAATTTCAAATGAAGGAATTAGAATATATCCTGCTAGGATAGAAGCAATTCTGAACATTCATCTACCTAGAAATATCAAAGAATTACAAGCATTTTTAGGTAAGATTAATTTTTTGAGAAGATTTATTTCTAACTTAGCTTAAATCATTAAAGAACTAAACAACATGCTCAAAAAAGACTCAATTCTAAAATGGACTGTTGAAGCCAAACAATCATTTGAATCCATCAAACAGGCTTTAACTAAAACACCAGTCTTAATTAGTCCAGATTTCAAAAAATACTTTATAATTTTTTCTTTTGCATCAGAACATACCATTGCTGCAGTTTTACTGCAGAAGAATGATCAAGGTTTTGAACAACCTATAGCTTTTTTCAGTAAGAATCTTAGAGATGCACCTCTGAAATATAACATAATGGAGAAACGAGCCTTAGCTTTGGTTAAGGCCATTAAAGACTTCAGAGTTTACATTCTTTACTCTCACATAATTGCCTATGTCCCTAAACAAAAGACAATTACTAGACCAACATGGTCAACATGCTAATTAACTTCATTCACTTAGAAACATACAAAAACCCCAAAAAATGCTTTATCCTAAGTAAAATGGTGAAATGATGAAAATACAAGCTTTGCTTTACTTATTCACCATACTTAGTCATATCGTGTATTTTGTGTGCATTCCATTCCCCTTTTCATATTAACATTTAACTTAGTTTATTAAATCCTTAAATAAAACCTTATCCTATTTATCTAATTCCCTATATCTAAATACCCCCAAAAAACCCACTATTACAAAGTTTTTAGACCAAAGTTATTACCCACATGTTAAATTAAAACCCAAGTAAAATGCCCTTTGGTCTAAAACTAACCCTAAATAAATATCCCACCCCCTATAGTTATTAAATCATCCAAAATATTTAATACCATATAATAAAATAAAAGTTGCGCCAATGAGTTTTATTTGAACATATCCTATGTATTTTGAAATAAAATACATTTCCCCACTTATCATCATTTTAGCCTAAGTTTTTTGATGATATTTTATCATTTTATAAAGGTTAAAAATCTTGGAAGTGCCACCATGCAAAACTCCGTCCTATGCAAACAATGTCATTCCTCCCGGCATATTTCTAAGTCCGATGTTTAAATAAAATAAGCTAAGGTTTATTTTAAAGTAAACATTAAACTCTTCCCTTATCCATATCTACCACGATATATAAAGCCTCATAATTTATATTGATAACCCATCATATAAGCACCATGCCGCATATACATTTAACCCCCAATATATCCCTTTAACCATTCTTATATCCACCACCATATCGAAACCTTGGTTAAATTCATGTTGTATTAAAGTTTTGAACTTTAAAACACCTGCTTAACATTATTTCGATCCCACCTTTGATTTCCCATAGCTCTCAAACGAATCCTGACCCTTCGCTTCCGATCAATAGATCCAACAGCTCTAATATGATATCGTGCACAAAAACTAATCATTCACCCAAATGCAAATCAGACGCGAAATAGATTGTATTGCCCATTTCTGTCCCGATGACGTGTTAAAATATAATTGGATCGCATTCGTTTGATGGAAAACCACTTACCATTCAAAATGCACACGATAACCACTAACTGGTTTTCATTTTAAAACCCGAAACCACCACCCACCCTGACGCGACCTGCATTGAATGTCAGTTCAATGCGGTCAAATGAATAGGTTTAAAACCTTTGTAAAGCCATTTTATTGTTTAAAACTGCTCATTCAAGCCTTTCGCATTATCTTCCGACTGATATAAGCATTGTGTAAATCTTTTCAAGCCTTTGATTGCAATTTATGCCTAGAACCTCCGAATTTAACCAGAATTTACTTGTGAAGACTGTTAAATAATTGTTCACCACTCCACAAGATTGCTGAAGACAACATTTCAACCTAGAACCTGTAGAAAACCCTGCAATTAAAGGTATTTTTTGAAGAATTCAAGCCTGCAAATTTATTTTAAACAATCTTTCGGAAAGCCTATCCTCTAAATTGTGAAATTGACAAAAGAAAAAGTGCCTAAATTCACAAAAAAATAGGCCAAACCCTAGCAAAATTTTCCCAGGAAACCCTGCTTTTCTCTGCACCCCTTTTCAAGAGAATTTGCTCAAATTTCAAAGTTTAAGGATCAAATTTAAAGATCTAAAAGGCTAAAACCTCTGAATATACGTTGAAACCCTGTTTCTCAATCAAACCTACTTAGAAAACCCTTGTTTTCTGTTTTAGGCCATTTTTACATCCTCAGATAAACCAAATTGAGAAAAAATCCCAAAATAAGCCATTCTTAGCCTAAATTGCTCAGTTTTATCTTTGTTTAATATAAAAACTCCTGCAAACAGTCTAATCTTGCAGAAGTAGCCCAAAAATGCCTAAAAAACGGAGTTAAACCTCCATAGATAGATCTCATTCCATAGGTCTTTAAAAATCCTTCAATCACCTCCTTGCAGACCTCCGTTTCATTAACAAATTGTTTGATTTTTGCAGGTTATTATCAGAATAAGAAATTGGGCCAACAGTTTCAATACTGTTGACAAAGTTGTTAACTCCAAATTCTTAGATTTTAATTCAAAAGCTTTATTCAACAAATAGTTTGTATGCAAAGAAAGAATAAAATCAAGTGAGAGAGATATTAGAATGATAAAATGTGCACATTGAATGGTAAAAGTGAAATCATAATTCACAATGAGAGTGAAACAAAATAGTCAAAGAGCATCAGAGTTAAAGTGTATTAGGTAAAAGTCAGAGTGAAAGTTAAAACAAAGTTACAGAGCAGTCGAGGTGAAACAGTAAAAGTAAAAAAAAAGGCAGTAACGGTTAACAGAGATGAAAATAATTTCATCAACAACAATGTAGTTTATCCAAAATGAAAGTAAAAACAGTTAAAAGAACAAAAAGGTTAAAAGATGAAAACATAACAAGAAGGAACATTTTTGCAGAAATTTCCTGTTTAAGTCATTGTTTTGCAGAAAATATTGTGACCAATCCAAGATGAATTTTGAAAAACTGAAGGAGGTTTATGTTCTGAAGATGTCCAAATACAAAAACATCTCTCACTTTTCTAACAGCCATTATGGATTGGGAAATATTAAACAATATTGGAAAGAACGTTTTGCAAAAAATTACTGTTAAGTCATCATTTTACAGAGAATATTGTGGCCAATCAGAAATACATCTTACAAAACTGAAGGAGGTGTTTGTTCCTAAGAGATCCATCTAAAAAATCCTATCTCACTTTGTGCACAGGTATTACAAAATGAAAGATACATGCGCATATTTACATCCTATTTTTCAGACTCTCTAAAACTCTGTTTTATATATCGTTTGGCAGAGCCTATTGTGAAAAACTGGAGCTGAAATTTAGGAAACTGAGAGAGGTTTATCTCACCAACATATTCATATAAAATAACCTCTTTCACTATTTACATATCTATTTCGGATTGAGAAATAAAAAGGTATCATTGGACCCCAAGTTTGCAGAATTGCTGGAGCAGAATGCACAAAAAAAGGAAACAGTTAGTGACTTGGATGCCTCATCAAAAACTAAGAGTTGAGATCAAATTTGAATTCTCCTCTTTGTCATCACCTATCCATAAAAAATATTTCCAAATAGATGCATTATTTTTTAGTGTCCTTTACTTAAGTTCTATTTATGTTAAATAGATGAAGATATTTGTAAACCAATCTTGATATTTTTTCAAGATATTCTATTTAGAATTTGTATAAATACTTCACTCTTTGAAGTATTTTAGGGTGGAATAAAATTTCTGGAATTTACTATAGACATTTTTGCTGAACATTGGAGGATATTGTGTGTGTGATTTTGAAGTAGTAGACTGGACATGCTGATTGGCATCATAATTCAGGATTCCTGTGATAAGCTGATGCGTGAAGTACTCCCTTCTTGTCATTATTTATTTTTCTGAGTTTCATGCAATTCATTATATGTTTTTTCTATCTGAATGTGTAACTAGGAGTATTATTACAAGATTAGTCAAGTGCTCCCTGCCTTTAACAAGTTTCCATTTTTATGTTTTCTTCTGATTTCCGGTGTTGAGAATTCTTAATTGCTCTCACTCCCGTTTGACCTCTGCCTTCTACTTCCATTTTCCGGATCAAAGGATCCTTAAGTGCCCTTTATCCCGATCATACCACCTCACATAAAACACTTTCCCAAATCTCTGAGGGTTATCTATCTTGCCCTAAATACATTTGTACCTTTTTGGCCTTGATTTCTAGTGCTACTAGCTTGATTTAGACTCCATAGCCCAATGTACAAGTAGATTTCTCTCTATCTTACCTCCAATTGATTTTTTCCCAGCAAACCCTTTAAACCAAAACCAAATTGTACTTCCATAACTAGCCTAATATTATAAATCAAAACCAAGATAAATCTTTAAGAGAGAGCCCTCTCTGAACCCTAGGAAGGCTAGATCCTAGAGTTTGCAAGTAGTTTTTTGGTTACCTCTGGTGTTCTTTGACTAAAAATTAAAAATCCCACAACTTCATAAATTACTAGAGTGATAACACAACATCCGACTCCAGGCGCGCAACACCGCCCTGAATGTGCAGCGCTGGGTAAACTTGCCCGGTTTTGCCTTAGAAAATTCACAGTTTTTCTCCTTTACTGCTCTGATGATTTTGCAAGTGCATAATGAGTTGCATGAGGAATGAAATGACCTTTTATATTCTAGGAAAATAAATTTAATCCCTACAAACTCACTTTCAAAATATTTTGAGCCTTTTCATTATTTTCACTGATATTTCTTTGTCTTTTTTCTGCAGGTGATATGAAAATATTTAAGCGACTCTTTTGTTTGCTTATTGATGCCCTTCAACATTTTCATTTTGCAGGTGATATGAAAGACATTGAAGTGGCTTTCTTTCTGCACCTTTATAGTTGACATCTTCCTTTTGGCCCTTGGGAATTCAAACACACAAGAACACCCTTAAAAATTTTCCTTGACCTGCACCATGGAATTCAAATCATGCCTTTACCTTCTTTGGCCACTTCTGATTTGCAGGTGCTATAAAATATTGACTTAGCCTTTTTCTTATACCCTTTACATATTTTCCCTTGGAGGTAATGAGACACTTACCTTGGAAAAATTTTTAGATGCTTGTACACAACAGTAGCCTTAAAAACTTCCCTTTCTCCCACCTTGAAACCTAACACATCTCTTTTGTTCATTCAGTCATGGTAAGCTTATTAAAACATCTTTGAGGAGTTTTTCTAATAGCGACACTCTCAAAACCTTTTATTGCTTGCATTATGAAGTTGTAATCATGTTTTAACCCTTTTTGACACTTTTGAGTGTGGGTGACTTGAATACATGGATTTTCCCTTTCTCATTGATCTTCTTTACATCTTCACTCTTTGAGAGAGTGAGGCATTTCACCTTGGAAAACTCTGGGATGTCACACAGTAGTCCCTTCAAATCTTCCCTTACCTGCACCATAGAATATAAAATATTCTTTGAAACTTTTTAGGCATGACAAACTCCTTTGATAAGTTCGGGATCTTCACACACAGTGACATCTTTAGAATCCCTCCTTGCTGTCATCATGGATTCTAACTTACCTTTTCACACTCTTTGATCATCTTCCCAAAATCCCTAGGAGTCTGGAATGCTTGAGAACAATTATCAGTGTTGTCTTCTAAGTTCTCTATAACCCTTTCAAGTTCATTCATTATGTCTAGTTCACCTCACCCTTTTCCCTATTTCATCCATAATTTCTGAAAAAAATCTCTTCATTTTTTGTTTTCTTGGTGTGCCTCCTTAAGGTCATTTTTTCCATTTGTCTCACTGTTTGGCACTTGTTGGCCCATCAAGCTCAAAACCTGGATTCTTCTTGAAAACAAACTACTTCCTATCTTCCTTGCTGCAAGATGTCTTCTTTTAGGAATATATCAATTACCTTATCAGTTTCTCCTGCTGATAGGGCTCTTAACACTCCTGTAGAATTGCAAGCTACCTTTACCTTTTGTAAAACTTAAAGTTGATAAAGCAGTCCTCCTTGGAGATTTTCTATTTTTTCTTTGGACAAGCATGTGTTGATCTTCTTTCACATTTGAGCCATATTCTAGCATAGGAAAAGTAGTACTTAAAACACCAATGATGACCCTACAACCTATGAAACCCTAATGACCTAGTGGGAGGGTTCTTTGGCCTAGTCTTTGAATGAAATTTGGTTTGGGATCTTCAGGTGTAAAAATAAAGTATTTGACAAATTGATGTATTGAAGTTCCAAAATCCAATGTACTTGATTTATCTAAAGAGCCTACAGAGATAGTTTTGAGACCATTAATGCTTGAGTAACCTAGTGAAAATGGAAATGAATAGGTTGATTTGTAACCCTAGATGAAAGTGGTGTTATGGGCAAGGTAAGAAACAAAGAAACGGGGTTATAGGTGGAAACATAGGATAGAGATGAGTGGCACAAGCCCATAAGGAGTTTTTAAGGAGTGGTAGGGTGACCATGAAATGGAAAAATGGTAGAATAATGAAAAAATTCCCATAAGGATAATCAAGGCAGTGAGATTTAAAAAACTCACAATATTCAGGGAAATTTGTTTTTAGAAATCTAGAACCAATATTTAGTCATCTATAGAGGGTAAAAATTAGTGATGACTAACACACCCAATTATATAATTGAATGAGGATCTAAATCTATAAAACAATGTAAAATCATATAAAAGCAAAGCTCAATGATTGCATAGGTTGAACATTCAATCACCCAATTTGGAAGTATGACAAGTCACCTTCTTGGCCTGATCTTTTAGTAACATTCAATTATACAATGAATTGATAATTTGATCTAAGAAAGTAAATAACAAAACATGAAAGGAAACTAAATAACTGTGAGCTTTATTGCCTCAAACTTAATCCAATTGGAAAATAGATAAATCTATCCTCTTGAAATGTTTTTAGAAAAGAAAATATTACACAGTAATTCTAAAACTAATACTAAGAAAGAAAATAAACTTTAATCTATAAAATCAAGTAAATCTCACACATTTTAGGTAGCTGATCTAAAAGTATGAGAGATGGTAAATCGAGATGCTCCATATGTAAGTAAAACCAAGTCAAAATGAAGGAACATTCATGAGTAAGGTGCCATAATATAATTTTGTATTCAAAGCTTGAGCATAACTCCAATTTTACACATGATTTTATAGGAGAAAGCTTCCCCTATTTATACAAAAAGATGACAAGTTATCTTATTAATCAGAGTCCATGAATCTCTCCCTATATATCTAGAGTTTCAATCCAAATAGGAAGTGATAGGGCACATGTCTTCTTAAAGTTACAATATAAATATGAATTGAGACACATATCCTTATGACCCCATGATCTTCTCCATCAAAATTCTAATTTCGTCTTAGGAGGCCACATAATTAGGGCCTTTTGGAAGCTTCATTTTGACCTACACATGGAAATAAAATCATTCCACTTGTTAGGTATAAGTATGTGCATATTATTTTCTAATTTTTAACCAAAAACTCACTTAAAAATACTATGAATTAATAAATTTTGGAAAAACATAAATGCCCCAATAGTGGTAATGGTTAAGGTAAATGCAATGCAATGGAGGTGGAGTGAAGGTGATAATATGGAAATGTAAGTGAAAATGTAATGGAAGTGAATGGCAATTTCAAGGCCCAACATACCCCGCAACTGAAGCTATTGCATGTCCTCATGCAATCTATTACATTATTTTTTTTTTTATCCTTTGAGCTTTGGCTTAACTTTGCATGATATCTTTTGATAACTTCATACTTCTGCAAAGTCTTTTAGTTGAACTGCAATATGGTTGGTTATTGTGTTTCAACCATATTTTTTTTTTGCATTCAATTTTGATTTTTAAACTTTTCATAATGATAATTTGATTATTGTTGCAAAGTATATTTCTATTGGATTGCATCATGGTTGGTTCTTGTGTGAAAACCATGATTGTGTTTGTATCCAATTATCTTTTTGAGTACTTTTGAAAAGCCTTTGTATGCTCATAATAATAATGTAATAGTTAATATCTTTTGAAAGTATGTGGAATTTTGAATGTGGTATGAATGTGAAAAAATGTGAATATGAATGTATACCCCCCCCCCCCCCAAAAAAAAAAAAAACTAATGTTATTGGCAATTCTGTGAAATGAGGAAAAGAAATGTTTTTTCCAAAACTTATCATTCTAGCTTTTCCAGGAATTATATGGTAAAAAGTTAGAAAATGACATAGCTTAACTTACCCTTTGGAAATGGATGAGTTGCATGTGTGGTGGCTGCAAAATTCTGATCATAATCTTCTTCATGTGGTTGTACAAGTTATGCATAAAAGAGTCAAGATGAATTTTTATTGCTTCTACTAAAATTGATGAAACTGCTGCAAAATGGTGGCTGCATATATTCTTCATTTGCTTCAAAATGCTGAAAAATGATAGCCTTCATGTCTTCAAAACTCATTGGAATAATTCCTGCTATGTGAATAGAAGTTCTGATGTCGAACATAGCAGGAAATTGATGAAAATGAGAGTCAAGATGCCCAAACACATCTTGCTAGGTACACATAATTTTGTTGTTGTCGAGTACCTAGAAGATCCAATGAACAAGGGACATTAATGTATTCCCATTATTCTTTAGCAAGAAGACTTGAAATTAAGGCATGCAAGCCTCAAGGTTTTTTTGTAAAGATTTTAGAATCAAAGGACTATGGACTCAATAATTTGCATTGAAGCAAGGTTTATTTGCGAAATGAAATGGAAATGACATTGGGAAATAAGCATGTAAGTGAGCTTCTTGCTTTTATTTGTGCGTTAGGAGTAGACAACGAGTAATGGAAAGCGTATGTGAATAAAAATGAATAACTGACTCTTGCTGGGAAAATAACTGTGGCTTTCTTTGAATTGCTTGGTTGGATTTATAATTTAAAAGGGAGGAAAGGTAATGGTCTTGATGGATATGGACATGGACTTGTTCTTCTGTTTCTCATGAAATTGGTCCTTTGAAGACTAATTGTGCCGGAAAATTGGTTTCCTTCAATGATCATTCGATCATCCCAAACCTGCAAAAAAATCTTGATATAAAGAACTTAAGTGTGTTCAAAAAGAAATGGTCAATTCCTCTCTGATACTTACGCAAAAATTTGAATGTCAAATGAAATAGATTAAAGAAAATAAAAAGTGTTATATTCAGTCCAATTCATGACATTGATAACAATCAATTTTTAAGAAATAACCATGAAAAATAAATCAACTACTTATTGTCGTATGACTTCATGCAATGTGATTAGTAATATGATTAGCATCACAAAGATTCGTTGTGTCTTGCAAGTTAAAGCTTCATAGAAAAATACACAGCAATAATATTTTTAATGCTAAATACTGAGGAATCATCTAAATAAACTTCCAATTGTTTCGTAAGTCATTAAATTTTTCAATTGAATCGTCATCTGTGTTGCAGAATATATATATATATATATATATATATATATATATATATATATATATATATTTTTTTTTTTTTTTTTTTAAATTTTATTATTATTATTATTATTATTATTTTTATTTTTTTAATAGGATAATTTTTTTGGAGATTTCATGATCCATTTAAATATAAAAAAATATAATGATGCAATTGATGGATGATCTATTATGTTAGAAAAATGCCAAGTGAAATTGAGCATGTGAAATTTTCCACAACTCTCTCAACTGATTTTTTTTACTATTTATTTTTTAATCATGAGACACATATGTGTCTAAATCAAATTTATTAAATCAAATTGGACTATTAAACCACATTCCATGTGGAGAATAGTTTGTTATTAACTTGGATTCTTCTACTTTCAACTTTCCATGTTTAAACAGTTCAAAACAAATCGTTTTTTTCCTCACGCAATCTGCAAAACAGAGCTCCAAAGAACCCTGAATTTCTCCCAAATGGCTGTGAATTTCAGCATATTCCTTGAAATTCACCTAATTTACCCCGTTCTCGAAAAAACCCAAGTTTTATGTTTTCCTAATTCATCTTGGTTTGCTCAGAAAATGCATTTTAAAATCGGGTGTTCTTAACAGTTACGCATTTATGGCAATTACTTCTGCAACAAAATAAAATTGTTGTGGTTTGATTTTTTATTTGCAGGTTTTCATGTGTAATGGCTTGTTTCTCACAGAGAAGTTCAAATCGATCTCCCTTATTCCAATTACCTGTAATGGAATCTGCAATCTTCTCTTCATCAACAGTCTGTAATATTCTCTTCATCAGCAGTTTCTTCATATGATACACTTTCATTGTTTGTCTCTGAAATTGAATCTGCAATCTTCTCTTCATCAGAAATTTCTTCATTTTATACGCCTTCATTTCCTTTCTCTACAACTTTTAAAATCGATTTCTAATAATTGTTGATTGAGGAAGATCGAATATGGAAAAGAGAAGGTTCCTTTTTTTATTGCAGTGCATGGGTCTTTGTGTGGATTGAAGGTCTACACATATGCATAAGGCCAAGTGAAAGGTTGGCTTCACGCATATGCATGGGCCTCCTTTCCATGGGAAATTTTTTTATTATGTTTTTTTTTTTCTTTTAAAGAAAAATTGTGCACATGCAATTCAATAAATCAGAAAAAGATTGAGGATGCAAAACATTAAAATTTGCAGAACCGATAAAAGGATAATGATTCAAATGATGATATTCAATAGAATTGTAGATCAATTTCTAGCAAAAAATTTTAATGAATATTTTTTTTTTGAATTTTGACTTTTTAAATTGACTGATCTGATTTTCTGATCTTCCAGGTCGCAACAAAGCGTAGGAAGAGAGCATACTAGTGAGCGTCGTCAAATAAATTCATATTTTCACACACAAATTTTATTTCTGATGGTCATAATAAAACGAAGTGATTCTTACTGCGTCACTGAAATTTATTCAAAATGAATTAATCAACAAAACAAAACAAAAAAATTCTAGCTAAGTTTGGTTTTATTTTTATTTTACCTATCTATCTAAAAAAATATATATTTTTATTTTATTTTTAAGTATATTCATGCTTCCAATGAAGCCATTTACATATTAGAATATTTGAAATATTCATATCCAAACTTGAAAAATGTACCTGATTGTTTGTAAGGATATGAAAAATCATCTTGATATTTTGATTTGCTGCAAGGATCTCTTGAAGAATTGATGAATGTTGTGGCGCAATCGTTTTTTGATACCATTCCTCAATGTAGTCTTTGAGCTGCATTCTAGATTCTTTGTCCATAAATGATTAGTAAAAGCTAAAAAATAAAAATAAAAATAATCTAAGAAAGAATTTCAAAACATGTAAAGGAAAACAACTAAGGTACGTTCAATCACTCCAGCATCCAATATGGAGGTATGATAGAATCACCCTCTTGAGATGATGTATAAACAACCGATTATACTTTAGCCTTTAAATCTAGGAAAGAAATTAAAGCATGCAAAGGGAAAACTCAATAATTGCATAAATTAGGTATTCAAGCATTCAGTTTAGAAATATGATAAAATCACCTTCTTGAAATGATCTTTAAGAACACACAATTATACAATTGAATGAGGATCTAAATATAGAAAAAAATGTAAAAGCATATAAAAGCAAAGCTCAATGATTGCATAGGTTGAACATTCAATCGCCCAATTTGGAAGTATGACAAGTCACGTTCTTGGCCTGATCTTTTAGGAACATTCAATTATACAATGAATTGATAGTTTGATCTAAGAAAGTAAATAACAGAACATGAAATGAAACTAAATAACTATGAGCTTTATTACCTAAAACTTCACCCAATTGTAAAATAGATAAATCTATGCTCTTGAAATGTTTTTAGAAAAGAAAATATTACACAATCATTCTAAAAATAATACTAAGAAAGAAAATGAACTTTAATCTATAAAAGCAAGTAAATCTCACACATTTTAGGTAGCTGATCTAAAATTATGAGAGATGGTAAATCGAGATGATCCATATGTAAGTAAAACCAAGTCAAAATGAAGGAAAATTCATGAGTAAGGTGCCACAATCTAAGTCTGTATTCAAAGCTTGAGCATAACTCCAATTTTACACATGATTTGATAAGAGAAATCTTCCCCTATTTATAAAAAAACATAAGAAGTTATATCATTAATCAGAGTCCATGAATCTCTCCCTATATCTCTAGGGTTTCAATCCAAATAGGAAGTAATATGGCACATGTCTTCTTAAAGTTACAATACAAATAGGAAATGAGACACATATCCTTATGATCCCATGATCTTCCCAAATTCGAATTTGGCCTTAGGAGGCCACATAAGGGTCTTTTGTAAGCTTCATTTTGACCTACACATGGCAGCAAACTCATTCCACTTGTTAGATATAAGTATGTGCATATTATTTTTTAATTTTTAAGCGCAAATTCACTTAAAAATTCTAGGAATTAATAAAATTTGGAAAAACATAAATGTAACCCAATAGTGGTAATGGTTAAGGTAAATTTAATGAAATGGAGGTGGAGTGAAGGTGATAATATGGAAATGTAAGTGAAAATGTAATGGAAGCGAATGAAAATTTCAAGGCCCAACACATGTATCCAGTTTTGCAGCAGTTTCAGGATGTTTTCCCATCAGATATTTCAGAGTTACCACCGCACAAGGAAGTAGATTTCTCTATTGATTTGGTACCAAGGGCAGCTGCAACATCCAAATCACCTTACAGGATGAGTACACCAGACTTGGTAAAGTTAAATTATAGTTGAAGGAAATGTTGGAAAAAGGGTATATTAGGCCATGTGTATTTCCATGGGGTGCGCCAGTGTGTTCGTGAAGAAGAAATATGGAACTCTCAGATTTTACATTGACTACAAGTAGCTGAACAAAGTTACCATCAATAATAGGTACCCATTATCGAGGATTGATGATTTTTTCGATCAGTTGAAGGAAAAAACAGTGTTCTCTAATATTGAATTGAGATTAGGCTATCATCAGGTACACATCAATTGAGCAGGACATCTTCAAGACTGCATTAAGGACCAGGTACGGGCATTAAGTGTATGTTGTAGATATATTCAATTTGACTAATTCCCTAGCTACATTTATGTGTTTGATGAACAATGTGTTGTGTAATTATTTGGAAAAGTTTGTGGTTTTTTTCATTCATGATATATTTGTGTATTGTAAAAATGAGGAAGAGCATGTTGAACATTTGGAAGTAGTGTTGAGGTTGTTGAGAGAGTATCAGTCGAATGCTAATCTCATCAAATGCAACTTCTTCTAGAGTGAGGTTCACTACTTGCGACATTTTGTCTCCAAGGAGGGAATTGTAGTAGATCTAGAAAAGATAAGGGCCATCATGGAGTGGGTAGCTCCTAACAATTTAGATGAAGTGATATCATTCATGGAATTGGAATGTTACTAGAAGAGGTTCATTAGAAACTTCACACATATTTCTTACCCTATTACATCACTACAGAGGAAAGGTAAGTAATTTGATTGGACATAGGAGTGTGAGGCTAGTTTTGAGCAGCTCAAGAAGTTAATGACACATGCTCCAGTGTTAAAAATAGCAGATCTAGACAATGAGTTTGTAGTGTGCACATATTCTTGCAAGAGAGGACTTGGCAAAGTCCTTATGCTCAATGGACAGGTAGTATGCTATGAGTCGCGGAAGCTAAATGAACATAAGAAAAACAACCTGATAGATGATCTTGAGATAGCAATGATCATTCAGGCACTGAATTTGTGGAGGCACTATCTTCTTGGCAGGCATTTTTTAATTATGAGTCATCACATTGGGTTGAGGTAATTGTTTGACCAGCTGAAGCTGAATGCCAGGCATGCTAGATGGTTGGCTACAATCAGTGTGTTTTACTTCGAGAACATGTATAACAAGGGAAAGGAGAACATGGTTGCAGATGCTCTTACCAAGTGAGTACATGTAAATAACTTAGCAGTGATGAGCTCCTATGGAACAGACTTATAAGATAGGATCTTGCATTTTTGGAGATATCTCATTATTATCTCTTTCTCTAATACTCTTGGATACTTAGATTTTTCTTGGAGCACTACTGGAGAGTGTGGATACATGGTGATTTGGATAAATAAGGTAAAGGAAGAGCAGGAAAGCGCATGTGGAAATCAGTATCAGCAACTACAACGGGATCTGATTGCAAGTACCGAGTTGCATGTATGTTTTCTTCATTGGTTTTGGCATGCATGGTGTGTGCATGTAGATTTCCTAGCCTTTCCATTTCTTGGACAACCATGGTATTATGGGTTCATTTCCATTTATTGTTTTCTGGTTGGATCTCATGATTCCTTTAGCTATTGGGTTGAGTTATTAGTTCCTAGAGCCTTGGTTGGAAAAATTCTTTGGAGCCCTAGGTGGGTTGAGTTACTATTCCTAAAGCCTTGGATGGAAAAATGCTCTGGATCCCAAAAACAGCGAGGGTTTAGTTACTAGGCCTAGAGCCTTGGTTGGAACAAACACTCTAGAGCCCGTAAGCAGCTTGGATAGAGACCAATCCATGATGGCTGTGATGTCCATCCATGAGGTGGAATGATTGGTTGAGGGTTGAGGTGGTTTGGCCTCTAGAAGCCCTGGATCGATTATGATTGATGTGTTTTATTAATTCCCACATTCATGCTTGGAATATGGCATGAGGGTGATTGGCTAAAGTGAGACTTGGCTCAGCCAATCTATGGTTAGGTGGAACGTGAAAGTCCCATATCCATTTTTTTTTACATTTAGTAATGAAGAGCTCATTTCTTCAGTATTCAGTATGAAAATATACTAGTTTATGTATGGGTTTCATTTCTATTATATCCATGGTATTTCTGTTGTTATTATGCCCATTATAAGCATGTATTTTATCAGTGATGATGTATAGATCTATCTATGTTTTTTTCGTTAAATGAATGAACAATGTATCTATGGTCAAAATGATTGTATGGTCGCTTATGATGTATGGGGGAAATGCTTCTTATCCATTATTAGATAAGGAAGAGACCCTTTTGTTTAAATATGTTGTTTCTAGCTATAGATTCTATGTTTGTGACATGTTTGATGAAATTCCTGTCATGGATGGGTGGGGTCGTATGAGTTCTGGTTGATGTGATTGCTTCCATATTTTTGTTTTATTGTTATTTAATCTCTCCTAAAGTTACATGAAGTTCTGGGAAGTGACTTGGGCTCAAGGGTTGAGAATTTGGCACAAATCCCGGAGCCGGGCACAAAAATTGACTGTTTGTACCTTATCCGCTACCTTGACAAGGCTAGGCCGTAGCTATAGGGTATATAGTCACTACCTTTCCCTTACTAGCCTGCAGCTAAGCCTCATAGGGGCTAAACATCAATCCCCCCTCAGGGAAAAGGGCCCTGGAAGGTTGGGTTACCTCCTAGGGATGTCAATGATGTAGTGTAAGGTGTTATTTTGGTCTGTTACCCCTATTGGCTAGTTACTTGGGTAGATGTGGGAAGAGGGAGTTACAATGTCCTTCTTATGCCCTATTTCTCAAGGGTCCCAACCCTCTTCTAGTTTTTATAACGATTTTATCCTTCTACAGGAATTTCGACCTCAATGCTAAGTTTTTTGGCCCCTAAGGGTTTATTCTACAATTTAACCTTAACCAACAATTTAATCCTGATCAGTATCAATTTGATCTTCATTAAAGTGATATTAATTTAAAAATTTCAACACATTTAAAAAAAAATTCCACAATTAACCCCAGTGAGGAATCTGTGTGATTCCTCCTCCAAGCCACCAAAGCGCAAATGAAATACCTTAGATGATGTCTCCTTTTACTCGATAGAGTGTATCTTACAACACCGAAAGTAGTATGATCCACAAGTTACCAAATATATTTGAGATTCATAAGAAATTTTTTTTACCAAATATCCAAACATCCCTCGAATGAGCTCCTCCTTTCCTTTTATTTAGATGGTTATTCGAATACCATGGGTCATATGAATACCATGGGTCCTTTCTTCTTTTAATGAAGTGAATTTCTGGTATTCTTTTTCTTAGTTTTTTTATTAATGATTTCCTAGTATTTAGCCACTAGTTTCAAATTGAATCATAGGGGAATTGACTAGCCTATTGAGATGGTCTCTAATCTCAATGCCTATAAAATGGGAGATCACAACCTCCAACTCTCTAGTCTTCAAAATTTAAAAGTTGTCCTGAAACAAATGGAAAAATGGTAACACATCTAACTCTTATATAATTGTGATGAGTAGTTTTTCAAAAGGCACAAGAACATAAAGTATTTCATATGGATGTACCACTTCAAGAAAAAATAGAAAAAAATTCTTAGCCAAAGACACTTCTAAATAGCAATTTGAAGACAAAACCCCTCCTTCTAAGGACATAATCAACTTACCAAATCCTCATGAAGAACACTGAATTTATATCTGTGCGTTATGTGGTTTTCTTGCACAACAAACTCTAAAGTTGATTGGGTACATCAAGAAAACTATAAGGTAATTTTGTTGATTGATAGTGGTATCCCACAATTTCATTCAGAAGAGAGTGGAAAAACATACACATTATTATTTACATGCCATATATAAGTATCATCTCAAAACTTACATGATTTCTAGTATCGGTTGTGATATAGTCCTTAGTACATAATTGTTATGCTCTTTAGGAGAAATCGCTATGGATTTCAAGAATTTTCAGATGACTTTCATTAAGGAAGTGAAAAAACACACCCTAAGTTAGCTCCACTTTGGTTCCCCTAAAATTATTTGTTTTCATCCTATGGAGAAATTATTGGAGAAAGGCCACCTAGGAATTATTAGATGTTCCTTGCAATGCAACTGGTGGATATCCTCCCACAATATATACATCAGTGTGATTTGTAGTTGGTCCTATTTAAACATTAGTGCATATTTAACACATCCTATGGCTTACCTTATTCACATGGTGAGTCACACTAGATGTGTCAAAACATAAATTCTAATGATTCTAATACTATTGATGATGTATAAATGATATGAATACTTAATCTTTTATTACATCTCTCTACAACCTAGTATGGGGGAGATGTTTTCATGATCATGTTAAATAACACTTCATTAGAAATGATAAATAGAAACAAAGTCATCTCAATTAAAAAAATAAAAATACAAGTTGGCGTAGCTTGTATGTACACATTAACTTGATTAGTTTGGTAGAGCATGATACAATTCAACTCTCTTTGAGTTTCTTCCCAGGTTATGAATTGTTGTCTTTCTCATGGATAATCATATCCCTTTGAGTAATATTATTATATCTACAACATATACCATAATTGTTTAGGGTTTCTTTCTCCTTTATACATTGTCGAGATAAAAATATTCAAATATTAAGAAACTGATGGTGTGGGAATATTAGTAGATTAATTCTCACTAAAACTACATCATAAATTAATTATGAAATTTGATATAAGTGGATTAAAAAAGGAAAAGTTAAAACCTATTTTACTTTTATGCTCGTTTTAATTACTAAAACTAAAAGTAGAAAATATTAATTCTAGAATAAAGTGATACAATGTTATAATTTATTTATTACATAGTAGTAGTTTAAAAAATCAAAAGAAAACAAATATTAATTATTCAACTTTGAAAGAATATGAAAATAACCTATGATCCATCTCAACTCATATCTCTCAAGTTCTTAGAGAAATCAAATCTCTCAATGTGTACATTTCTCGTAAGTTTTGCACTCAAAAAAAATTATACTTCAAAATATTTGATTCCTCTGGGAATCTTGATAAAACTGAATTGATATAGATCTAAACTAATTAAAAATAATTTAAATAATTTATAAATTTATATCAATTTAATTAGAAAAAACTTATTATTGATCAAATTTTATATTTAACTAATAACCCATCAACTTTATCAATAACATTGTTTGTTACAATATTAAATTTAAAATATTACAATTAAAATTTCATAGGCACACTTCAATTAATGAAATAATTTTAAAATATAAATACATTAATGAAATAATGTTACAATATAAATACATGAGTGACTTATTAACATAGAAAAACTATCTTGATCACACAATTAACTTGTTGAGCTAATCTCTTAATAAAACACCAATCTAGGAAGCTAGTTAATTGGAGAATATATCTCAACCTAACTAGATCCAACAAACCCCTAAATACTAGCAATAAAATCCTTCTCAAACCTTTCAACACACCTAAGGTAAGTAGAGTTATATTCTCTAAAATTCCCCCGTAATTACTACTTGTCTTGATCTTGATAAACAAAGTCTACCTATGGTCCAACATGGCATTTTCAAACATTAAAAAATATCAAATTCCATATAAAGAAATAACTACTCATCGAAATGCATGGGTAACTAGCCAATACAATTATTAGTCCACTATGATGTTCTTCATGTATAGGGTTCATTCAACCATCATATCTTCATACCTATACATGTACCTTTAACAACCCCTGCATCACCATCAATGTCCTAGGTTTTCTTGGTTTACTCATAACGATGCTCCAAGTTTGTTGTGTTACTCTCAACCATGCTCTGCATTTTCTCAACTAATCCTCAACCATACTCTAGGTTTTCTTGGTTTACCCTCAACCATGCTATCTATGCTCCCATGTTAGAAAAACTTTATAGGAATATTTGTCTCTGACAAACTTCATCACATCACACCAAGTGCTTTCATCTTACCAAAAACCTACACATACAAAGTTAATTTTAGATTACCACGAACTATATGGGAGCACACATAGCTCATAAGGCTTACATCATGAGTAACTAAGATACATTTAATGGAAAAATCCACTCATGGAGATACCAGAATTTTTGAGGTCTAAAATGGGCCTCATAAGAAAAATGTACAACCAATTTAAACTTTATAAGAACCAATAGGATTCAAGTTGATGATGTCAACCATGGGGGACAATTCACCATTTTTGGGGTTAGAAAGTAAAAAAGATTAAAAAATAATAAAATAATAAAACCACTTTTTCAACTTGTATTTCAACTTATATCCTTAAGGTTTTACTCAAATTTGGAAGGAGAGTACTTGTTGGATGAAAAATTTAATTCCTCATCCAAGGAATACCCATGTTACATACTTTCAATGGACCTTGCTACAAAAAAATGAGAAATATATGAAAAAACGTGGTTACAATCATCTTTTTCATGTATTTTTAATTTTTAGTGTAGCAAGGTCCATCAAAAGTATGAAACATGGGTACTCCTTGGATTAGGAATTAGGTTCTAAATTCAACGAGTGTTACCGCTCAAAATTTGAGTAAACCCACAGGGAGATAAGTTGAAAATACAAGTTGAAAAAAGTAGTTTTTTCTTTTTTCCCTCTAGACTTTGATTATGTAATCTAATATTATCTTATTATGTCCATTATTATTTTATAATTTCCTTAGGAGGCCCATTTTAGACCTCAAAATTCCCCTAATGACACATTCTCAAGGACCACTACAACAAGCCAAACACAAAACTATAAACTTGCTACCATGTGTGACTCACATTACAATATGATCACGCATCTATTATTTTATACACACACACACACACACTTTATTTTACTTTCATTTTCCCACCATCGTCTAACCTCTACTAATTCCTAAACCATTGTCCTTTTTTGTCTCTTCACAAACACTATCATAGCTCTACAAATATCTCTTTGTTGTATTCAGGACCTCTATGTCATCCCTGCTACAAATTATTCATTCCTCACCAAACATTTATCCTACAACCAATATTGGTTTATCAAGCAAGGAGTATACAACTCACTTTCACCTTAGAGAGTGTCCATGCTCCTCCCTTAATCTAAAGAATTGTTGTCACGTACTAGTTGGAAAAAAAATTTACCACTGATACCTTAAATTGACTGGGAACTTATTGTACTCTAGAGCCTAACACCAATTTAACCGTGAAGAATGATTCACTAACCATCCCATGGACCTACTTCCATCTACCGAGATACATGGGTACCATTTGGTGTACTCAAAATTTATCTAGGATAGTATTTTATATATGTGATGTATTCGTCTCAACCTTACATTCTCTACACCTACGAATCAAGCCTTACAACCCACCATTTGAAAAACAATTCATGGAGAAAAAACTCATAGCAAGAACACCCTTCCACTTACAACATTTATTACATGCAAATTTAGGAATGACCTTTACATCACAATATATTTCAACACTACTACATACATAAACAAGAGTTACATGATGGGAATATCATCTTGTTATGTCTCATTATCATCTTCGTTTGACTCATTTTACTAGATCATCTTTACTTCATCTTGATTTCAATGATTATCTTGAATCTTTATGTTTTACCTATCATTTGTTAGAGTAAAATTATATTTATCAGAGTAGTAAATTATAAAAATAAAAATTCTTATTAATTTCACTAATATCAATATTTTCATTAATTGAAAAAATTACAATAACTCCATTCACACCAACATGCAACAATTCTACATACAAGATTCGTGGTATATACATTTGGATAAACAATGAACACACGATGATCCATAACCAAATATTTCCATGATCACTATTTGTTAAGTCCCTATATTACTAGTTTAGTCCCTTATTGTTATTAGTGTACCCCTCTTATTGTTATTGTTGCACCCCTGTAACCCCAATATTGTTATTATTGTGCCCTTACATTATTATTGTTAGGTCGGCTAGGGTTATATTGTGGCCCCATGGACTCCTATATATAGAAGGAGGTTTTGGTCATTTGTATCATCCAAGAATTGTTCATTTATGTAATGTATTGGAGGTTTCCCCCTCAACATGGATAATTTCTAAGGCGTTGATCTCTCTTATCTTCTATTTTTGGAGCTAGTTTCATAACATTTGGTATCAGAGCTTTGGATTCTAGGGTTTTTCTGCTCCAAACAGGTCATCATGAAATTTTCGCTATAATGTTTTTTCTACAAAGGTTTAGAAGCTGAAATTTTTAGAGCACGAAGCCAAAATCTTGAGGAACCTTGTCGCAAAATTTCAGAGCTTGGTTCGCAATATTTTCAGAGGTATGATCTGTGGAAGTTAGGGCTTTTTGTAGGCTCCTGAATTTAACCTAAACAAGTCATTATGGAATTTTTACTATAAATATTTTTCTATGAGGTTTCAAAATCTGAAATGTTCATAGAGAGAAGCTAAAATCCCGAGGAACATCGTGGAATAATTTCAGAGATTGATTCGCAATATTTTGGGAGGTAGGATCTGTGGAAGTGAGGGCATTTTCAGGCTCCCGAATTTCATCTCAAAGAGGTGATCGTAGGAAAATCTTCATAACTCTCTCTTTGAACATCAGATTGGAATTTTGTAAAGAGTGGAAAAAATTGCACGGACTGTAGTTTATTTTCTATATATTTTAAAGCCAAAGGAGGAAACAGTGACACGTGGCAAGTCGTACAAGTTCGCTCTACTGAACCAGTCCATAATTAGGTCATTGTGGGAGATTGGACATAACTTTGTCTTGAAGAATCAAAATCAAGTGAGACATGTGGCATTCTGAAGAGGATTCAGAGTGCTACCTCAGGGCCAAATTGCAGATATTGAAGATCTGAAATCACAGAGATAATTTAGTTTCAATATTGAGCTCCTCAAAAGCAAGAAAAAGGTGTGTATTTTGTTTTTAATTACATAAGTCTCATTTGAAGAAAATAGTTTGAATTTATTCCAAGGGCATATTGAAGATTAGATATCCGTATTGGGTTCTAAAATGCCCCCCTAAAAATAATTCAACACCCATTAAGCCTTCAGAAGGCTCTACTGTGACTCATGAAGACGAATAAATGCAACATGAGATGTCAAAATTACAAGAGCAAGTGCACCTAACGCAAAGAGCAACAAAAAACGAAATGGAAGTTTTGAAGAAAGATGCGGAAACTAAGATGGATGGTTTGAAGAAAGGCATGGAAGCTAAGATGAATGGTTTGTAAGCTAATATGGAGGGAATGGAAGTTGGCATGGAAGCTAATATGGATGATATGGAAGCTAAGATCAATGAAAAAATGGAAAACATGAAGAATGATCTAAAAGTAGACATCGAAGGTTTGGAAAAGTTGATACAAGAAATGTTTCCTAATGGCGAAAATATAGTAGAGAAAACTCATGATGAGAACAAAATAAATATTAATCGTGATTTCATAAACTCTAATGTTGGATGGAAGAACCACCATATTCCAAAGATGGATATGAATAATTTTGATGAAAAGGATCCCGTAACATGGATACTACAGATGGAGCAATATTTTGATCTCAAGAATGGGCAAAACAAAAAAAAGGTACACATTGCAACTTTACATTTAGAAAAAAATACATTTGTATGGTATCGATGGATTTTCTCCCGTAAAAAATATGTCACTTGGTCAATTTTTACGGAGGAAATGATAGCACATTATGAGGATACAAAAAGAAACACCTTCTTTAGCCAATTGATAAATCTCAAACCAAAGGGTTCAGTGGTGGAGCACATTGAGGAGTTCCAAAAATTGAATATAAGGGTAAATGATATTCCAGAGGAACACAGGATTGATGTCTTCATAGGGACTTTAAAGGATAATATCCAACATGAAGTTCGCGTTTGGGAACTTGATTCATTGGAGAAGGCATTTAGGTTGGCAAGAAAATTGAACGTAAAATTATGGCGACAAGGAAGCCTACCACTCACATCTATAAAGATGGAAGTATTCCTACTCACTACAAGGAAAAGACCCTCTAGCGAATGTTTTTGAGGAAACCCTTATAAAAATACCCTAGACAAATGTTTCTAGCGGAGGTTACTAGAGGAGGTTGGCAAGCGGAGGTGTTTGTGGATGTATTTCATACGGTGCGCTTATCACCATAAAACGCACCAGTGCATTCAATACAAGAAAGCACCAGTGTGCACAAAACATTGGCACACCGCACACCTTGAGCTCCATATGCACCCGCCCAGTGCGTTTCATTTTTGTAGCGCACCGGGCCATTACAAAACATTCGGACCAGTGCCTCACAAAAAGCGCGCGATAAAGAAATCGCCTGGTGCGGAATGAAGAAAACACACCGGTGCTCCCATAAAACCTGTGCACCGGAACGAGGTTAAATAAAAAGAAAAAATTACGGCCAAAAAACCACACAAAACATTGGCACACTTGACACCGTGCGCTCCGTACACACCTGCCTGGTGCGTTTTATTACTGTAGCGCCCCAGTGCTTTACAGAGAATCTGCACCGGTGCTTCTTAAAAAGTTCACGAAAATAGAAACCACCCCATGTGGGATAATGAAAATGCACCGGTGCACCCAGAAACCTCGCGCACCGGGACATGATTAAATAAAAAAAAATTATGGCCAAAAAACCGCACAAAACATTCACACACCGTACACCGTGCGCTCTGTACACACCCGCCTGGTGCGTTTTATTACTGTAGCACCCCAGTGCATTACAGAGCATCCTCACCAGTGCCTCATAAAAAGCGCACAAAAATAGAAACCACCCGGTGCGGAATGACGAAAATGCACCAGTACGTCCATAGAATCCCACACATGGGAAAGGGGTTAAATAAAATAAAAAATAGGGCCAAAAAACTACACAAAACATTGGCACACCGGACACTATGCGCTTCGTACACACCCTTCTGGTGCGTTGTATTACTGTAGCGCACCAGTGCTTTACATAATGTCCACACTAGTGCCTCATAAAAAGAGCGCGAAAACCAAACTGCTCGATGCGGAATGAAGCAAACGCACCGATGTACCTAAAAAATCCCACGCACTAGAACAGGGTTAAATAAAAAAACATTACGGCCAAAAAACCACATTTTTCACTTTTTTCAGAGCTATAGAGCTCTCAAGCATCGGTGCTCCCATTGCACTCATTGCACGCACTGCTGCTGTGCATTGCCCACCAATCTCCATCTTGAATTTTGCAAAACGGTGGAAAAATTTTATTTTGCAAATTCTACAGCCAATATGCCTCCTCGATGAGAAAATGTACAGGTATTTTTCTTTTTTTTCCATAATTAATCCTTCTAGCAGATTAGAAGTTCATATAACCTTAAAATTAACCATTTAAAAGGAAAAAAAAAAATTGTCGCGCAGTGCGCTCGAGCTGTTCGGCTCGTACCAGTTTATGGTGCTGCCTGTAAATTTATAGGCCGCACCACAGTCAGTGCTAACGATATCTACACCATTTCTGGGGTAGTACCAATAGGCACACCGTGTTATTTTAAAAAAAATTAAAAATTGCGGTGCGGTCATTTACTAGGCCGCACCATTGACAATGTGGAATAGCAGCAACACGGTGCATTGAATAAATTATCAACCTCGGTGCTGGTAATTTTATCAACGCAAAGTGCTGCTACTATTCCACATTGTCAATGGTGCGGCCTGGTAAACCGATGCTAACGGTATCCGCACCGGTTCCGAGGTGGTACCGAAGGCGCACCATGTTATTTTGATTTTTTTAAATGTGTGGTACGGTCGGTTATCTGGCCACACCGTTGACCTAGTGTAATAGCTGCAACATGGTGTGTTGACTAAAATAGCTACCCCAAGGCGGATATTTTTGTCAGTGCATGGCTTTCCATATTTCACTTGGGTCAACGGTTCGGCCTTGTAAAAGGCCACACCATTCACTATGTCACGATGGCAGGAGGTTGGTCCACTGACTTAACTATATGCCTCGGGGCATAGATTTTTGTCAGCACACCACCCTCTTGACACCGTACATAGTCAACAGTGCACTATAAATTCTTCTGGAGCACCATCATTGGGGTGCTTAATATTATTAGGTGCACCGAGGCTGGTGCGCTTGATAAAAAGATGCACCGTTACCGGTGCATGACTGTGTTTTCGACGCACCGACTATTTTTTTATTTTGTTTTCAAAAAAAATTATATATGTATATTTCTAAATACATTTCTTATTTAATAAAAAAAATTTGTTTAATATGTCAATCATTCAGAGATGTGAAAGGAGAGAAGAGGGGAACAACAACAACAACATGTAGAGCAGTATAACATGGTTCACCTATGGGAGGCACAAGAGAGGGAGAGAGATGCGTACCCTCACCCTATTACAGCAGCTACGTAGGGGCTCCTAAGGCAGGTAGGCCTCCTCAAGTTCTATGAGGAGGCTACTTCCCTAAAGGGCCATAGTTTGTTTCTAAGACATATTATCCGAAGGTGGAATGCCCAGCAACAGGCTTTCCGTGTTGGTATCAACTAGTGGTACATGAACACTGAGGAGGATATATACTTCATTACAGGGTTATCGAGGAGAGGGGCAGATTTTCCCTTGTTCCTAGAGGTTCCAACTGGCTGTGTAGTAGGGATTCAGTTAGTTTACTCACAGAGATACATTGGAGAAAATGTACTGTCTCCTGTAGATTTTCGGGTTGTTGGTGGCCAGTTACATATTGGTGCATTTGGTAGGGAGGAGGTGCATTGTCACTCACTTATCATTTCGACCATTTCGCACAACACCAGTGATGGGAAATGCATTAGTTTATCACTTCTATATTATGTTGATTCTTTAGTACAGGAGCCACGACTTGTTAGGTGGTCTGCCATTTTTTTGCAGCAGTTCTATACAGCCTTAGATAGATGTCATGCTCATGCACAAGGGAGGGTGAACTTCCCTTTTGCTTCAGATATTTTTTGTTTATTTTTTGAGAGGTTTCCAGAGACGAGGCCTACTTTTGTTCAGCAGTCTCATAGGACGACTTTTGAGGCACGTATGCACATGTGGGGGCAGATGATGCCCAAGAGGGGTGACACTATGTTTTTCTCATGGATATCGTAGGATGCACTGGAGTTGCTAGCGAGTGTTGATGCGCATCCGTTCATTATGGTCCCCTGTCGTTATGCAGGTTTGGATTGGCAAGGGTGTGCCAACATCCTCTTTGTAGCTAATGAGCTGCCAGATGATAGAGGTAATATTATTGTTTTATATATTTAAAGTTATTCTAGCATGTTCTTTAACTTGTTTTTATTAAATTGTGTAGTGAAATTGTCTAATTATCGTTGTGTACTTGTATATATTTTGTAGGCATTGGCTCTTTTGATGGCGAGGAGATGTTGACACTAGTACCACATGATCTAAGTGTGGATCTTGAGGATCATCAGGAGCTTGGTGCTAGGCGTAGTCGACATGATGCTAGATACCCGATGGAGTTGGGCGACCAACTCAGTGCATTGATTGTTGAGGTGGGCATCAGGCCTGCTCATTTCAGAGACATAGAGGCTGATGATAGGCTATTACAGATGTGGAGAGGCATGCCACATGACATGTACAGCCTGATGCGGCATGTCGTAGGAGTTACGACAACGTTTACGCGACTGACGAGGACTATTGAGCATTATAGGCGTGGTCGTGACATAGTAGGTGATGGACAGTCCACGAGCAGCGACTCTTCATTTCATGATCGTTCACCTTGCGCTGCATCATATCAGCAGGAGCCTCCACTAGCATCCAACAACAGTCATCATGGAGATGAGGCTGGACCATCGGCCATGTCCAGTAAGTAGCCTACAGCACCCATCAGTACTCATGATCATGAGTAGGCTAGACCATCGACCGTCGAGGTTGCACCATTGACTGAGGAGGCCTCCATTAGTACTGATATTGATGTTGTACTACCACCAGCTGATCCATGACATTTATATTACAATTGAATATTTTTAACATTATTCAGTTATATATATATATATAGTCATAGTCCATGTATTTTATGTTCATGTTGCAGTTGTACTTAATTTACATGTTGGTGATCATCATGATGTGTATATTCTTAGGTCATGTTAGATATGTGCATTTAATGTGTATGTGATGATAGCATGAGCTATTTGACATGAGATGTATATTTGGCGTTTGTGTTGTGATGAACATGTTAATATATAATGTTAATTGTGTTTTGTTAGATGATCATGATCACGATGATGTTAGCGATTTTGAATGTGTTTTTTAGTCAAATATGATGTTTGTATGGTGGTTATCATCAACGTGATGTTTATTAATTAATTTAATACTAAATGATCATGATATTGTAAAATTGTAATATTTGTAATTCTAATTGTATGTGAAATTCTAAAATTGTAATCGTAATGGTATATATGTAAATTTGTAAAATTGTAATGGTAATTGTAATGTTTTAATTTGTAAAATTGTAATTGTATATATGTAAAATTATAAAATTCTAGTTGTAATTGTAATTGTACATGAAATTGTACAATTGTAATTGTAATTCTAATTTTAATTGTAATTGTATGTAAAATATTTATAAAAAATTAATTGTATTAATGTGAAATGAATTTATTAAGATTTTTGAATTTGTAAATTTGTAAATTTTAAATAATTGTAAAATAATAAATCTAGAATAATATGATTTATTGTAACATAATAAAGTTTATAAAATAATGCAAATAAATTTATGTACTTTAGAATTATCGTTATTTTATTATGATCTTAGATACAAAAAAAAAACTAATTTATACAGTACACCATTGTTTTTTAGATCAACATAATTGCGAATAATTATCAAGTGAATTATTGATTTTAACATTAACACAATGCAAATTACCAATTAATTCAAAATACATATTCTAATGCTTTGAAAAACCCATATTAAAAAGTATAAATATTGATGAAATAACACTGAGTGTACCATATCACTCTCGGTTCTCATGATCACCCTCATTATCTTCCAGCGAGTCGCATGGCATGATAACACTATTGTTCTCAAAAATATGTTTTGATCTAGGGTCATATGTCAATATGAACCACCAATCCCTATCCAAGACATCTGGGTAAAAAAACACCTGGTTGTAGTGTTTAGGGAAAACATAGGGCTCTTTAGCTTCATCCCACATCTTTCTAGAGTTGATACACATCAGCCTACTATCACGATCTTCCTTTACATTATTCCGATCAAAGGTTTCCCACCACTTGCACCTAAAAGTAACACATTGGAAAGAAGAGAAATCCACTTCAATGATCTCTTGTATCTTTCCGATGTAACCTAACGTCCCTCGTACTAGGTTTTGATCACGGTGGCTAGATCGACTAGATTGATTGAACTTGACTTCCACTCCATAGTCTTTTGTGATGTTTCCAGCATCCACATTTTATGTGCGAAAATGGTGTCCATATGCCCACATATACGGGAACAAATGCACCTATTATAAAAAAGTTAAAAGAATCATAGTGTCATGTGTCTTATAATAACCCAACAGTTAAAATATGAAATGTAGATGTCTTAATATAAGTTTCAAATTTACATATAAATTAAAAATATTAGTACAGAGTTGCTGCACCAAATTCATATGTTTAGTGCATCCTCTTCAGCATGCGGGTAACGACTGGTAGCACCGTATTTCTCTCTGACTTGGTCAGCAACCCAACTGTTGGGGCATATTTTTGGCATATTTTCTTTTAAATGATCGAGATAAGGCACACTTATACCATTCAACCATCTGAATTCTTTCCTGTCACTATCCCATTTCATCCTATTTTGTTCGTACAATGCAACCCACGATTGTGTTGCTTCAGAATTGTAAAGAATGAATTTATTGATTGCTTCAATTTCTGCATTCGCCGATGAAATCAAACCAACATTATATAGTACTTAGAGATCAAAATATACATTATTTCTAAGTTCAACATGAATATTAATTAATTTTTGTAAATTTGAAAAATTATAAGTTTCTTACTCTTTATCAAGCACTTTTTTCCACTCGTTTGGAGCAACTCCCCTTCTCTTTTGTCTTCATCCCTTTCATCGTCCCAAATCACAACACCTAGTATCTTGTCGATCTACTTGATGTACTCACTGGCATAATAGAAAGACTCATACGATATGTACCCTTCTGCCATATACCCCTCGGCTTTTGCCCTTTGTCGAACAAAACCTTTCAATTTTTTCATGTACCTCTCTAAAAAGAACATCCAACGACAAGACACCACCCCAACTAATTCAACCTCATCTACTATGTGGATTAGAAGATGAACCTGTAAGTCCATGAAACTCATCAGAAGTTCCTTCTCAAGCATACAAACAATATAAACTATCTCTTGATGCCACCGTGGAATGCTATACACATGAAGCTCCTTTGACGTGATCCAGCGTAGAAATGCAGATAATTTAGATATGGTATGTCCTAGGTTTTGAGGGAATTCATGTTTCACACACCCAAGCATGAAAAAAGGATAATGACACTATAAAGTTATAAACACGTGAAATAATATACAAAATTAGTTATGTTTTATGATCCCTGCATGGGATAAAATTTATTAATATAACAAATAATAAAATCATTCTTTTGACATTATAGTACTCTTAGAAGATTCAAATGGTCATGTGATTTCAACCCAGAAAAATGGTCATCCACGATGAGGCAGCGCCGTAGTGAAGTTGGCACCCTCACATCCATTATAAGTTCCTTTTACAACGATATATCATATTTTTTTCAAATCCATGGGACATCACCTTCTTTGAAAAACCATGAATTAGAGGGACCAACGCCTACCTCTGATCCTGTACTTTCTAATCGTCTTGGCCAATGTTTCTTTTTAGTTTTTGAAGTAATAAGATCTTTCCTAACAGCCGATGTGTCACTTTGTTTCGATGATATGTGCCTCCATAAAGAAGATGAAATATTTTTAAATATATGCATGGGATCTAATAAGTGGGTAATCTTAAGATGTTCCCAATATGGGAGGTCATAAAAGATAGATTTCCTTTTCATCCCAATGGGAAATTTCTCAACATAGGTGTCTAAGAAATCTGGATCATCGAAGATAGGCTCCCTATTTGAATCGAACATTTCTATGAACTCCTTCTCCTTCTCTCTCTCATATGCTCTAAGCCATTCAGCTGGTGTCACTATTGGAGGCCTTTGGGTTCTCCCTCGTTTACCATTGAAAGCAGATGCTACTCTTCTGTAAGGGTGTTCTTCTGGTAGGAATACCCTGGAGCAATCATACACTGGCTTTGATAGGTCCTTGGACCATCTAGCTTTCAGAGAAGGTCCAGAACATCTACATCCAAAATACCCTTTTGTTACAAGACCTACAAGATTATATTTTTATACATTAATTAATATACATGGCACGTTAAAGAATATCATGAAGATTATAAAAAATATTGCAACGAATTAAATAACTAATATGTGAAATAATATTGTTACTTATATAAACAAATCAATAAATTAAACATGTTATTTACTAGAGAAAACTCCTAAGCCTGGATAATCATGTGTCGTGTAAGCACATATGCCATACAACGTAAAAATCCTCTCTGCTGCTATGGGTCTTGATACATCGTATACATTTATCCCATCCCATAATTCCTTCAATTAATCTACCAGTGGTTGTAAGTAGACATCCATATTCTTCACTTGTCTTCTACTAGGGACTATGAGAGCCAACATAAGATGTTCATTCTTCACGGAAAACCATGGGGGGATATTGTTATTGATCACTACTACAGGCCAAACAGAATAGTTGGTGTTTTAGATGGAATATGGGTTGACGCCATCCATGGCTATGCTGAGTCATAGACTTTGTACTTCATCCTTGAAATTTTCGGACCATGTATCTTCTATATGCTTCATGGCTATTGAATCAATTGGGATTCTCACAAATCCCAACTCACTTCTGTGTGAGGCATGCCATCCCTGTAACAAGATAATTCTTTGCAACGAAATATCCATTGAATCCTTGGGATTATAGGCATGTTCCTCAATATCTTAGAAGGATGACTAGTACGTGATTTACCCTTCTTTTTTTATTTATCATACCTGCCATGCCCACATTTCAGCCACATATATTTGTATGCATATTCTCCTCTATATACAATACAATCATTTGGACATGCATGATATGATATGTAATCAACACCCAAAATTTTCAACAATTTCTTTGCCTCTTCGCAGCTACTAGGCAAGACATTATCACTCGGAAAAATATTATCTTTAAATAACCTGTATTTGGTGATCATGGAAAAATATATTAATAAATGTACATTAATGTCAATATAATTATTAACGTTCATAAAATTTACCATTTGTAATATTCATTGCAGTGTACTGATTATATTTCAAATATATATAAGGGAGTACTTTATGGTAACTTACCTCAAAAGTTCTGAGAAACATGCATTCGACAAGCCAAAATTTGCTTTCAAGTTGTACAGTAACATCGTTGTCCCAAACTGGGTAGACTTTGACTGACCACCAGGTCCAAAGAGAGGGGTGGTGGAAGAAAATTTAAGGCTTTCGAAAAAGGTGTCAGCGATATGAGCATCATCCCCTAACTGATCATCGTTTTGGAATGCATCTAACAACATTGTCTCCATGGCAGTCGTATCCCTTAATTAATCATCCAACCAACCTCTATTTGATTGCCTCCATTTCCAGCTTGTGAAGAACTACTATTGTTGTAGTCATTCTTAATTGGTGAATCTGGACGTAGCGGGAATTGAATTGGTGGTTGATTCAACCATTCTTAGTATCCTTCCTCTCCAATTTTTTCTCTGAATTCAGTATTCTCTCGATTTTAAATTGTCGTGGGGTGCAACGGAAGATGGAAGGTAGGTCGTTCAGCATCACTAGAATCCTAATAATTAAAAAAAAAAATTGAACATGATTAGTACAAAATATATGATATCAATTAGTAACCACGTTGACAATATTGCATGATTATAAATTATTTTGACGTTGAAATAATTACATATTAATCAATATATATACCAAACAATTATAATTGTAATTACCATCATTGTCCCAGGATTGTGGCTAGAAGATGCAATATTGTTACAATTGGCAGGGTGAAGTGACTGTCCATTTTCATCTACCAAATGCGCCTTGCGGTATGCAGCTCCTGATAAGAACTTCCGACGTTTTAGAGCAATTTGAATATTTTGTGCATTTGAACTTGATGTTGAATCTGCATGAACCTGCAAATTTGTATGCATTATAAATTTAATTAAGTTCTGCATGATTGACTACATGGATAAAAAACATAAATTCAATTAGATAGTGAAAATATAAAACAAATCTAAAGTTAATATTACGTCTCAAGATGGATGGGGAGAACTCTGTGATGGACTTTGAGAAATATTATGGAACGAGTTGGATTTTGAAGAATTGTCCATTCCATATAATATATGATATTTTCTCCCTGCATTTGAGCAAAACAACAATAAATTTTGGTGCACAAACCTAAATGTAATTTCGGTGCATAATGTACAGATAACCGCACCGGTGCATTTGTGGTAATGCGCACTAGTGTCGTTTTATAACCCGACGCACCGGTGCATTTGTGGTAATGCGCACTAGTGTCATTTTATAACCTGACGCACCGGTGCAGTTCGATTAAGGGACACACTGGTGACAAATAACTGCAAATAAAAAAAAACGAAACCCTATTTTCTTTGAGTGAAAAAAGAAGCGGTAAATTGAAAAATGGGCAGCAAAACATTTTCAAAAATCTAATTTCATAAAACATTTCTTTAAATACTAAACACTTTTTATTATTTCACTATTTTTGCAAAAAAATTGAGCCAGAGATTTGCAGGATACATACCTGGAGCAAACAAAGCATGAGAGCACTGTGGAGCAGGGAAATGCGTTCGAAAATAAGTATTCAGACAATCAAAATTCCAAACCTTTGGTGATTCAAACCTTTTACTATAGAATTTCAAATGATGTGAGTAAATTTTATTGTTTTTTTTAATTTTTTCTACAGTTTTTTTTATGCAGTAAAAGAAAAAAATCAAAATTTATTGTTTTTTTTTACTTTTTTTGCAGTTTTTTATGCAGTAAAAGAACAAAATCAAAGTTTATTGTTTTTATTACTTCTTTTTACTTTTTCTGCAGTTTTGAGAAACAAAAATAAATAAATAAAATCCATTTTTTAAAACAAAAACCCTAGATTCTTTTTGTTTCTTCCCTTTCTTCTCCCTCTTTCTGTAATTTAAGAATTAGGGAAAATCAATTAAGATTTATAGGGTTTATATAGTCATAAGACATCCAACCAATGGGACGACTTGCATAGTCAGATCCCAATCCATGTTGGCCCTTACGTGAATTTTAAAAAAAAAAATAGATTTTTTTTCCTCGGTGCGCCCTGCATAACATAGCGCACCGGTGTGCTCTATTATACTAGCGCACCGCGAAAGTACAGTGATAAAAAATAAAAATAAATAAATTTTTTTTTTATCAATGCGCTATATGGAACATATGGCACTGGTGCAGTATTTAATTATGGCGCAACGGGAACGTGCTATTTCGCAAAAAAAAAAAAAAAACCATTTTAGAAACAAACCCTACATTTTTTTGTTTCTGCCCTTTCTTCTCCCTCTTTCTGTGATTTCAGAATTAAGGCTTTTCAATTTATATTTATAGGTTTTGTATTGCTAAATATAAGCCTAAGACATCTAACCCACAGGATGACTTGCATAGTCGGATCCCAATCCATGTTGGCCCTTGCGTAAATTATATATATATATATATATATTTATTTTTTTATTTATTTTTTTATTTTTTTCGGTGCGCCCTGTGTACATGATTTCACTAGTGCTCTCTATTATCCCAGTGCACCACGTAAGTACTGTGATAAAAAAATTAAAAAATTAAAATATTTTTTCTCGGTGTGCCATTTGTGAAATATGCAGTTGGTGTGCTATTTCATTATGGTGTACCGTGAATGTTCTGTTTCGATTAAAAAAAAAAAACTTTCAAAAAATACAAACCTTACATTCTTTTTGTTTCTGCCCTTTCTTCTCCCTCTTTCTGTGATTTCAGAATTAGGGCTTTTCAATTTAGATTTATAGGGTTTGTATTGCTAAATATAGACCTAAGACATCCAACCGAGGGGACGATTTTCATAGTCGAATCCCAATCCATGTCGACCCTTGCATGAATTTAAAAATAAAAATAAAAAATCATTTCATCGGTGCGCCCGGCATAACCTAGCACACTGGTGCTCTGTATTATACAAGCACACCACATAAGTAATGTGATAAAAATTTAAAAAACAAATTTTTCTTATTAGTGCGCCATATGTAAAATATGGCACCAGTTTATGCTACAAAAACTAACACTGGACGATTTTTATTATTTTATCATGGTTAATTGGTGCGGTGATTGACATGTAATGCACCGGTGCTCCTTGCTGACATAGAGAATGGTACGGTCCATTATACTATTTGTGTGGTGCATTTCTAATACACCCACGCACCGGTGTCAGTGCGTTAACCATGAATGGCGCACCGGTTACTTGACTTTTTTTTTTACTTGAAAAGTTGACAATTTATTTATAAATATATTAATGAATGATATGGTACAGGTTTGAGATTGATAAAGAAATTACTGACAAGAGATCAAGTAACAAAAATACTGATAACACATCAATAAAAGAAAAAAAGGCAAGTTCTTTGTAAATTCTTTACAAAAAATATTATTTTTCAACTATATGTAAGTTTAACTAATATGTATTGTTTATTGTGTATCATGCAGAGCGACAAAATGATGAAGCTCAATAAGATTATTTCTGATCTAGGACCAAAAGAGCATAAAATCTTGATGGAAAAATTTCAAAAGGATGAATCAGGTGAATGAAAAAATACTATCGATCCAATATGAGTTTCTTTTTTTAGTTTTCATATTTTCTTGTGACTGTTAGCATTCCTCAAATAATTTGGAATGGACAACCATACCTCTTCGCTTTCTACCTTTTCATTTCTTTCACTCACTCATTCAGAAAATATAACATGCAATATTACAGTGGGAGCTTTGTTTTCCTACGGAGACTTGCCAATGCATCACAAACAATATAAAACAATTAAAATATTACATTTAATTACAATGAGAGCTCCAACTCACTCATATAGCCTTTTGTATCGCTGCGCATTTGTCTTTTCTTTGACTGTGTCTGTCTTTTCTATGATTGTGCTTTATCTCTTTTCATCTCTGTTTTCTTTTCTGTCCTCTTCTGTGGTGTAACTGCTGCCTTTTAAATATGGGCATATTCCAACGCCTTTCATACAATAAGTGTCTTGTTGATGTGGAAGTTCTGCAATCAGAACATACATACATTGCAATTGTTTTATATAAATAATTGCCCTCCACCTTGAGCTGAGGCCCGTGGGTCCACAGACCACGTGGCATATTTTAATACTATTGCAACCATCATTTTATATTTATGATAGCTCTTTTATATATATATAACCCAACTTTCATTATACTGACTGCCTTTTAATATGTCTTTAAATAAATTCTCGATGTATATAATAAAACTTGTTTAAAAAATATCAAAACTGCTTTTGGGCCCACTTTCCATGCTTCCCGATGCAATATATTTCTCCTCCGATTGCGATTGATTACTCCTGCTCCGATTGCAATTGATCACTGTTCATTGCGTTTTGCTGATGCGATTAGGCCAGAATTCAAACTTATAAAAACATAACTTATAGACCCATTGGGTCGGGGCTTTCAATCGCAATAGAAATTTTTGGTTGGATGTTCCGATAGGCCCATACTGCGATGCTCTTATGTGATTAGGCCGGAATTCAAATATATATCATCCATCGTTTATACACCCATCGAGTCTGGGCTTCATCGCAATCACAATTTTCTATTTACATGCTCCGCTGCCTTTATAATCTCTGATGCGATTGGGTGAGGGTCCCACCATATAGTACTTTGGTTCTTTGAATCTCGCGCTATATATGTAAATACGTTGCATATATATATATATATATGCTTTGCCGCTTGGGGTTAAGCGATTCCCGGAATAAGGTTTATGTATTATATGTAACACCCATCAGGTAATGATTCTCGGAATTATATACATATATCCTCCAGCTGAGGTAGCGATTCTTGGAATTTATTTATATATATATATATATATATATATATATATATATATATATATATATATATATATATATATATATATATATATATATATATATATATATATAACGCCCGGCTGTGTAAATATCAGAATTAATGTACATATATATATATCCACCGGCTTGGGCGATTCTTGGAATTTTATATATATCATCTAGCTGAGGTAGCGATTCTCGGAATAACGATTGTCTCTTCCTTTGGTGCTTCTGTCGCTCTGCCTCTGCTATGCTAACGCTTTTGCCGCTCAACCACTTCACTGCCTCTATATTCGCTTCCTCTGTCTCCACTTCTCGACCGTTTCACTACCTCCATATTTGCTGCTTCTACCTCCGCTGCTCGACCTTTTCACTTTGCCTCTGTATTCGACTGTTACACTTTAGCAGTGTTCTTCTGCCTGTCTCCTTTGCCCTGCTTTATTTTTCTTTTGTCTGTCTCTGTTCTGCAGTCCTTTTCCTATTTCTGCTTTAGCGCTGCCTCCTTTGCCATCAATGACAATATTTCCAATAGTCTCCCCCTTTGGCATTGATGGCAATACACTTCCTTTGTTTGCCTGTTAGGATCCTTTCTCCTGTTGCTTGCTCTTCCTCCCCCTTTGACATCAATGGCAAGGGGTTTTAATTCTTAGGTCTCTTGTTCTTTGATGCTGTGATTTTATTTATTAATTTTATTTTTCCAAAATTTTGTTCATTTCTTTTATTTGAGATCTTTTGTCTTTGTACGCTGCTGCTTCAATCCTTTGGATTAGATTCTCGTCAGGTTCACCACTCACCCTTTTGCCCCTTTTATTGATTATTTTATGCTGAATGTATTCTTGCCATAATATTTTTGATCCTGAGGACCTATTTCATGCTTCTCTTGCTTGCAGATCTCCCCCTGGGAATGATATTTTCGTTTCTGTTCTCCCCCTGAAACTGTGCTTTCTCTTCATATTAGAGAGTAGCATCTACAGATACTACCCCTAGTCTATCTCTTAAATATTCAAATGGTTCTCTAGCATGCAGTTTAGTAAATATATCTGTTGTCTGTTATTTTGTTGGTACATACTCCAGTTTTACTATCTTCTGAGCCACTTGTTCTCGGAGAAAATGATACTTGATTGGAATATGTTTGGTTTTTGAGTGAAGCACAGGGTTTTTAGATATACTTATAGCACTTGTATTATCACATTTTATTGAGATAGGTTCTTCGATGCTTACCTTCATGTCTTGAAGAGTTTGCTTCATCCACATGATTTTGTACAACATGCTGCTGCTATATATTCTGCTTCTGCTGTAGACAGAGAGATAGATGTTTGTTTCTTGCTTAACCATGCTACCAGACTTTTTCCTAGATAGAAATCACCTCCACTTGTACTTTTCCTGTCATCCATACAGCTAGCCCAATATGCATCTGTGTATGCTGTCAAAGTGAAGCTTTTTCCTTTAGGATACCAAATCCCATACTGTGTAGTTCCTTGTAGATATCTGAATATTATTTTGACTGCAAGAAGGTGATTTTGTTTAGGTGCTGATTGATATCTAGCCACTAGTCCTACTGCTAGCATGATGTCTGGTCTTGATGCTGTCAAATACAGCAGGCTTCCTATCATAGATCTGTAGAGTTTTTGATCTACATCTGTAGACCCATCATCAGCACACAGCTTGCATCCTGTGATCATGGGGGTTGTCATAGGTTTGCAGTCCTCCATTTTGATTTTTTTCAACATTTCTTTTAAGTATTTTTCCTGTGAGATGAATGTACATGTGTTCTTTTGCTAAATTTGAAGTCCTAAATAGAAAGTGAGTTCTCCAATCATAGACATCTCAAACTCTATTTTCATCTCATCAGCAAACCCTTTTGCTGGTTCATCTCTGTTGCTTCCAAACATAATGTCATCAACATATACTACAACAATCAGGAGTTCATTTTCATGGGCTTTTATGTATAGATTGTTGTTTACTCCACCTCTCTTAAAACCCTATTTTTGCAAATATTTATCCAGTCTTGAGTACCAAGCACGAGGAGCCTGTTTCAGTCCATATAGGGCCTTCTTCAGTCTGCACACATAGTCTTCTTTGTTTGTCAATCAGAAGCCTTCTGGTTGTTCCATGTAGACTTCTTCTTCTAAGTCTCCATTTAGAAATGCAGATTTTACATCCATTTGATATACTTTGAAGTTTTGGTAGCATGCAAATGCCAGGAACATTCTGATAGCTTCCATTTTGGCTACAGGGAAAAATGTTTCATCGTAATCAAGTCCTTCGATTTGTGAATATCCTTTGCAGAAAATTCTATCTTTGTTTATGATTACCTGTCCTTCTTCATTCATTTTATTTTTGAATACCCATTTTGACCCTATGACATTTTTCTCAGTGGGTCTAGGAACTAGTTCCCAGGTATTGTTTTTCTCAATTTGGTCCAGTTCTTCATTCATTGCATTCACCCAAGACTTGTACTTGCTGGCTTCTTAAAATTTATTTGGCTCTATTTGTGACAACATGGCTATGTATACCTCTTCAGTTTGTTCTGTTAGCTGGCTTCTTGTCTGGACCCCTGCTTTCTTATCTCCTATGATTTGATCTTTGGGATGATTTTTCTGAGTGTATCTTGAGGGGGCTTTCGAGATCAACTCTTCATTTTCTATAGCCTTGCTTGTTTCATCATCATTCTGGTCTTCTTATTCATGGTTATTTGATGGACTGCAGCAGTCAGTATCTCTTGTATTGTTTTGAATTTCTTCATCAAATCTTACATCAATGCTTTCTACTATTTTCCGAAGATTCTTGTTGTAGCACCTATACCCTTTAATTTTGGATGCATATCCTAGAAATATTCCTTCATCTTCTCTTGCATCAAATTTTCCAAGATTTTCATCATTATTCTTTATGTAACACTTGCTACCAAAGATTCTGAAATGTTTGATTGAAGCTGGCTTTCCATGCCATAGTTCGTAGGGAGTCTTGTCACTGCTTGGCCTTAAGTGAGATTTATTAAGGATATGTACTGCTGTGTGCACTGCTTCTGCCCAGAAGGTTTGAGCAATATTATTCTCTTGCATCATGGCTCTGGAAATTTGTTGAACAAATCTGTTTTGTCTTTCTACTACTCCATTCTGCTGAGGTGTTCCTGCAATAGTGAATTGTTGTTTTATGCCATGTTCATTGCATAGGTCAGCAAAGTCATAATCAGTGAATTCACCTCCTCTGTCTGATCTGATGCATTTCAGCTTGCATCCTGTCTGATTTTCTGCTAATGCTTTAAATATTTTGAATTTGTCCAGAGCTTCCGATTTATTCTTGAGAAAATCAACCCATGTCATTCTAGAGAAATCATCTATTATCAGCATGAAGTAGGATTCTCCACTTGGTGTCTTAGTTCTAGAAGGTCCACACAGGTCCATGTGCACAAGCTGGAGTGGTCTTCTTGTTGATAACTCATCTTTAGATTTAAAGGATGTTCGGGTCTATTTTCCCAATTGACACAATTTGCATATGGTATTTGAAGGCCTTTTTATTTCTGGCATATCTCTGACAGCTTTCTTCTTGCTCAGTCTGATGATATGATCGAAGCTGAGATGTCCCAATCTCCTATGCCATAACCATGTCTCCTCAAGTTTTCTAAGATGGCATGCTTCATCTTCCTCTTTCACAATGTAAACATTGCTTTCTTTTCGAACACCTTTGAGTAGAGTCTTACCTGTGGTGCTTGATCTAACTTCACAGTCTTGTGCTCTATATAGAACTTCGCAACCTTTGTCACACATCTGACTGACACTCAGTAAATTTGCTTTCATCCCATCTACAAATAGTACATCTTGGGCCTTTCCTCTGCCATTGTCTATGTTGACTGAGCCCTTTCGTTTGATCTTTCCTGACTTATCATTGCCAAAAGTAACATTGCCAGATTTCTTTTCATCAAGAGTTATAAACTTACTTTTGTCTCCTGTCATGTGTTTAGAGCAGCCACTGTCCAAATACCATTGAATTTTTAGATCTTGAGTAGTTAGAGCCAGGTCACACTTATTTACCTTCTTTATTCACTGGAGGCACCCTTTTGTTTTGTATCTTTTGTGAGGTGATGACCTCCATCTTCTTAGAGGACATTTGGAAGGTATATGTCCAACTTGATTTCATACACAACATTCGATCATAATTTTTGTATAATTATGAGTATGAACAAAATTTATTTGATTCATAAACCTTCTTGAGGTGTTAAACATCAATCTTTGTCCATACTTTCTACACTCAATGATTTTATGACCGAATTCCTTACAATAAAAGCAGTAACCATAGAAGCTATTTGCATACCCGATGTAAGGTTGTCTCTTCCATTTGTTTGCTTGAGGCAGTCTCTTCAATGTTTGCATCTTTTGCTGGTTTGAATTACTCCTCCTTGCATGACAATATGCAGCAATGTGTCCCAACTTGTGGCAGACATAACAGGTGGCTTTCTTCATTGGAGGGAAGAATCTCCTTTGATGGTTTCCAAATTTTACATATTCAGGGGTCTTTGTATTTATTACATTCTTTGCTACTAGTGGTTTCTTCTGATCTCTGTCTTCCTTATTGCATATTTCTTCTTTTGTAGGAATTTTTTGAGCTGCTTCATCATTCTTATTTTCTTTTACAAAAATAATCTCTCTGTCAACCTTTTATTTTCCTTTACTTGATTCTCCTTCATAGCCTATTCTAGTATTTATCATAGGGGATCTTTGAGCAACCAGAATTTCATTCAACTTACTAGAGCTTGTTGTTTGAGAAGAGTTTATAACCACTTTCCTTTGAGCATTTTCTAATTTCTTCCCGAGACATACCACTTCTTCTTCCAACTTTTCTTGTTCTTGAGTTTTTTCTTTGATTTTCTTAAGTAACATGTCCTCTATCTTCTTGGCTTCTTCAAGCTCTATCTTTAGCTCTTTAAGGACTTATGAATTCTATTCTTCGCGTACATACTTGAGGAGAATGTCCTTTTGTTTTCTGCATTTCAGCTTGAGTCTATCAATCTCTTCTAGAGCAATTCTTAGCTCCCCCTCAAGGTCGACTTCACCTTCTTCTTCTTCATCTTCTAGTAGGAGACCTTCAAGTTCTTCTATGGCCATCAAAAATAATTCAGAGGTTCCTTCTTCATTTGAGGATTCATTTGAATCTTCAGATGTACTGGTGTCTTGTTGAGCATAGAAGGATTTTCTGCTGAACTTCTTCCCTTTCTGCCAACTCTTTGATTTATTTTTCTCTGACTCTTGAGCCTGAACCTTACTTTCTTGTGAGGACACTTAGCAGCATAGTGTCCCACTCTTCCACAATTAAGGCATTTGAAGGGGAGTTTACCTTTGTATTTACCTGAGCCTCTATCCAATTTCTTGACAAACTTTGCCTCCTCTTCATCTGAGCAAGAGCATATATCTCCCTCTTCTTCTTTCTTCTTTTCTGTTTTAAAGGCCGCTTCCCTCGTACTTGGCTTCTTCTGTGGGAGCCTCATTTCATAGGCTGTTAGATTTCCAAGTAGTTGGTTCATGGTCAAGGTATCCTAATCAGCTGTTTCTTCTATTGCAGACACCTTTGGATTAAACCTGGATGGAAGAGATCTTAGAATATTTTGCACAATTATAATTTCTGGAATTTTTTCTCCAAGAGCTTTCATATTGTTAATAATTTCTGCAGCTTTCAGGAAGAAACTGGCAATGTCTTCATCATCATTCATTTTTAAGTTCTCAAACTAGGCTCTATAGACTTGAAGTTTGGCAGTCTTTACTTTCTTGTCTCCCTCATGTATGTTCTCAAGAGTATCCCATATTTCTTTGGCAGAGTCTTTGTGCATTACTTTAATAAACTCTACTTCACATAATCCATTCAAGATGGAATTCATGGCTTTTGCGTTAGCCAAAAAATCTTGTTTTGTTTCTTTCTCTGTGTCAATTGCCTTTGGGGCATATCCTAATTCCACTGCAGCCCAAACTTCTATTCCTAGAGACATTATGTATGTCCTCATTCTGATTTTCCATAAAGCATAATTTTCACCAGTGAAGAAAGGGGCTTTGTTGGTTGAGCATCCTTCTTTACTAGCCATCTTGGGAACCTAAGATCTCCTTTCAGCTGTTAGACTGGTACTAAGGAACCTGCTCTGATACCAATTGTTGAACTCTTAGTTAAACTGAGAGGGGGGGGTGAATCATTTTAACACATTCATAATCTTTTAAAATTTTTATTAAACCTTGTTTACACCTTCATTTCATGTCCAAATTAATATGTGAGTAATCTTAGAATGTGATCAGCAAGTATTAATATAATATAACAACAGACTTAATATGAGAGCAGCAGGTATTAAGCAGATGATATGAATCAGATCAACACATAAACATCATGCACAGAGACACCAGATATAAGTGGAAACCCATAAAGGGAGAAAACCACATCTTATTATTGTTGTGATGCAAAGGCAAGCTCCAACTCCCTCTCACCACTATTTTTCTACAGGCACCAACCCACAGGAGGCTCCTACCTCAATTCTGCAAGCTACAACTTGCAAGGAAGCACCAACTCCCTTAAATTTTCTGCAGGCACCAACCTACAAGAGGCTCCAACCTCAGTCAGCTACAACTGACAACTATCAAGCTGCAACTTGATAGGGAATCTCCAACTTCCTCAATTTATCAAACTGAATGTTTGCTGATTTACCTCAAATATCAGCTCTATTCTGTAGCTTCTCTTTCTACTCTTCTTCTCTTAATCTTCTCTGCCTCACACTTCTATATTCTACCTTCTCTAGATTTAATCTCTCACACACTTTTTGCATATCCAGATGATATTGTTTATAAGAATTTTCTTGTGATTGTTAGCATTCCTCAAAGAATTTGGAATGGACAGCCATACCTCTTCGCTTTCTACATTTTCATTTCTTTCACTCGCTCATTCATAAAATATAACAACATGCAATATTACAGTGGGAGCTTTGTTTTCCTCGAGAGACTTGCCAATGCATCACAAACAATATAACCCAATTAAAATATTACATTTAATTACAATGAGAGCTCCAGCTCACTCATACAACCTTTTGGATCGCTGCGCATTTGTCTTTTCTTTGACTGTGTCTGTCTTTTCTGTGATTGTGCTTTATCTCTTTTCAGCTATGTTTTCTTTTCTGTCCTCTACTGTGGTGTAACTGTTGCCTTTTAAATCTGGGCATATTCCAACGCCTTTCATACAATAAGTGTCTTGTTGATGTGGAAGTTCCGCAATCGGAACATACATACATCGCAATTGTTTTATATAAAGAATCGCCCTCGACCTTGAGCCGAGGCTCGTCGGTCCACAGACCATGTGTCATATTTTAATACTATTGCAACCATTATTTTATATTTATGACAGCTCTTTTATATATATATATAACCCAAATTTCATTATACTGACTGCCTTTTAATATGTCTTTAAATCAATTCTCAGCGTATATAATAAAACCTGTTTAAAACATATAAAAACTCCTTTTGGGCCCACTTGCCATGCTTCCCATGCAATATATTGCTCCTCCGATTGCGATTGATTACTCCTGCTCTGTTTGCGATTGATCACTGTTCACTTCGTTTTGCCGATGCAATTAGGCCAGAATTTAAACTTATAAAAACATAACTTATAGACCCATCGGGTCCGGGCTTTCAATCACAATCGCAGGTTTTGGTTGGATGTTCCGATAGGCCCATACTGCGATTATCCGATGCAATTAGGCCGGAATTCAAATATATATCATCCATCGTTTATACACCCATCAGGTTTGGGCTTCATCGCAATCACAATTTTCTATTTACATGCTCCGCTGCCTTTATAATCTCTGATGCGATTGGGTGAGGGTCCCACCATATAGTACTTTGGTTCTTTGAATCTCGCGCTATATATGTAAATACGCTGCATATATATATATATATTCTTTGCCACTTAGGGTTAAGCGATTCCCGGAATAAGGTTTATGTATTATATGTAACGCCCATCGGGTAATGATTCTCGGAATTATATACATATATCCTCCAGCTGAGGTAGCGATTCTCGGAATTTATATATATATATATATATATATATATATATATATATATATATATATATATATATATATATATATATATATATATATATATATATATATATATATAATGCCCTACTATATTTACTATGTAAATCCTAATATGTAATATATATATATCTCACGCTTGCGATTCTCTAATCACACAGTTGCATCTCTACCTCTCGGTGCTTCGTCGCTCCGCTTTGTGCTAATGCTTCGCCGTCGCTGCTATCTCCGCTCCATTCGCTGCCTCTGTATCCACTGTTCGACCATTTCACTGCCTCCATATTCGCTGCTTCTACCTCCGCTGCTCGACCTTTTCACTCTGCCTCTGTATTCGACTGTTACACTTTAGTAGTGTTCTTTCACCTATCTCCTTTGCCTTGCTTGCTTTTTCTTTTGTCTGTCTCTGTTCTGTAGTCCTTTGCCTATTTCTGCTTCAGTGCTACCTCCTTTTCCATCAATGACAATATTTCCAACATTGGCTACCTTGTGCACACAAATAGAAGCCACACCATTACCGTGACTTGGGACGAGTCACAAGATTGTGTTGGGGGACTGTTGGAATGGGGTCTCCTAACAAGTTACGAAATTGGTCCATTTGATTATTTTCTATTATATTTAGTATAGCAGAGGGGTTTTGGGGTGGGTCGAAGCCCCAAATGCATTGTAATGGGTCAAAGGGTAAACTAGGGGTCCAAAAACCATGGTTTGTGGACCATAGGAATGATGAGGATAGATTGTTATAAATAAAGATGCATTTTGGATTATAAGGGATAGGAATGAATGAGCGATTGATGAGATCTGTTGTTTAAGCTAGATTTTTGGGTTTTGGGGAACAGACTCGTACTGGATGTGTGCGCAGAGATCCTAGTCTAGCTGTCTGTGGACCCTCCTGCTATGTGTGCAGGTTGGGAAGGGAATTGTAAGAGAAGATTGATGAATGAATGAATGTGAAGGATTATTTGAGATCTGAATCTATGAGTACTGTTGTATGAATTGCTAATAATTTTTTTGTTATATATTTTTTGTCTTTTTGGTGCGAAGGTTCATATACTGAATGCTTGGATCTAGATCTATTCTGCTCTGTTTATAAAACATTGTGTTGATGTTATGGAAATCATATAATTATAGATCTAGTGCACATGGATGCAAATAGATACATAATTAACCCTGCGAAGAAACAAGGTAATCTGGGAATTATAGAATAGAACACAACTCTGTTTTTCTTACCCTTCCTTTCTCAGAGTGCGGAAACTTGGTTCCAGCACCCACCCATACTACTTCAGGTGAGACCGTGACCTGCGAAAGCAGGTCACTGCCAAAAGGGCCAGTAGTATAGGGGTTTGTTGGCAAACCTTGCACACCGAACCTAGGTTAGGACCCCTCAAGCCAACAGAGCCTTTTTTATTCATGTTTTGAGATCATCATTTGATATTGGTATGTTTAGACTTCGCTTCCTTTTTCTCTTTAGCATGGTTGTAATGTTGTTTAGCACCGGGTGTTCCTGAGCAGGAATCCCACCTCTTCGCTTGAGAAGCCTCTTGGTAGAGCTCTGTACTGTATTGCTCCACATCTAGGCTTGAGGCCAAGCATCAGTCTTTAGCTTCAGCATTATTTCTATATCAGAATAGTTATGTGTTGCAAGGTGTTGTAGTGGAGGTTTTATAACACCACTTCCAGGTCTGTTTCTCAGTAGAGGGTGCCTTCCTTCTCTTGAGAGATCAGCTAGGAAGATTTCTGAGCTCAATTCACATCTTGGAATTTGACCAAATCATAACTCATCTCCTACAATGAATTTACTTGCAGGAACTGCATCCTTTTCATAGATTTGCTGCAGCAAGGTTTAAGCCCTTGTTTTTGAGCTAGTTTCCTAGGGAAAGGGCCAACCCTTCTCCGGGGAAGCTAGAGGAAGGGATTATCATCCATCTTTTTTATAATTTAGCTATATTTCTGTAATGTTAGATTAATACTTCATTTTTCAGAGCTAAATATTCATATCTGCTCTTTTTGTACTCATGCTTTCAAGAAACCCTTGCTGGATTACCTTTATAATGCAGTAACGAGGCCAGATCTTCATTTTCTTAACATATTGTTCTATAAAGTTCTATACCTGTGATTTTCAATCATTCTGTTGTGGAGACCCTTAGAAATTATAGACCTGTCATCATGTGCTTCAGAAATTCTGCATAACTTAAAGTCATGGGGTTTGGCTATTTTTAAGCTGATTTAAGGCCGGGAGGTCTGTTTAATTTATCATAAGAGATTTGTTTCTATTCATCTTTTGTATGTGAGGGACTTAATACATATTCTAAGGGATGCAACCATTATTTATTCTTGTTAAAACGTAAATCTCTAGAAATAACGTTTTCAGGGTCAAATTGTTGCATTTTCCCCACTTGGGAGGATGTAGAAGTGCTTATTTTTGCTGTTGTTTCATTCATTTGGTGGAAATGTGTTTCTAAACAAATTTTATGACTTAATTTCACCCTGATATTCCAGTATTGTGCTTATGCACTGCTGCATTCCCATTTTGGGATATTACAGTGGTATCAGAGCATAGTCTTTGATCAGCTTGTGGAACTCAACCATTATGCTATCAAGGGAAGGAGAGATGAAAAGAAAGAACACTTCATTATGTGGAGGAGGAAAGGATGAGAGGCTCTCAAAGCTTCTTCGAAAATCTATGTAGAACATCAATGAATATCTTAAGAAGATGAGAGAGGAGATGGAATCTCCAAATAAGTTTGAATCTAGAGCCAGATCTAAATTGGCACATGATAGGTGTGAGCATGCAACTACACCCTATTAAGCACATCTCAGTAAAATTCCCAGAGATATCATCAGAGATATGGAAGAAGGAAGAATGCATAAGAGGGAAACTCTTAGTGATTTCCTTCAGGAGTATGAATCTCAAACTGAAAAGTTTAGAGATCATATCACTTTTTAGGAGTTTTGCAAGATCAAGGTGGAGAGGAGCAGGCAGAATGATATGGATAGATTTTCTCTATCCACTTTTGATGGATCACCAAAATTTTCAGCCAGAGATTGGGTGGAGGAGCTACACACTTATTTGCAGCAGCACCAAGTTTTTGAATATGAAGCCCTCAGAGTTGCAGCGATGCACTTTGAAGGTAATGCCTATGCTTGGTGGATTTTTTAGTCCTTTTGATTGAAAAATGCCAATATTTCTTCTTATGCAAAGTTCACTAAGAGATTAGTGGAGAGGTTTTATGGAAGACATTCTAAAACACTATTGGTAGAGCCAAACAAACCAAAACTTGTGCATGGGTTGGAAGAACATAAAATCTCAAAACCACTTCATAAAACTATTGGAGAAGCTCACATCTTGCATGATACCTTGCTAGAGGCAAGATCCTTATTTCATAACCTTGGACAAGAGGGCATGAAGGTTCCTTTTTCAAAAGAGGATATTCTTATTGAGCAGTTACCTCTTATTCATATTAAAGAGGAACAGAAGAATGGGGGTTACAACACTCTCACATCTAGAGCATATCTAGTACCTCATGCAGAGGAAGGAGGAGCACATGCTCCAACAAGAGGAATTCTTGTGTCATTGCAAGATATTCCCCAGGATCTCACATATGGAAGAAAAATCACAATCAATGAGCAACATTATTCTGAGATATTACTGATGAAAGGAGAAGGTAGGGAGGAAGGACATCATCATTTGATGAGGAGCACACACCCCTATATATTTCAGAGAGTTGGTTCAAAGAAGAGGTAGACTGGTTTGCGCTGTGAGGGCAAGGTTGCTCAACCATATGTATAGTCTACTCTTGACATTAATGTCTCACTGCATGGAGGCATTCCACCTGGGAGGCCACCAGAGCTAGAGTTGGTGAGAGGCATCTTCCCATTTGGTTCACCCTTCTTAGATTCCAAAGAGGTGAAAAATTTGGAGGAGCCTAGTACATTGTAGAGAGTTTGGGATAAACTCAAGGAGGAAGGGGACATCCTTCCATTTTCAACACCACCCACTCTCACTATCTGTATTGCGCTGACAGAAGTTTCTGCAGTAATGGAGGATGGCACCTTCATGGTGCAAGGGAGCTATTCCATGGATTTGGAGAAACTGAGGCTACTTCCTTTGAGGAAGGAATCATCCATGCATTGGAGTAGATGGAAGCCACTCATGCTTGCATTGGCCAAGATTGGGAGATTCTTATTGAATGGGAGTTTCTCATGGGAGGCCAACTTCCAAAGATTACTTCTTATTTTTTAGCATGAGCAGCTCCATGATGGGCATGGTAGAAATTTGGAGGATGAATTTGGCATGAGGAATGTCAAAGGAAAAGACAACAGCATGTGGGGAGCTTCACAATGCAGATCATCAGTGTTGTCTCTTAGGAGGATTGATCCATATTGGAGGTCTCAACTCTTGGTAGAGTAGTCCAAGGATCTTGGTGCTTTCATAATTCTTTATGACCATCATGGAGATGATAGATATATGGTGGATGATGTGGTCATCTATTATTATGGTATAGTCTTCTTGAATAGAGCTTCTAAGCTCAAGGAGAAGCTGCTACATGCAGCACATGAAGACTTATTTTCCATGCACTTTGATGCATATCTTTCCCTGGCAAAGGAGTTCATTTGGGAGGGCATCCAGCATGATATATTTCAACATATGGAGAGATGCATAGCCCATATGGTGATAGAGAGGATGCCACAGCCACTTCCCCACTCTTTGGAGGTGAGGGAGAATTTCCAGTTGAGCCATTTCAGCTCAAGGTCCCAAGTACATGGTGGAGAATGTATAATTCCACATTATGTTTTGTACTTCTTTACTTTATATGAGTAGCATGTTGTACCAAGGAGGATTATCCCTTATTGAATATTGTATGATGATGTACTTGAAGCCATTTGCAGCATTGAGATTGGCTATCTTATTGGTGGTTTTTGGGGGAAGCCACATGATCTTTGGTGTGCACCATTGACACCACTTTGTACTTTCATGTTCATATCTTATAGAATTATTGTGGCAGAAAAAAGGTGGCTGGAAAAGTAGTTGTTATTTTTTTATTTGATGCAGGCAAAGGATGCACTGCGCTCGTTCCATGTGTGGGACCTTGATCCACTTTCTGGTTGTCATATGACAACTTGCTTCTATTGTTTTTTGCTTCCATGTATTGCTGATATTTTTATTTTTATGTGGAGATTTGTTTGGAGAGTGGGATATGAGTTGGAGATGCCCATTGGGAGTATGATTCTCCCTAATTTGCATGATGCATTTTTTAGGAGAAGCAATGGGCAACCCATGATTGCCAAACTACATCTCTTTTCTTCATGTGGGAGGAGCCATTTGAAGAACTTAAGTTTTTGGAGGAGGCACTTCATGGCTTATTTTTTTGGTGGGGTAGCATGGGCCACTCTTGGAGGTCATAAATTTCAACCCAAGATCAGCAGCAGCCCCCTACTTTCCATAGATGGAGAGAGAAACCACTTGGATCGGAGGATCCAATCTCTCCATGCAGCCCCAATACATTGTATGAACCAGGCGTTGAGGATCTTTCTAAGCTACCTAGATTGGCTCATTTCATTTGGATGATAGCATGGGTGTGGAAGCCACTCATTGGGAATAAGACTCCCCATGTTTTTCATCACTCCTACCTTTAGGAGGCCATTAGACAGCAAGGAGGTTTCCACTTACACCTTCCACCTTTCTATGATGTGAGCTATATGGTTTTGCATGCTTGGGAGGAAACATTAGAGGGAACATTTGTAGCAGATCATTTTGAGAAGTGGCGGGGACTTTTGATGAGGAGGCCACAAGAAGAGGAGGGGAGGAATTTTTCTCTCCTTATACAGTTTCTTGAGGACAAGCAACAATTTGGAGGGGAGGACTGTAATATTCCAAAAATTTAGCCTTCAAGCTAAATGGAATATTAGAGTTGTTTTATCACTAGGTAGGTGAACAAATGGGTAGGGAGGCCCATTAACCTCTTTATAAGGGAAAATAACAATCCTAATTTGAAAGGAGGAAGAATAAAGAAGCTAATTTGAGCACCCTTGGGTGTGAACAGAGATGGGATCATGTTGATTCAGTCAAATTTGACCAAGTCAACGAAGCTGTCTAGATAGATTGAATCTCCTTGATGAACAACGCAGTTTTTGTGGAGGACAACTTGCATGAGCTTGATGGCACATATGGATGGGACCCAATGTGAAGAGGCTCACTTGCTATATATGGAGAGGATGGGAGCCTTTTTTATTCATGTTTTTAGATTATCATTTGATATTGGTCTGTTTAGACTTGGCTTCCTCTTGCTGTTTAGCAGGCTTGCAGTGTTGTTTAGCATCGGGTGTTCTTGAGCAGGAATCCCACCTCTTCCCCTGAGAGGCATCTTCAGAGAGCTCTATACTATATTTCTCCACATCCAAGCTTGAGGCCAAGCATCATTCTTTAGCTTCAGCATTATTTCTGTAGCAGAATAGTGTTGTGTTGCAGGGCATTGCAGTAGAGGTTTGATAACACCACTTCCGGGTTTGTTTCTTAGTAGAAGGTGCCTTCCTTCTCTTGAGAGATCAACTAGGAATATTTCTGAGCTCAATTCACATCTTGGCAGCTGGCCAAAGCATCTCTCATCTCCTACAGTGCAATCCCTTGTAGGAAATACATCCTTTTTCATAGGGTTGCTACAGCAATGTTTAAGCCCTTGTTTTTGAGCTAGTATCCTAGGGAAAGGGCCAACCCTTCTCCCGGAAAGCTAGAGGAAGGGATTCTCATCCCTATTTTGTATTATTCAGCTATATTTATGTCATTTTTCAGTAATACTACATTTTTCAGAGCTGAATATTCAGATCTTCTCTTTTTGTACTCATGCTTTCAAGAAACCCTTGCCGGGCTACCTTTATAATGCATTAAGGAGGCTAGATCTTCATTTTCTTAGCATATTGTTCTATAAAGTTCCAGATATATGATTTTATATCATTAAGTTGCAGAGACCCTTATAAAATAATGTTTTCATGTGCTTCATAATTTTTTCATAACTTAAAGTCACGGGGTTTGGCTATTTTTAAGCTAATTTAAGGTCGGGAGTTCTATTTAACTTATCATAAGTGATTTTTTTTTGTTAATATTTTGTATGTGAGGGCCGTAATACATATCCTAAGGGATCCAACCATTATTTATTCCTGTTAAAATGTGAATCTCCAGAAATAACGTTTTCAGGGTCAAATTGCTGCATTTTCCCCACTTGGGAGGATGTAGAAGTGCTTCTTTTTGCTGTTGTTTCATTAATTTGGTGGCAATGTGTTTCTCAACACATTTTATGACTTAATTCACCTTGCTATTCCAGTATTGTGCATATGCACTGCTACATTCCCATTTTGGGATATTACAGTTGTCTTGGAGGACTGGCCATCAATGGGGCCCAACGCAGTTTTAGTTGGAGGTGGCTCATGTGAAAGGAGCTATTTCTGTGAGATGGTTTAGGGTTTTGCAAGATCTCAACTTATAAAATGAAGAGGATGGAAACATGAGAAGGTTTTTGATGATATTTTATTTTTTAGAGTATATTATATGTTTAGACATATCTCATTCTCCTTGATTTTTAGCAGAGAATAGTGCTGTTTAGCACTAGGTACTGCTGATCGAGAATCCCACCTCTTTCCTTTGAGAGGATTCTTGGAACATTCTTGCATTTCTTGTCCACTATTAGGCTAAAGGCCAAGCTTCTTCTTCCAACTACAATGCAGATCCTGTTGAGGTTTTGGTTGTCTTTGTAAGCTGCAACAAGTGGAACCTAGATCTACTCAGCTATATGCCATTCTAGTGCTCATTTTTAGTGGGGAAGGCTTATATCCCATTGGCAAGAGAGTATTGGATGATTGGAGCTACATTTCCAAATCTTGGTTTGAGGCCAAACTTGTTCTAAAGCCTACAATGCAGTCTTGCTTCCAAAACTGCGTTATTTGTGAGGGTACTATTGCAGGGCCTTTTAACACACTTTTTGGAGCGGTTTTCATGTGTTGGGGATATGCCCTTCACCTTTGAGATCCATTGGAGGGGATCATCATAATCTATAAATCAGATCAGATCTAAATGTCCATGTATTTCTGAATATTTATGCAGTTCTGCAACATTATCTCTAAGATCTACTCCTTGTACTTCATGTTTTGCTAAAAACCCCAAGGGGAATTTGAATAAGAGCCTATCTAGTGTATGGATCTGATATAGATATAACTTTTATACACAGATCTTCTCTAGATCTTAAGTGTAATCTAAAACAATTGCAACCAATAAAATAACGCTGACAAGCTCTTTTCTATCTTAATACATGGTTGTAGCACCTTCTTTTGAGGATTTTCTTCTATAAAATTCTTCTACTTCCTATTGTACATCTCATGAGATACCTTGTGCATATATTTTGCTGACGTAAATGTAAATAAAAATCCTTCGTATTGGCCTCCTGGTCTTACTTAGATGATCTATGTTATTTCTCTGCATAACTGTTTATTATTGTTGCTTTCCCTATTTGGGAATATTATAGAATGCTCCAAGAATAATGGCTCCCCTTCATTATCACTGCTACTAAGTGACAGTGCTCTAGATCTGCATGGTGGTACATTTCTTGTCTCATGGAAAAGCACAATGCTGAACTCATAGTTAGCCATTGTACATATGATCATGCTTATCCCATCTTTTGAAACTCTACACTTCAACTCAAAGGGTTGAATGTAGCTCAACAATGATGAATTGGGATAGTTCTTCATCTCCTCCTTGATTAAATCAAGGGTCCTTTGCACAATGATATGATGTTGTTCCAAATTAGCATTTTGTTATAATTCTTGGTCATGCAATGTCCATGATGGCATGTCCGCATAAGTTTCAATAAGAGATACTAAAACAATATGAGATGAAAGTGCATGCATACCTTCGATAAAATTATGTGTGGTAACCTCTTGCAAGACCTCAAGAGTTCCTCCAACTGGTACAATGATCTCTCCAACTGTTGGTAAGAGTGATGGCTGATCTTCTATCAATGTACCAGCATTGGAATCTACCTCTTATTACTCATGCATCTCCTGAATCATGCATGGGACTCTATATGTGAGGAGATCAAGACTACCTTGCAAATATGCAAGTGTCTCTTCTCTAGATACGAGTACCTTTGCAGCTAGTGGTGAATGTAGTGACTCCTTGTCTAGAGTGACAAGAATGACATCCTCCTTTTCTTCCTTAGGAAATTTCTCTTTGGGACACATCTCTATGTTTCTCCGATCGAACTTCTTTCTCAACTTGCGAAATAAATCTGAATACTTAGTCACCTTTTCATGCTCCATGTGACCAAGCCATCAATCATTGGCATCACCTAAAAGATGAAGTGTTGCAATCTGGACAACCTCATTTTCAGCCACAGGATGTAGTCTGAAAAATATATCTAACTCTTTCCTCCCAGCCTTAACAGTGCTTGAGGAAGATCCATCAAATGTAGGAAAATATAATCTATTGTGTCTCTTTCTTCTATTGCTGCTATAGGATCCTCTTTCTTCTTTGATTTTGAAGAATTGTTGGAGAGTTAGATTCTCCTTCAATGCTCTAGACTGTGCTCTGTACTCTTCAAGATGCAAACTGAGAGTCTCATGAGTCTCAGGTTCCATGGTTCTTCTTTCTTCATGACTTTACCATTCACCTCCTTCAAAGAAAGTGGGCATAGTAGATCTATGAGGAGATGTATGATTTCTGGTTTTATTTGTTGCTGATAGGAAGTGCTTGGACCTTCCTCATCAAATATTCTTCTTGGACCCTGCTTTTTCCTTTCTCTCTTAATTTTTTTGACCTCTTTGGGGAGATCTTGCACAGATCTAAAGAGAAGAGTGGAAAAACTACAATCCTCATTCATGATATATCTCATGTATCTACTTCTTATTTTGATGCAAAAGATGAGGTGTACACAAGCTGAGCCAAAGATCATGCTTTTATACCACTGTAATATCCCAAAAGGGATAATGCAGTAATACTCAAACACAATAGACGAAATAAAACTAAGTAAACAATAAATCTAAAGAAAACATTAGAATTTATAGAGAAGCTAAGCCATTTTATTATATGGGGGGTGAAAAAGAAAGTACAACAGTGCTAAAAATATGAGACAATCAAGCCAAAGGGATGGCCTAGAATGACCTTACAATGATCCCACAAGGGGGACTACGTAACTACTGAACTGCTCAAAGGTAAACTGTGTTGTCCCTGCTGCAACTGTTGGGACTACAACTGCTGGAAAGATAGAAAGTCAGATCTAGGTAGTATGGCAACTCCGATGATGCTAAAAATAGAGATCTGGGCACTATGATGGATACCCAAGATAACCCAGAAAGGAATTCTTAGATCTGTCAATCTAAAAAAACCACCCTCTTAGGGCTTCACATATACATTGTTGGGTATGCAGATCTGTTACATAATCTGATGATATGATTCCTGTAATGATGCACACTCAGATCTATGCAAGAAGGGTTGATCCCTTCACTAGATCCTTGGGCTAAAAGCTCAAGATCTAGCTCCTCCAATATCCTCCACTGAAAATAGTTGTTGGATGAACAACAAATTCATAAAACTGCGCTATAAGAGAGGGAGGCTCAATAGCCTATGACTAGATATGTCAATACAACTCCGTAATGATAGAAACAATAGATCCAATGTGAGGAGATGATCCCTCATAGGATTTCCAGTTGAAATATTGGAAACTTCCTTCCTCCAAATGATCTACAAGACTGGACTACACAATCCTTGAAGTGATTGCTACTGCATGGAGGTAAAACCAAATGGCCTGAATGTTGGATATAGATCTTCTACTCCTGGAAGAATGAATCTGAAGAACTAAGTGGTGGGATGAATCCTCCACTGATTTCCTAGATGAATGATAGAAACAACCTACTGAAGATGGCACCAATTCCTGATAAGGAATAGAGCTCGTTAGAAAACCTTCCCAGAGTAGGCACACAAGTTCTCTATGGGTAAGGGTGGGATTCCCACTTGGGAACACCCTATTCTAAACAACACTGCAAACTTAGCTAAACAACATAAGAGTGCATGGAGATGTCACTTGACAAATCCAGATCTAAAAATATCAAAGAATATTACAAGTATCCAAATCTACCTTCTATTGTGTCTTCACCTTCATTATATATATCATGAGACTTCCATAGCCTAGGCCCGCTCCAAAACTACCATGTACATGTGGAAATAACTCTCCATGGTTGACTACGGTGTTTCTCCATGTCATCCATCATGTTCACATGGGGTGATCACCGTCTCCATCATGTGTGCATTAAATGCATCACTTCCTCCACTAACTTATCATAAGTGTTTTATGATCTTCTTTGAATGCACTATGATCTCAGTTGGCCTCTTTAATGATCCTCCTTAATTTTACATTTAATATCCATGATCTTATTTGACTGTTTCATCCTCCATGATCTAGCTCATAAATGAGACATGATCTCCATTTATTTATCAGTAATGGAGCTGCTCCACTACTCCATGTTTTAGATCTAGATCTAGAATATCCACATGCACACATTAAAAGTGGGTTTTATTCATCTTTGAGGTTTGTGGGTCCCTCCACCCTTTTATTTTATTAATTAATTAGGTTTATTAAGAACTCTAATATTCCAAATATCATGTGAAAATTTGTAAATATTACACTTGGAATAAACATGACATCTTTGAGGTGAAGAGGAGATCTCGACTCCCTCTTAAAGGTTACTATACCAATCTTGGTATCATTGTACCTTTGGTCGTCCCCAAGCTTAATATGCATTTGGAGATATTTCTCCTCTAGGTCACTAAAAAATTCTCTAAACCATGTCATGTGGAAAGAGGCACTTGAGTCCAAGTACCACACACTTCTAATCACAATGTTGGCCATGCATGCGATAAGAGTGAATTCTGGCTTGAACTGTGAAGCCAAAACTTCACTCGTTGCTCCTTCCGAGCTATTCTTGCTAGAATTTTGTGTGGAAACTTTGTAGCATAGTTCTCGAATTCATGAAAATTGAAGCATTTTATTTTGGACAAGTCTTTCTTCTTTCCCCCTTAGATTGATTTTGGTTTTATTTAAGATTTCTTCCCTTTTCCCTTCTTTCCCTTTCCAACCAATGAAAAATTTTCTTCATCGTCTCGCTTGGATAAGGTTCCATCTCTGGTATTCTGTTTGATATCTTCTTGTATCAAATCATACCATAAGCATTCCCAATTCAATAATTTCTCATATCTGTTCACTGAGTCCTAGTAGTTATGCCAACTTTTGGGAAGGTATAAAAGAGTTAGGCTCACCAAGTCATCTTATGAAACATTCATACCAACCTTATCCGAACTTATGAAGGAACCAAATAAAATACATATATAAACATAAACACAGAAATGCAACATAAATAAAACTTCATTGCATTAATATCAAGAATAGAAATATTCTTACATACAGAATAGAAATAAACTATCTCGGGCGATTGTAGCTTATCTCTGAGAATCGATGTGGTGGTTACATGCCTCTGAAATGTGTTATAATGAGGCTCAGTGGCCCTTTTATCATTGAAAAACAATGAGAAACCATAAACATCAAAAATCATAACCTTAGGAGATGAAGTGCCAGAATATTGTGGGTCGCATTGGTGTAAGTTGGAATGTCAACTTCCTAGGGTCATAACTTTGGCACATGATCTTCGTTTGGCTATCATAATACTTGGTTTCGAAGATCTTGAAGAGGATGCCAAAAAAATGCTAGAACTAGTTTGGGACTTTTCTATTCTCTTCGTTTTTCCTAAAAATGTCTTTTAGTCCCTCAAAATGGCCGCAGAAGTTCCTGCATGAGATGGGAAAACTTCTACTAAACTTGGTCCTTAGTGAGCCACATTCCTTGGTGCAGGAATTAGCCGAATTTGACAACCCGATACAATTGGATCTTCTGCGGGTGATTGTTCTTGATCTATATGTTCATGATCTGATCAGTTGTGGCATGTTCCATGCAGTGAGGGTTTAGCTCTGTTGGTGTGATTTGTTCTACAATGTCAAATGTGTCTAGTAATGGTGGAAAGTATGGTTGAAGTCAGTCCACATTGAACACTAGGTGTAGGCCAAGGAATGGTGTTATTTTGAGCTCGAAGGAATTATCACCTACAACCTTGGTGATGGTGTATGGCCCATATCAGATCAGGTGAACCTTGTGGAGGGGTCCAACGATGCACTCCATATGCAAATCTAGCCAAACTTTGTCACCCACCTGGAACTTATGTGGAACCCAATGTTGGTCATGTTGTTGCTTGTACTTAGCATTGGATCTATCGAATAAGTCATGAAGATGTTGACAGACATGATGAATGTGCTCAATGAAGTTGTTTGCCCTGTCACCTTTGGATTTGACATGAGCCGAATCTGCCTTAGTAGTTGCAAATGGTATGGCCACATCAATGGGGCATTGTGGTTGGAATCCCAATCCCACTTGAAACAGGTTATGGCTAGTTGAGTTATGGAGAGCTCATTTGTAGCTGTGCTGGACATAGGGAAGGCTTTCATCCCATTTACAAGGATGCGTTGAGTTGTACGTGCACAATATGTGCATGATGATCTTATTGATGACCTATGTTTGGTCATGAGTTTTGGGGTGGAAATTCATGGACTTGGTGAGCTTGATATCCAGCATCGACCAAAGACTTGACCAAAATTTACTTAGGAAAATGTTGTCCTGATCTTAGATAATGGATTGCGAGACCCAAAAGTGCACCCACACTCATTCAAAGAAGAATTTAGTATTGGATTTTCTATGATACTCTTCTTGTAGTCCACAAAAATGGCCATCTTAGAGAATCTGTCGATGACCACAAAAACACAGTCATTACCATGCTTAGTAGAAGGAATGCCCTCCATGTAATCCATGTAGATGGATTCCCAAGGTCAAATAGGAGTATGAAGAGGATTATATAGGCCTTACTTCTTGATGGTTGGTTTGGAAATGGTGCAGGTAGTGAAATATATTATGTACTTCATGTTGTCCTGAGGGGTCCTGAGCCAGGTTCGAAGTTGAGGTTAACAAAAAAAACCCTCTTACTATTGGCCCTTTCGGTAGTGACCTACTTGTACAAGTCAAAGTCTAACCTGAAGTAGTATGGGGGGGTGCTGGAACCAGGTTTCCACACCCTGAGAGAGAATTAAATGATGTGGGTGCCTTGAGATCTAAAACAATCATGAACAAACCTTCGCAATAGAAGCCCTAACCAAGAAACTCTTAACAGACATATTTAGGTCAACTATGTAGAATATCTTACATGCAGGTTAAACCAGAGTCCTCAATCCATGTAATAACCCTTAACAGATAGTATTAGAGTTCAATAGTACTATATCTATTCAATAACCATTCACCTAAAGCCAGAAGAAGTTACGCAATTGATCTAAACACAGATAATAGAGGAATAAGAAATAACATGAAAAAACAATCATAAAGTAAATAATAGATGCATTTCTAACTCAGATATCAACAAAAATAGTTATTTATTCATAAATAGTCCCTATGTTCCTTACAACGTCGTCATTTCACCCACGCACATAGCCAGCAGGGTCCGCACATAGCAGGACTAAGGTCTCTGCGCACACAGCCAGCAGGAGCCTTCTACCCAAAAAATTCACACAAAATATCAAAACACAGCTAGATTTCTTACATTCAACATCATTTATATCCTATTGACTCGATCTAGACTCCTATTTATAATTTTAGCCTGCGCTCATTAAGGTCTGCAAAGTGTGGTTTGCAGCCCCTAATTCTACCCTTTTTACCCCTTACAATGCATGAGGGGCTTTGACCAACCCCAAAGCCCATTCACTTGTGCTACGAATGACTAAAATTACAAAATATTTACAAAAATATATCAAATATATCTCCAAGTTCAATCCTACGAGGCCCCGCTCCAACATAACCCCAACACAATCTTATGGCTCCTCCTGAGTCATAGTAGCACTAGGTTCTTCATCTTATTTTGCATCTCTTCTATGGAAAAAGAAAAGGGCACAAATATGCCCACACTATGATCTACTGTGCTTTTCATGGTATCTACTAGCTTCTGTGAAGTCGATCCTTCTATGGCCAGGTTGAAACTCTACAGTGTTTGATTGAGGGTCTTCATTGCAGCATCTAGATCCTGAGACAAATTCATTTCCTCATCCACCCATGAAATCATATGGTCAGTGACAATATTCTTCTTTCGGCAGAGCTCCTCGACCTCATCTCATAGCACCTAAGTGGTCTGAAGGCGGGCCATGCACTGGGCAAGAATTAACGTAGGTAAGGCCTCCTGTAGATCGTCGAATGACTGCTCCTTGGCGCACAGCTCCTGATTAATATTCTTGACAAGTGGATCTGTTTGCACAGAGGTCCATAACGCCATGTCTATCTCCAATAGCTCTGAGCCTTTGTTTATGTTAGCAGAAATGCTCGTGGATGCTTCTTTGAGTAGGGCGGCCCACTGTGTGTGCACCTCTAGGGGAGTCTTTGGCTACATCTTAGCCTGCAATGAAGCAATTTTTTGTTCAAATTATGCCTTCACTATCTGCATTTAAATTCTGGGATGACCACTTCAGGAAGATCATCGCACAATCGGTCTATCAGGTTCTCTAATTCTGCACGTTGAGCCAGGCTGCCCGCTGCATTGTTTTTTCCTGGAGTGATTCCATTGTTTTCATGCTTCTATGTGCTCAACATCGGTTAATTGTTGTTGCATGCCTGCCTCCCTACGCTGAAGCTCATTGGAAATAAATATTTGGATAGTGTGTAGCTTTCCACTTGGAAAATTTGTTAGATCAATTATGACCTCGAGGGAGGTTTGCACCTGCTCGCACAGCTCTGGCTATTCCATTGTCACAGCTGCGCCCAGGAAGGGGAAGATCCTACTATCAGTTATTGTGGTGATTATCATTTTCGTCAAGCTCCCTTGTATTGGCCTCTCTTAATCCATGCTCGCTTGAAAATTTTCTCTCTTTAGATGTAAAACCTGCAATCCTGATTGCAAGGCCTCCACTGCGAACTTCTACTGCTCCTCCATGGAAGTCCATTGGTCCTCAGACACAAAAGCAACTTCATCCACGATTTTATCAAGGTCCTATTTTGGCAGAGTGACCTCTTCATGCCCTCGTGCCTTGCACTCCTTCTCTTTTTGTGTGGACCTTTTTAAGCTTCTACGCCTCCCTTGGTGACGTGCGAAGATTCGGCACCATCTCTGTCTATCCCATCTAAACCTTCTAGCTCTACATCAACCTCACCTCCTTGATCATCCTTTTCTGCTTCAAACTCCTTCTCACCTTCCTTCTGCACTCTGGTTTCCACCTCTTTTTCAATGCACATCTCAGTCCCTTTATCCTTATCTCCTAGAGTCGTTTCTCTCCCTGAGGTTGTAATATTCCCAAATTTTCACATCATATTTGGAATATTAGAGTCCTTGATTTTCCTAATGAATTAAGTAAATGAAAGGGTAATCCTCAATATGAATAAATATCCAATTTATGTGTGTGAATGTGGATTAATTTAGCCTAGATCTATATAACAAGGTAGTTGAGCAACTACTAATGTGAATGAAATTGGACAACCCATCTCATTAATGAGTTAGATCATGGAGGTTGACACAGTCAACTAAGATCTTGAAGGGATCAAACAGAGGATAATTCAGTCAAATAAGATCTTGAATATTTCAAATATCATGGGACATTCATGATAAAGTGATGGAGGACGTTGTGCCAACAGGGCACACTTGATGGAAGGTGTACAGTGCACCTAGACATGATGGTGGATTTGGTCAAAAAATGTAGTCCAACTTGGAGCATCTTGTCCACATGTGACAGTGCAGTCTAGATGAGGGCCAAGGCTTGGGAAGGCTCAAATTTTATTTAAAGAAGATGAAGGCAAGGATGAGATCATGATGATTACTTCTTGATGTAAGATCTTTTCAGATCTGGAATTGTCATGTGACATTCCACTTCTTTCTTGGGCTATGTAATAGAGATTGCAGGTGTTTTTTAGCATAGGGTGTTCCTGGTCAAGAATCCCACCTCTTTCTTAGCGAATATATATAAATAGGATTGTACTTCATTATACATCAAGCTTTAAGTGCCATCTCCTTTTCCTAGTTTTTGCAGAACACTGATATTCAGAAATTGCAGATTTTTGAAGATCAGTTTGGAAAGAGGAAGTTGTCTTCAGCACTTCAACTAGAGAACTGGTGAGGTTTTATTCCTATCACCTTGGGCTTAAATATAAGCCTTCTATAGCTTCATTTAATATTAGTCATCTGGCCAAAATTTATTGACCTCCCGGCGCAGTACTTCCTTTAGGAATTACGCTATCTAGTTTGCAGATCAAAAGGGAGGAAGGAAGTTGCTAGTATTTCAGCTAGAAATCCTATGAGGGATCATCCCCTCACATTTCCATTAATATTTCCATCAACCTAGAGCTTATTGCTTCATTTTTTAGTAGGTATAAGGCCTCTCTTTCCCTCACATCACAGTTTCTAGAGGCAGTGTTGGGGCCCTTGTTTTTGGAGATTAGCAGATTTTGAGTGCTGGCGAGCATGTGGTGGAACAAAATCTCGGTAGGCAGGGAGGTGTCAAGGTTGCAGAGGGGCAGAGGAAAATTGTCGAGGTGGTTGCAGGATCGAGCATAGACAGCGGAAGGGTGCAGACGAAAACAGGCAGTGAACTCCCAGTGAACAGAAAGAAGCGAAACACAGCCAAGTAAGAAACAGAACTATCAGTGGCGTGAGCGGGAGAATAAATAAGCAACCATCCAATGGAGGAAGGGGTTCAATACATATGGAATAGGAAGCAGAGAGCCACATGAGAGCTCCATCGGATTTCACTATTCTCCTCTCTTCGGAATTACTGTAGTTTCTCTCTGTCCCTCGGGACGTCTTGTATTTTGTTCTATTCTATGCTCCTCTGTAGCAGAGCTTTGAAATGATTTTCCTCTGAAGGCTACTGAATAATATATCAAAGATGGTTTTTGTGCTATGTGATGTCAAATATGAATGAGCGTTGTTCATAGCTATGTTTAAAATTTTGTTTATTACTAGTTTAACTATTTCCCTGAAGAATATATGTTGCAGAATGTTCTGTCATGGCTGTTTAATTCCTTAGTTTGGCTTTGGTTCACCTTTTTGGATGTTGGGAAACCGATACCAATCTACTCTCAATCATAGTAGGGTCATAGCATGCCTCGAATGAGACTATTTTCCCTTCGGAGCAGAGTGGAAATGTCAGCGTGAATCTAGACTATGGTGGAAAACCTTGTTGGCCCTTGGCCCTGAACTCGGGTCTTCTCTACGAGACCTTTTTTCTCACCAAAAAATGGTTCCATTGCTAGGACCTGAAAACACATCTGGGAGCTAGATCATGGTATCTTAGATCTTCTAAAGAGAAATACGAAGCTGGTGGGATAACCACCTATATCATCTCATAGCCCAGCGAGTAGAGCGGAGATGACAGAAGGAAAAGACGATTAAAGACTTGGTCCTATTCTCTGACTCTGCTAGTGATACCTACAAAATATTCTGGGGAAAGTTCCCAGAAGAACTCTACAACTGGTTATGGAGGGTTAAGACCAAGACCGTCAAGGGGAAGTTGCATGATATTAATCACAAGTGGGCCCACGAAGATTTGGTGACGCTTCATCAGTTAGACACTGATTTAACCCGAGCTGTAGATTTTTGGGCGGAATCTACTCTGGAAGGATACATAGTAGAGTTTGAAGCCGAGTGCTACTAGTATTTCTCAAAGGTAGAGAGTACCTTCAGATCTGTGTTAAGGGGAAAAATACTGAAGGAGATTCCCTTGTGGATCAAGGAATTAATGGTGGACGAAGGACTGATGGGATTCCAGAAAGCAGGGATGGAAGCGTAAAAACCCAGTGCCGGGGGAAGGGAATGAGAGAGAGATGTTATTAGAACCATGAGAAGGGGAGTAGGAGTATGGATGTCGAGGCTGCTAACAGGCTCAGGGAGCAGTGAGCACATCGGAGGGCGCAGATTGTAGAAAGATGGCGAGAGAGGGTGATGAGGGAGTTGAAGAGACAAGGAAGTAGTCGGAAAGGGAAAGAGGAGGTGCCTCAGAAGATGAATGGAATGGAAGGTTCGGTAGGTCCCCAGGATATAGGAGGGGTCATGAAATAATTATGACAGGTGTATAGGAGTCCAGGCCAGGTGGAGCAAGGAAGGAAGTCTGACGAAGAAGGTATAGACATGTGCCCAAAGGAGGTGTCCGATGCGGAGATGCACGTTGCAATGGAGAAACTATTTAAAGAAAGGCCCACGTCCATATCCCCAGGTATTCCTAGTCCCCACAGTTCTAGTAGATCTAATCCCGACCTTCCCCTGGTGCTATACAAGCCCATAGGAGAAATTTTTGTTAATTTACGTGAATTAAGTAGATTGCACCACAGTCAGTCTCCAATTGGAGCACAAGTTAGTAGCGAGATTTTTAGTGGCCCTGTCTCACAACCAGGATCCAACAACTTCATTTTAATACCGCCCAATAAATTAATCATGGCGGGATCACTCACACGGTACCCAAAAATCTCTCGCAAAGGGAATGACGATGTCGAACAACACTGGTATCTCTGCGAGGCCATATGGAGGGCACAACAGACACAAAATGTTGGAATGTTGATATAATTCCAAACCACTCTTAGGGAGAGGGCCCTACGATGGTTTATGAAATGGTCGGAGGCCCACCCGAAACCAGTGATGGCTGATGTAAAGAGGGATTTCATCAAGGAATTCAAATTACCTAATACAAACCAACAGGGTCTGTCAGAGATGTGGGAGATCAAGCAGAGAGAAGGAGAAACTACTTGGGATTTGATGTGGAGGTTCAAGGACACCATCGAGAAACTTAGTTACCCAATCGACCCTAACCATCATAGGGATTGGTTCATCAAGGCCTTATTACGCTTGACCCGAACTCCACTGACCCAAAAAAGGATCAACACACGGCAGGATGCTCTATAGTAGGAGATGAAGATAGAAGCCATGGAAGGTTATCCACAGGAGTTAAAAGGGTCGCAGCGGTACAAGACCTCTCCATATTGGGTTTGCAGCATTAGATAGCCAGTCTAATAGAGAAACTTAATGAAATGCAACCCATGCGACCACCAAGACCCAATGTGTGGTGTACACACTCTCTCGTGGAGGGACATGTAGCCATGGAATTCCCCCGGTTGCGAGGCCAATGGTGGGGACATCGGTGACAGGAGCACAGGGGACCCCACCTTTGGGATTAGTCGTAAAAATCAACACCCAAGGGATATACCCACCACAACAGCCATATGTGGGGTTCCTTGCACAACCAGGTGTAGCAGCCAATGAATATTGCAAGGTATGTAAAAGTATGAGTCATCAACTCCGCATGTGTCCGATCCTACAGAAGTATTCCAACATTACAAATAATATATATTGTGAGTTCTATGCCTCGACAACCCATAGCATAGAACAATTCCGAGCACTGGACGCACTAGCGGAGCGGCTGGACCGACCATCATACAGAGTAAATGAAGCTCCCCAAGGAAGAGGAGGAGGCATGCGAGGGGGCCGAAAAGGAGGGAGAGGTCTGGTACGATGCTATAATTGCGACCAGGAGGGACATGTGGCTAGAGAGTGTCCACTCCCTAGGAGAACTTGGTGCTCACAATTCCATGTCAAGTCACACGCAACAGAAGACTGCCCGGAGCTCATCAAGAGATGGGAGGAGAGGGTCAGATAGACGGGGGCGAATATAGTAAATGTGGAACCCAAGCCAATGGGAGCCCAACCGATGAAAAATGTGGCCATAGTGACCCACGGAGGCAAGAGAACAGGGGAGGATGCACACACTATGGATCCCATAAAAGTAGTCTGGCCAACATCCCATAAGCTCCTGTTCAAAACTGAATGATAGAAACAATTTTTCCAGGAAGCAGTAGAAACATTTGCCCATTTGGGGGGAAATAAAGGAATCAAGTTACAGAAAATTCAGGAAGATAAAGGGAAAATGAATACTAATGAAGCCTTAATACAGGAATGGTTCCATTTGTTCCTGAAGATTGTTAACAATGCACCCATGCTGGAACGGATGAAGAAAAACCTAGAAAGGGTTCTAAAACAAAATACAGGAGAAAAATAAGTAGTAGAAACATACCAGAAATATGTTAAGAGAATACAAATAAACAAACAAAGGATGGGAAAGGAATTCAGATTAAATACACAAGTGGCGGGATTCCGGATTAAAGACACCATGCTTGATTTGGGATCCAACGTCAACATCCTACCAAGGAAAACTTGGGAGGCACTTGGGCGGCCAAGATTGACATACTCTCCGATCCAGCTTCGGATGGAAAATCAGTATTGCATTGCCCCCATCGGCCGCCTAGAGAATGTCGAGGTTGACATTGCGGGGATAAAAACATTTACGGATTTTGAAGTCATTGACATCATGGGGGACAAGGATCCGTACCTGGCACTGTTGGGGATCGATTGGGACTTTGAGAATTATGTGGTAATTGATCTAAAGAAAGAACTAATGATCTTCGAGGATGGGGAAGTCAGAGTCACTCAACCACTTGACCCCTACCAAGGACCAAGGTATATCGAGATTGTAGATAACCAAGAAGATGCTCAGCTCTTGGACCATCTCTACCAAATGACCACCAGAAGAAGGGAAGACTACATCAACTCAACGACAGAAGGCTTGGTAAGCTGGAGGAGTATTCAAAGCTTGTAACTAGGATCAAAAATGGCATGGGTCGATTCGCAACAAGGATGCTACGAAACAAACACCAAAAGGTGTGCCAGTGTTGCAAGAGTCAATTGGATTGGGGCTGAACTTCAGGGATACCCAATATTGTCAGATATCAGTGATGTAAGTGTTTTTATAGAAAAATTAGAAACCACGATGCCAGAATACCAGAGGATACCCTTGATGGACATCGCATTGCAGTGCACAGCTGCAAGATGGTGGAGTATCCATCACAACTCACTAACACGGTGGGATGAAGTGGCAGCAGCAATGAAATCCATATTTCAAGAGGAAAAGGACCCCATGTGGAGAGACCAGTACCAAGGGGACGCAAATCCCAGAAACCATCTGAAAGAATGTGAAGCATAGTGGCAAGCTGACGGATACCCTGAGGAACTCCAGGTCCACAAGTTTATCCACTCCTTGGACGTGATCCCAAAAGCCTGGTACTTAACGGAAGAAAAGAGAAGAGGGACCCAAGAGTGGCAGGAAGTTGCGGAGAAATTCATAAGTTGTTTCACCTTTGAGGGACAGACAAAACAAATTACACAAGCCTTGCAAGCCATCAAGCAGGTACTGTTCTTTCCTGATAATCTATAGATGGACGAGAAATCACTGTGGTACCAGGGTATCCAGAAAAAAGTGGCATGTCAGAATATTAATAGTGAGATGGACGACGAAAATCTAGAGGACCTCAGACACCTGTATTTCGAAGAAATAGAGGGGGAGAGGGACATTAAGGAGGAACCCACTACAAAAGGTATCCAACTCCTGCTGCTCAGAACTAAAAAAGTAAACATTGGGACAGAGGACAAACCCAAGCTGGCGACCATTGGAGACTACTAGGACAAGCAGACAACAAAGGAAATATTCAGTCTACTTGAGGAGTATGAGGACTTGTTTCTGTCATCAGTGGCCGATCTCAAAGGCATAAAGGGAGATATGGGGGAAATGAGAATAATATTGAAGCCTGATGCTAGGCCTGTCAAACATAGACCATATCGGTTAAACCCAAGGGTAAAGGAAAAAGTGAAAGCATAGATTGACAAAATGTTGAAAGACGAGCTCATATTCCCCGTAGAAGAGGTAGGATGGGTAAGCCCCATTTTCATACAAAGCAAGAAGGAGAAATCATAGATACGAGTCTGCGTGGATTATAGAAGCCTCAAAAATGCCTATCTCCATGACCCATTCCCTACCCCATTTGGTGACGAAGTGCTCGATAACGTTGTAGGGAATGAAGAATACTCATTCACGGATGGCTTTTCAGGTTACCATCAGGTGAGAATAGCTGAAGAAGACAAGAAAAAGACAACCTTCACTACCGAGTGGGGCTCCATCGCATACAATGTGATGCCATTCGGACTGAAGAATGCACCCACAGTTTTCTCTCGCATTGTGATAGCAGCGTTTTGAGAATACATCCACAAGTTCCTAGAAGTCTATATGGATGACTGGTTCATGTATAGCTTGCTAAAATACCATGTGAGCCTGTTAAGGGTAATTTTTTCTAGGTGTAGACAACTACAAATCTCATTGAATCTGAAGAAATGCATATTTGTCGTACCATTCGGAACATTGTTGAGGCATGTGGTATGTAATCAAGGTGTCTGTGTAGATCTGGCTAAAGTAGCAGTGATGGTCAATATGGAGGCTCCGGAGACCGTCAAACAACTGCGGTCACTTTTGGGACACATAGGCTACTACCAACAGTTCATCTGCAATTATGCCAAAATAACAGCGCCCTTGGAGAGACTGCTAAAAAAATCAGAGAAATTTCAGTGGACGGAAAGCTACAGAGAGTAACTGGATGTGTTGAAAGAAAAAATTGCAAGTGCGCCAATACTAGTCCACCCGAACTGGGACAAACAGTTCCATGTACACATTGACATGTCTGGAACTGCACTTGGTGCGGTTATCGCTCAGCCAGGGGACACCGCGATCGATCATATAGTGAGCATGGATAGGTGTTGAGGTGGTTGCAGGATCGAGCATAGACAACGAAAGGGCGTGGACGGAAACAAGCAGTGAAATCCCAGTGAATGGAAGGAAGTGAAACACGGCCAAGCAAGAAACAGGGAAGAACTGCCAGTCGTGCAAGCGGGAGAATAAATAAGCAACCAGCCAACGGAGGAAGGGGTTCGGTACAGACGGAATAGGTAGCAGAGAGCCATAGGAGAGCTCCATTGGATTGCACTGTTCTCCTCTCTTTCGAATTACTAGAGTTTCTCTCTATCCCTCGGGACGTATTGTATTTTGTTCTGTTCTATGCTCCTCTGTAGCAGATCTTTGTAATGATTTTCCTCTGAAGGCTGCTGACTAATATATAAAATATGGTTGTTTTGCTATGTGATTTAGAATATGAATGAGCACTGTTCATAGATGTGTTTAAAATTTTGTTTATTGCTGGTTTAACTATTTCCCTGAAGAATATATGTTGCGGAATGTTCTATCATGGTTTTTTAGTTCCTTAGTTTACCTTTGGTTCACTTGTTTGGATGTTGGGAAACTGATACTGATCTACTCTCAATCACAGTAGGGTCACGACATGCCTCGTGTGAGACTCTCTACCCTTCGAAGCAGAGTGGAAATGCCAGCGTGAATCTAGACTACAGTGGAAAACCTTGTTGGCCCTCAGCCCTAAACCCGGGTCTTCTCTGCGAGACCTGTTTTCTTTCCAATAGGCAGTTGTGTTGCAGTAGCTGCAATTATCATTGGAGGATTGAGAATCTATATCTAGAGCTTATAGCTCATAGATCTGAAGAAGGGATCACCCCTTCAAGATTAGATATGATCTGATATCATATTTCAGTCATATATTTGTTAGATCTAGCTTCAAATCTATATTTCCTAGCAGATCAGGGATCAAACCCTAGGGAGGTGATTTTTTTGAAGTTGCAGATCTGGAAAATCCTTTCTGGGTTATCTTGGGAATCCATCACATTGGCCAGATCTTGAATCTTGGCATAATTTGAGCTCCAGTTTTGAGTAGATCTGCATTTCCCTTTTCAGCCTGCAACTATATGTTCATATTCTGCTGAAGGGACACTGAAGTAATTGCTACAGAGCCTCTACAGTTACATTTTACTTGGTGTATCTTGTTTTCTGGGTACTTCTAGACCATCTCTTTGGCTAGATCTGCTCATATTTTGTGCATGGTGTAACTGATTCTTCTCCAATCTAATAAAATGGCTCAGCTTCTTTGTAAATTCTGATGTTGTCTTAAGATTTATTGTTTATCTTGCTGTAAGCTCTTATATTGTGTGAAGTATTACTACATTCTCCCTTTTGGGATATTACAGTGGTATCGAGGCATGATATTTGGCTCAACTTGTGGACACTTCATCTTTTTCATCTAAAGAAGAAGCAGATAGATGAGATCTATCATGGAGGAAGAAAATTCTGCCACTCATTTCTATAGATCTATGCAAGATCTCTCTAGGGAGGCATATCAAATGAAAGAGGAAAGGCATAAAGAATATCCAAGAGGAAGATGTGATGAGGAAGGCCCCAACACCTCCTATCAGCAAAGAAGAAAACTGGAGAATCCTAGATCTCCTCATAGATCCACTATGCCCACTTTCTTTGAAGGAGGTGAAGGGTGTAGAAATGAAGGAAGGAATGAACCTAAGACTCATGAGACTCTCAATCTATATCTTGAAGAGTACAAAACATAGTTTAGAGCATTCAAGGAGAATCTAACTCTCCAAATGTTCTTCAAAATAAAAGAAGAAAGAGGATCTTATAGCAGTAATAGATGGAAGAGGCATAATATATTCTATTTGCCTACATTTGATGGATCCTCCTCAAGCAATGTTAAGGCTCGGAGGAGAGATTTAGATGCATTTTTCAGACTACATTCTGTAGCTGAAGAAGAGGTTGTTTAAATTGCAGCACTTCATATTTTAGATGAAGCCAATGATTGGTGGTTTGGTCACATGGAGCATGTAAAGGTGACTAAATATCCATATTTATTTCACAAGTTGAGAAAGAAGTTTGATGTGAAGAATATAGAGATGTGCCAAAAAGATACATTTCCTAAGGAGGAGGCTATCAATCTTGTCACTCTGGGCAAGAGGTCACTACATTCACCACTAGCTATAGAAGTACTTGCATCCAGAGAACAGACTCTTGCATCTTTGCAAGATGGTCTTAAGCTCTTGACATATAGAGTCCCATGCATGATTCAAGAGATGCATGAGGAAGAGGAGGATGATTCCAGCGCTGGTACATTGGAAGAAGAGTAGTCATCTCTCTTACCAGTGGTTGGAGGTGTTAGCACCCAATCTGAACCTCAGGCTAAAAAAGGCAAATCAGGGTAACCACTAAACCACGCTCAGCCTTGTAGCTAGCCCTACAAGGACAGGAGAGGGCTCTCTCCGTAGAATAGATATTCAATAACATAATAATGGACTGATTTTAGGCTAGGTATATAAATGTGAAAGAGGTATTTTAATAAATGACTGAATTTTAGGGATGTATGGGACAAAGGACAGCATGAGCTGAGAAATTAAATAAAAAACACAGAGTATTTCATGGGGCAAGATAGGTAGGAGGTTCAGCAATCAAGTTTAAATAATATGGAGTGGAAAGACTGTTGAGAAGCTGAAAAGGGCATAATAAATGAATCCTTTTCAAACAAAAGAGAACACACAGAGTATGAATGATTTCCCAAGGCAGAGCATATAAAATGGATTCTACCTTTCTACTTGAAAACATTCAACTGGAAATGTTTATGAATGAATGTTGCAACATAACAATGTACATATGAAACACAAGGAAGAGACATATGCTAAAACTCATACCACATGAATCCCACAAATCAGAGCTGCATCACTTTATTAATTCCCTGCCAAACTGTACAACCGAGCGCAGAGCTCACTGCCACACTATTCCCCTACTTCTGAGTTTTCAGACCTCATACTGTTAGCCTTTTACAAATGATTAGCATTTACAATAAATAGAAAGATTTTGTGGGAATACAAATCGATGGGAAGAGGAGAAATCATAACTGAAGATGGAAGACCAAGAGCCAACAATCTCTCCGTAAAGGGAGATCAACATTACAATTATTCCATTTTAAATTCACTGATAACCAATGGGAGGGAGAAACCTGTAGCATGGATCCCTTTGAATCATAACTGAAGACAAAATATGCAATCCGATCCTATTTTCCTACTGTTGTAGATATATTTATTTTATTTTAAGCTCTCAGCCTTTGACTGTTCTTTTGCTTTCCATTATTCTCTGATCTTTTAATAAACTTCCGTTGAAAGAAGATAGAATGAAATTCCATGCTCTTGTGAAGGGAAACCAATTTTTTAATGGGAAAGAGGAAGGGAAAGGAGGCAGAACCCACATAAATCACAATTGGAGTGAACTGGCAGAGGGATATATTAGTGTAATCACAATCGAAATGGAGCGGGAGCGGAAAAATAATATAACAAACAGTAATCGCAATCGGAATGGAGCGGGGCAAGCGAAGTGATGTATGAAATAAAACTTCCAATGTGATTGGAGAAAAGGCCTTTGTACAAACAAAACAGATAATTTTTTAACTTTTACAAAGGAAAAAAGGGGTTTTATTATGAATGGCAGAGGAATTTCAATGGTGGGACCGGGGGTACAAATCGCAATCGGAAATCGGAGTCGGGAGTAGAGCGGAGTGGTACATATAATATTTCCGATGCGATTGGGGAGAGAGGAATAATGGAAAACCTTTGTAAACAATGAAATATAAAAAATTTCAAATTTACAAAGGGGAAGGCCCTATATTATATGAATGGGCAGAAGTATGGTACGGTGGGCCCGGAAGGTCAATCGCAATCGGAGATCGGGAGCAGGGGTAATCGCAATGCGTATTTCAAATTTTGCGATGTGATTGATCGGGGGAAGCAGATCGGAGGATCGGAGAAATCGAGGATTGGAGCGATCGGAGATCAGAGGGAAGGACTTGCAATTATGCGATCGGAGGATGGTGTGATCAGGTGGATCAAAGCGATGGTGCACTTGCAATGTTGCAATCGGAGGAGCTAAGCAGGACTTGTGATCGGAGGATCTTGCGATGCGATCGATCGCATCGTAAATATTTGTGATGAGCCAATCGGAGTGATTCAAATAAATGTTGCGATTGGAAAGATTTGCGATTGCGATTAAATAAGGTGATGCGATTGCGGCGGGTTATATGTAATATAAAACTTTATAATAAATTTTTATTACAATGCATAGCGGGGATGGAAAGGGGAAGTGGTTTTATAATTAAATCGCATATTATTTAAAAGATTTATAATGCGATTTTGTAATCAGAAAGGGGGAAAAGGGGTTTTTTAAAATGAAATATTAAAACTTTAAACATAAAGTTAAAAGGGAAAACATGGGAAATAGGGGAGGTTTAGGGAATTTTACTTCACTTAAGCATAAATTTCAATCCAGAAGTCAGTTTTGAGAGTGTAGTATACCGTTGGAAATCTCTTTCCAGGATCTTTCTAATGGATCTGTTTTGAAGATGATCTGGCACTGAAAATGCTGTGGAAAACTTCTCTGAAAGAAGGGACATCACTTTGTGGAGATAACAGCTTATGAATAGTGACTGAAGGGAAAAGTATTATGCTTTCACCTCAAAACATGGTTTTGAGGTGAAAATTGCATCAAAATGAATAAATGATATCTTTGATATTCTAGGTGCTGTGACTTTGAATTTATTGAATTCCTCATGACCTTGCTGATATTATTGACATTTGACTCATTAATTTGACCATGGTGAGACCCTAGAAACTAATGAGACCCATCCTATGACCTACTGATATGATTTTAAGAATGAAAGTGAATAATGATTGAAGACCATAGAGAGGAAAATCAGAAAATTTCACATGAGGGGAAACTGATGAAGAATTACTACCATCAATTAATCCATGACCTAGCGGAATGGTGAAATTGATGATTATGGGACTCCTAATATGCAAATGCAAAGAGTAAGTTTGATCACTGGTGGTAGTATGACTAGACTGACACTAATAGGAGGCACTATTGTCCCAGTTGGAGGAAATCTTGTGTTCTGTCAAGAGGCTCCCACATATAGGTTGATCCAAACTATGCGTACATATTCATCACCTATTGTTTTAGTAGATATTATTGAAACTTATGGGCACATACCATTAGGGCCAGTGCATAACCAAGGGTTAGAACATAGTGCTGATTTGAAGCAGCAACATATCACAGTGCAGAGGACCCTTGATCTATTCAAGGAGGATATTAAAATCTATCCTAGCTTGTCATGGATGAATTTTATTCAACCTCTTGAGTTTAAGTGTAGAGTTTTAGAAAAGGGGATGAGCATAATCCTTTGTACAATGTCTGGTTGTGAGATCAGTATTGTACCTTTATTTGAGATAGTTTATGTATTGCCTTTCAGATCTACAGTGCTGTCACTTAGAAGTAGTGATAATGATGAGGCCCCATTATTCTTAGAGCATTCTGAAGGTAGCTTCACTCATGAAGAAATGGTGGACAATATGAGGAAGGGTAGACAACTAGATATGAGAAATATTTTCTCCTTTCTTGATGACACTTTCTCAATGAGCATCTCAGAGCTCAAAGAGAAACTTCTACCTACAGCAGATCCAGAACCTCGTTGGTTTTGGAAGGCCATGGATGAGAACAAGGTCTCATTAAGATATCTCATTGGAGGTGCACTTCAACATTTCATGGAGTGCAAATTTCTTCATCAGTTTGGGGAAGATGGTATTCTAAAAAGGGAGGATACCATGATTATGCAGCACATCACTCATCTTCCATATTGGGGTGAGTGGATGAGGAAGATAAGCAAGGGGTTGCATGATCACTTGCAGATTATATGGGCCAACAAGCTTGGTTATGTTGGTTTCCCTTGGGAGGTTCTTGTCACTACCCAAAGGCTCTTATTTCTTTGATCCATGCCTTGAAAAACACTTATGACATGAAGAAGGAGGCAAGGCTGTGCTGGATTCTCTTGGGTGAGTATGGTTGCCACCCAATAGCTCATATTTTTCTGATTCATGGCTTGTGTATCCATGATAGAATGCAGCAAAAGAAGGCATGTTCATTTTGGTTTCACTTGAGAGAGATTGGCCACCACATGGCATCTCTTATGTCTATCTGTTTTGTCTTGGGTAAATATTGGCATGATGCTCTCATGATTTGAATTGATGATGTTCCTTTGTATTGGGTTGATGTGACATTCCCTATGTCCATTAGTATGTTTTTTCTTCATGATGCACATGAGGAGGAGAGGAAGCATCAAAATCTCTTGATGATTTGGTTGCTTTTGGAGGAGTTTGGCTTGTCCATCTTACATGGAAGAGATGGAGGATGGTAGCAAGGGGCCTTAGTTCGATGGTTACTCTTAGGAGAATATGGTTTTACATCTTTGTCTACCATATAGCTCCTTCCCTTCTTCTTTTTCATAACATTGGAATGATGCTTGGAACCAACAAAGCCAATAGGGCTAAGTATGAGAGCATATCAGTGCTCACTCAAATTCATGAAACATGGGATGGAGACATGTATTGTGTGATGGAGCTTTTCCTTTGTGAAGATAACCACCTCATTTTATGCACCTCATGTATTGATGATGATGTTGGACATTATATGGTTGTCACTTGGTACTTCATGATGAAAGGCGGACATCTAACCAAACAGTTGGAGGTCATTATTTATGTTTTTAAAAGACAACTTTGGAACCAAACATACATAACACCTTGCAGCAAATGGAGGAAGCCTTCCTTATGTGGATGCCATTTGTAAGGGAATAGATGGATTTTCATCTACTTTTGGAGTTGCTTGAGGAAAATCATCATTTTTCTAGGGGGACTGTAATATTCCCAAATTTTCACATCATATTTGGAATATTAGAGTCCTTGATTTTCTTAATGAATTAAGTAAATGAAAGGGTGGAGGGATCCACAATCCTCAATATGAATAAATATTCACTTTATGTGTGTGAATGTGGATTAATTTAGCCTAGATTTGCATAACAAGGTAACTGAGCAACTACTAATGTGAATGAAATTGGAGAACCTATCTCATTAATGAGATAGATCATGGAGGTTGACACAGTCAACTAAGATCTTGAAGGGATCAAACAGAGGATGATTCAGTAAAATAAGATCTTGAAGATTTAAAAGATCATGGGACATTCATGATAAAGTGAACGAGGACGTTCTTCCAACAAAGCGCACTTGATGGAATTTGTACATTGTACCTAGACATGATGGTGGATTTGGTCAAACAATGCAGTCCAACTTGGAGGATCTTGTCCACATGTGATAGTGCAGTCTAGATGAGGGCCAAGGCTTGGGAAGGCTCAAATTTTATTTAAAGAAGATGAAGGCAAGGATGAGAGCATGCTGATTATTTCTTGATGTAAGATTTTTTCAGATATGGAATTGTCATGTGACATTCCACTTCTTTCTTAGGCTATTTAGTAGAGATTGCAGGTGTTGTTTAGCACAGGGTGTTCCTGGTCGGGAATCCCACCTCTTTATTAGATAAGCTCTAGAAAGAGGATTGTACTTCATTATCCATCAAGCTTTAAGTGCCATATCCTTTTCCTACTTTCTGCAGAATGATCATATTCATAAATTGTAAATTTCTGAAGATCAGTTTGGAAAGAGGAAGTTGTCTTCAGTACTTCAGCTGGAGAACTAGTGAGGGTTTATTCCTATCACCTTCAGCTTAAAGATCAGCTTCCCAGAGCTTCATTGTAGATCAAGCATCAGGCCAAAATTTATTGACCTCCCAGCAATAGTACTTCCTTCACGAATTACGCTGTCTAGTTTGCAGATTAAAAGGGAGGAAGGAAGTTGCTAGTATTTTAGCTAGAAATCCTATGAGGGATCATCCCCTCACATTTCCATCAATATTTCCATCACCCTGGAGATTATTGCATCATTTTTCAGTAGGCAGAAAGCCTCTATTTTCCTCACAGTGCAGTTTTTAGAGGTAGTTGTGTTGTAGCAGTTACAATCATCATTGGAGGATTGAGTGTAATATTCCAAATCTGTAACAGCTAGCAAGGCATGACTGGAAAATGCATTTTCCAGTAATGGCTGCTATAGGAATTGAAACCAAGACCTATATCCCTTATAAAAATGTTTCTAAGTGCTAAATCTAAGAGGAGGCTCCAAATAAATCCTTCTAAGTGGGTTAAACAGATCTCCCACACGTAGATGTCCTTAAAAAGTGTCTGATGAGGGGACTGCAACCAATGCATGAACATACAATAGATCAAAAACATTATTTTATTAGATGTGAGACAAGAAGATATAGATAGCCAAAAAATAATGTTATAGTAGTAGAAAGAGTAAAAATTATTGAGGAAACATCCACTCAAGAAAGGAAATGTAAGCCTGAACAAGACATGTACATGAAATAGAATGATCTGAAATTGTGAGAGCAAATTATTTCTCATACAGAGATTGAATGTAGGGGCATTCACCAGATATTTCACCTTTCAAAGAAAGGATGAATCCAGAGGCTACCTGGCCCTTCTACAGACTCTGCCTAAAGAAATAAAATGTAATCACTGAGATCCGATCAATGAAAGTATTTGTTTTAAGTGCAAAGTATTCATTGATCCAGCTTTAATGTGTGAATATACAAGTATACATATTCAGCAAATGAAGTGTAGTGGTTTGAAGATGAACTAATAAGTTTTGTTCACTGTTTAAACCTGCTTGGGAAAAGTTTTCTTATAAAAATTTATTGTTTAAAGGAGTAGAATCTGAAAATATGCAGCAAAATTATACAGTATGACAGCAAATTATTGTTTAAGCAGTTCACCCCTCTCTTGGGCTACCTCTGCTGGGTCCAAAAGCCTCTAATTAGGCTTTTCCCTTTTTGATTAAATGCTCAAAATGTGAATACAACTGTATAGAAGCCTCAAATGGAAAAATACACTGCAAATTAAGATTCAGAAGGATCAAATCAGTATAAAATGACTAAACAAACACCCCCATTGGATGAAGATAGTCCAAAACAACTCTTCTTTCCTTAGGCCCTAGTGGCTCCACGACCAAAAACGCTGGTAAATTCTCTGTTAGAGCACCCTGATGGCTCTGTAAACACTTCCAACAGCTCCAGAATGATCAATTACCCCAGAATCAAAAAATAATTCGTCCAAAAAGGAATTTCCTAGCCAAAGTTATGGCTCATTTACTCCAACTGCCAGTTGGCCTAAAAAAAATCCAGTTAAATCTGGTGGAACTCCAGATAATCCGACTAAACTGGAGATAAGCGCTGAAATTAGGGTCCGCCAAACTGACCGCCAGTTGTGGGGGCTAGTGGATAAGGTCCACGGGACCGTGACCGTCGGAGGTTGTTTAAACAACTTGCGTTATATCTGTTTAAACTTTAATATAAAACAAACATTGAAATGTGCCTCTGCCCCGAGCACTATTTACACGGGACCACGTCCCCGCTGCCTGCGCGCCATCCAAACGAGTTTCGCGCCAATGGTTAAACAACTGAACACGTGGTCTGTTGGTTGGGCCGTTGCATTGTGTCTGCCTCGACCCGTGGTCGAACCACACCGCGTGCAAATAAAAGTTTTAAAACTCCGCTCCATTGCATGTGAACTTGCCCACATGGCTTTGACATTTTAAACATACGTTGAATGCCTTTGAAACCATATGTTGCCATTCACATTTAAACTTTGGGTTTTTAAAACATTTAACACCATGTGAACCATACGTAACATGCTATGTGGGTTTTAATATATCCCATGAAACCTTTGATATGTGGGGTTTTTAACCCTTTTCAGTTTTTTGAAATTTATTAATATATGTGTTGTTTAATAATTAAATTTTAATAAGGTTTAATTTAATTTAATTTTTTTTTAATTAATTAAAACATATAATTAATAATATAATATATGATTAATAAAAATCATATAAATATTAATAAATATATAATTTAATTAATTAATTAAACCTTAATAAAAAATAAAATTATCCCAACACAATATATTAAAAAAATTTCTTTCAAAATTGAAAGTTATTGGGCAAATTCAAACTGCAATATCTCCTCCATACGGAAACGGATTTGAGTGTCGTTCATGGCTACAGGATCATTTTGGCGAGCTCTTTCTTGTCGTTTTGGTTTGGACCAATTCTGAGCAACTTCATTTTTGAGCATTTTTCTACAAGGGACTTTGATCTCCTGATCACACCTCCCAAATGGGAAGCTTTTAGACCCCAAAATCTCTCTGATTACTGAAACTGATGATGTGGAGACTGATTCTCCACTCTTCCACCCTTGAATAACTAAAATCTGCCTGATTTCATCAAATGAAGCTTTTGATAAAATGATAATCTGTCTCTGGAATCAACTGATCGACCATTTCTTAGATTGACGGAGTCATGATGCAAATGATTAAAATTTTCTGAACATAAATTGTAATTTGCAGAAAACAAACTTTTTCTACACTGATGAAACTTCCCAGAAGACTAAAATAATTTTCACCTTGCAAACTGTTGCCATGGCGAATTCGACCATACTGAAACCAACTTTTTCCCATGCTGAATGGCGTGTCCTTCTTGCTTGCACTGATTTTCTTTGACACTTCATTCACTGCATTGGCTGACTTAAAAGGTAATTCGTGCAACATAACATCATATTTTTTCAAAGAAAAACTATTATCAAACTGAGACAAATCATTAGCAACATCATAAAAAGGAAAATGCTCAAAATCTGGTCGTTTCAACATCAACAAAGTTAGACTTTGACTTGCATTAACCAGTCTTTTCAATTGACTTGCATTGAGTAAAGAAGATTCCAGCTTCTTCTTGTGAGCTCTCACAATGTACTCTTTACCATATTTGAACAAGTGATATTTTTTTTCATGGCGATGAAAGATAGCCTTCCTGTCAAATAAATAAGGACTTCCCAAAACAATACCTGAGATATCAAGTGGCACCACATCAAGTTCAACTGTGTCAATAAAGTGTGCAGTTATTGCAAAGCGCAATATGCACTTCCTTGAGACTTGAAAATTGGCATCCTTGCACATCCATCCAAGTGGATAAGGCTTCGGATGTTGAATGGTCTCAAGTTTAAGCTGCTTGACCAAGTCTTCAGATATACAATTCGCTTGTGACCCACTGTCAAATAGTGTGTCAATTTTGGTATGTTTTGAAATTACCCTCACATGGAAAAGCTCTATCCTCCTCTTTTCATCATGAGTATCTTTGTGACAATTCAAAGAGCTAGAACTAGGAATTGTGTCTTGCACCACTTCTTTCCCCTTAGTGTTCTTTAAAACCATGCCTATGCTTTTTGTCTCATCTCCTGAGTCTGACCCTAAGTCTTGCTCAACTGTTGCTACAGTTTTCTCCTTTTCTTTGTTCTTGTTTTTGTTCTTGAATTTTTCTGGTTTCAGTTCAGGATGAAGATTTTAGAAATGATCTTCATCATGACCTGTCTTCAAACAGTTCTTGCAAAAGAACTTTCCTTTTTCCTTTCTTGAATTTGCAATTCTCTTCTTTCCTTTTTTTTTGAAATTACTATCCTCATCAAAAGCATCAAAAGCATTCTTTCCTCTAGCTTCTAAATGTGTAGCCTGGACACAGACTTCATCTAAGCTAGTAGGATTGAACATTAGGATAGTATGTTTCAAATAATTGTGCAAACCTCCTATGTATTTCAACAAGGTGTCTTGACTTTGTAAGTCTACTCCAAGTAGAAGTGCTCTCCTTCTAAACTCTTGGGTATAATCTTGCACATTTTGACCTTTAAGTTGCCTAAAATTTTTCCAATTCATGATTGCTTTCTGAATATGAGCAAGAGGATAAAACTGTTTCTTAATAGCTGTAATAAACTCATTCCATGTTAGAGTTATCTTACCATGCTTTTTAATTTCCTCCCTGGTATTGGCTTCCCACCAAACCAAAGCTGCTCCATCCATTATCAAAGAGGCTAATTGGATTTTTGTTTCATCATCATGCAAATTCTGAATTCCTAGATAGACTTCCAGTTATCCAATTTCTCTGCATTCCCATCACCATTAAACATTGGCAACTCAAACTTTACATCAAGCTTTAACAAAGGATTTTTAAGAGATGTTTTTGTTTTTTGTGACTGATTTTCAGAAGTTGAAGAGGATGATGTGGAGGATGAGGATGATGATGGAGATGGTGGATCACCATTTCCTCCATTCCCTTTCTTAGACTCATCTTTGTCTTTCTTTCCTCCTGAAGAATCTCCTTCTTCTCTTTGGCTTCTAGACCCTTCTCCAGCAATCCTATCATTTCTCTCCTGGTATAGGATCCTAACCATCTCAGTCAAGTCCAAGAAAGCTTTTCTAAAGACTCTTTCTTCTTCCTTGGGATCCATTTCCTCATGTACTTTTCCTTCTCTAGAAGACATGTTTGTGGCTGATTCTAAGGCTATTGAGGATGAAATGAAAGGTGGATGTAATGACACTCTAGCCCTCCTTGGTTGAGGATTAACTTGTTCTCTAACCAATTGACCTTCCCCTCTTTGCAATTTCAGTCTAGTAAGCATCAAATTTTGCAGAATAATACAATTTACTTGCACAAATTTCACAAACTCTTAAGCAAAACCTTGAGCTCCGATACCAACCTGATCTGAAATTGTGAGAACAAAGTATTTCTCATACAGAGATTGACTGTAGGGGCATTCACCGGATATTTCACCTTTCAAAGAAAGGATGAATCCAGAGGCTACCTGGCCCTTCTACAGACTCTGTCTAAAGAAATAAAAATGTAATCACTGAGATCCGATCAATGAAAGTATTTGTTTTAAGTGCAAAGTATTCATTGATCCAGCTTTAATGTGTGAATAGACAAGTATACATATTCTGCAAATGAAGTATAATGGTTTGAAGATGAACTAATAAGTTTTGTTCACTGTTTAAACCTGCTTGGGAAAAGTTTGCTTATAAAAATTTACTGTTTAAAGGAGCAGAATCTGAAAATATGCAGAAAAATTATACAGTATGACAACAAATAATTGTTTAAGCGGTTCACCCCTCTCTTGGGCTACCTCCGCTGGGTCCAAAAGCCTCTAATTAGGCTTTTCCCTTTTTGATTAAATGCTCAAAATGTGAATACAACTATATAGAAGCCTCAAATGGAAAAATACACTGCAAATTAAGATTCAGAAGGCTCAAATTAGTATAAAATGACTAAACAAACACCTCCATTGGATGAAGATAGTCCAAAACAACTCTTCTTTCCTTAGGACCTGGTGGCTCCACGACCAAAAACGCTGGTAAATTCTCTGTTAGAGCACCCTAATGGCTCTGTAAACACTCCCAACAGCTCCAGAATGATAAATTACCCCAGAATCAAAAACAATTTCGTCCAAAAAGGACTTTCCTAGCCAAAGTTATGGCTCATTTACTCCAACTGTTAGTTGGCTTAAAAAAACTCCAGTTAAATCTGGTGGAACTCCAGATAATCCGACTAAACTGGAGATAAGCGCTGAAATTAGGGTCTGCCGAACTGAACGCCAGTTGTGGGGGCTAGTGGATAAACCCTGACTATGATTGTGCAGTTTATAAGAGACACTACTGCATAAATATCATCAATACAAATATATGACAATTTATGTCTCAAATAAAGTGGGGGAGCAAGGCTCTAACCCCTGAAAGTAATAATACATCAATCCTTCGAAGGATTGGCTGAAATATACAAAATGGCAGAAATGCGGAGTTGCTAGGTAGCAGTTGTAACTCAGAAAATGGAACTATATGGAGAATACTTAAGATGATGCATCTAATGTAAATATCTCCTCCAATGTATCTCTCAAGTGGAAGGCTAATCCTTACACTGAAGATCTGACCCTCCAATCAACACTGCAAAACCCCATAGCAAGTTCTCTATGAAAATAACGCAGTTACTGAAGCAAACTGCACTGTAGGGGAAAAGGAATGAGTTGGCCCAATGCCAAGATATACAATAAGCTCCAATGGCTTCCAAGATGATCCTCCAAAGGAAAGAAAGACTCTCCCTTTGGAAAAAAAGTGATGGAAGAGGTGTTGTGACTCCTCACTACAACACCCTGCAACACAACATTATGTTGTCGCAGCAATAATGCTATCCTGGAGGAGGATGCTTGGCCTCAAGCCTAGATGTGTAAAAAATCTGTACAACTCTTTCAAGAGGCTTCTCAAGAAAGGAGAATGATTCCTAAATAGGAAATCCTTGTGCTAAGCAGCACAACAACTCAGCTAAACAGTCGGGATTGCAAATAGTCTAAGCAGACAAGAATTCAATAATCATATGCATGAGAAACAATGGCTACCTTGCCCTCATTTTAAACACATGAGAGCTCCCTCTCCATTGGTCCCACTCTATTAGGGTCATCCTTCAAGGAATATTCCCTCCTCTTTCTCTGCGCTATCCCATAGGATGCTTTCCACCTCATACCTCTGTGCTGTTTGACTTGGTCAAACTTGACCTAGCCTCTTTGCAAATGTCTCCTTTCACACATGAGGGTGTGAGATATAGTTCCAAGGATGATCCCTTTCCATGCTAGAGGGATTTTATCCATTTTTTTATTATGAATGGGCCTTCTCACCCAATTATTCAACTCCTAACTGAAAATAGAAAAAAAATTAATATTCCAATTTATTGAAGGAAAAATTTGGAATATTATAGTCCTCCCCTCCCAAATGTTGCTTGTCCTCAAGCAACTGCAAGGATAGAATTGAGAAGTTTCTCCCAAGGCATGGATACTAAAAATTTTTTGGAAAACATCTTCCCCAAATGGATTCTCTATCCCCAAGCAATCATCCAAACAAAATGAGTCACCTCCCAACATGGCAACTCCTGAAAATCTCCTTCCACCTCAAGCTCCGGAAATGAAGGTGGGCTGAAAATTTGAACATGGTAAGCATCATATCCTACCCCAAGCTGTCCTTATCTCCACTTATGATAAGTGTAGAGTGTGTGCTGATCCTGGGCTGCAAAAGTATTGCCCACAAATGGCAAAGTGAAGAACAATACTCCAAAAATTTCTCCTCCAACATTGAAGAACAAGCTGGCCCAAAACAATCCATCCATGATGAATAGGACATGGTCATCATAGAGTATCCCAATGAGAATTTTTCTACAATTTTTACATGATAATGCATGATACAAACAATATCTCAAGAGTACACAATGCAATCTCATTCACTGCAACTCCAAAAAATAGCATGGCAAGTAATACACAAGAATCATCACATCTACTAATCGATAGTAAATGGCTGAATGTGTCAACAATACATGATCAAGTACTTGCCTATGATTATACAATGGATTTTTAACAAACTCATGGCCCACCTCAAAAGAAAGCAAATAGGTGGTTGTGGTGGCCATATCTCCCCCCATGCTCCCATTAGAACATGTAGTGTAGAAAATGTGGGAATTCTCCCCACTCAAGGACACATCCAACTCATGTGTCTCTCTCCTAATCATGCTCCCAATACAAATCAGATCCATATCAGCAAGTGAAGTCATGATCGACAACAAAATGAGGAGAATTCTGATGGTTACATGTGGTGCAAAAAGGTACCAACAGTCTTCCCAATAGTGACAGTGCAGTTTTCCAAACTGCTGCATCAGGAAATTACAAGGCAAGATGTTTCTTGATACATAGTTAATCATGTATGTCATCATATGGAAAATAGTTGGATATAAAAACTGAACATACATGTAATTAGAAAACATTTGCTCAAGGCCACATAAAATATGGTTGCCTCCATCATATAGATTGACCCAACAATGATCATGGAGCAATGTGACAAGCTTGCCCTTTGGTGAAGCAATGCACTTCATAGTAATGGTAAGAGTATGCAAGTCAATACATGTAAAAAAATTCTCCTTACCATATGCCGAAAGTAATATGGTACATGGATCCATGAGTGAGTCTTCCATAGTGTCTTGGTATGCTATGAAGAAGAATGAAACATGTGTTGTAAGAAGATAATCCTCCTCATGCTCGAAAACCCAAGTCAAGAAGAATATGTCATAGTGATATATGCCTCTATCCACTACTCTATCATCATCATCTCCTCCTTGTCACCAAGTGCATCCGATGTGAAGTGATCCTGGGGACTCTCCATCCATAATTCCCTGCTCCAAAGTGACAGCGTTGTGAGCTCATGCGAATAAGCTCCTGTCAATACAAAGCTCTGTTCTTTGACATGATCCTTGTCAAAGACTCCTCTAGTAATGCTGCTACAAATATGGAATACCTTCAAATATGGAAGTGCTTCCAAATCATCCAAGGCCAAGGAGTAGCCCCTTTGCACCATGATAGTGCCCTCTTCTCCTCCTTCAACATCATACAACAAGTGAGAGCAAATATTCCCTTGCTCTCTCAAATGCAACTCAAGCAAGCAAAGTGCTTATTGCCTCCTTATGTGTAATATTCCCAATTAGCTACTGTTACTTGGAATATTATAACTGCTCCATTTTGAAATAATAAGTAGGAAAGACAATAAAATATATCCCAGTGTGAAAAGGGATTTAAGTAGGAGGACAAAATAAAGCCTCTTTGGTGTGAAAGACGGGAAAAGAAATGATCTAGCTACAGTTTACTAAGTCAATAGCACTATCACAAGAGGAGGGAAAGCTACTAGGGCAATGCAGTTTTGAAGGAGGAAACTTCTCAAGGAAGTCACATCATCCATGAGTGGGGCCCGAGATGGGAAAGCTCACCAAGGATAAGAAGGAGGATATGGTAGAAAATGATTCATTCATTCAATCATCTTGTCTCAAGCTTATGATTGATTGCAAGCTTCAGCTATTTAGCCAAAGTTGCAACACTGTTTAGTGCAAGGGGATTCTCATGCGGGAATTCTATCTTCACCATTGTTATAGTTGATTGGGAGATCTAAGGAGGAGGTCCTGAGTTCAATTATCATCATTTATCTTTAGGGAAACCATTCTCCATCCTATAAGCATAGTCACTTCCAAGGATTGTGTTATTTCTGTAGTTGCTACAATAGCTGGGGTTGCATCTTCCCATTTTTTCTTGTCTCAGAGAAGGAGGAGTCTATTTCACTCTGAGAGATCTATTGAGGGAGGCCTTGGGCCAATTATTGTATTTTTTGTCCATTTTAGATCATATTTTATCTTTCTTTATACAATGTTGCTGGGTATAGCATTATTTTCTGCAGAGCTGCTTTTATTGTTGCTATTTTGCTGGAAACCCTTGCCGGAGCATTCTGAGGTGCTTGTAAAAGGGGTCTAACCTCTCATTTCTGATTCCATGCTTAATGAAAGCTCTAGATCTGTAACTGTATTTTTTTAGATTCTATAATAATATTGTTGTAAATCTGCGGCTTTTCTATTTTATGAACGATAGGATTGGGGTCGCACATGCATATATGAGTTGGGGAGATACATTTAGGTAATATAAGTGATTTTTTACGATACCATTATATATTTGGCTTCAAATAAAACATGTATTAGAGGATCAAAGGATTGCAATGCATGTTATTTTGCATTGTTTTCTGTTATTGCCTAAATCTACCTCAGGCTGAAAAAGGCATAGTTCAGGGTAACATCAAACCACGTTCAGTCTAGTAGCTAGCCCTACCAGAACAGGGAGGGCTCTCTCCGGGTCAATCTCAGCGAAAAGTAATCAATAGGGCTTGAGATGACTGAAATGAAAGCTAATTTTAGGCTAGGTATATAAGTGAAGGAGTCTGATTGTGTTTTTGGGGTTTTTTTTGTTGGATCAAAGGGAAAGGCAGTTTTGGGTGCAGGGATTAGGCCTAGTTTTTACAGAGTTCTGATTGGGGCAAGGAAGGAAATAGTTTTGATGCTTTAGATTGAGTGCATGGAAGGATCGGACTGGTGAGGAGCTGAAGAGGGCAAGAGGGTCTCAAGAGTCCTCCTCAAACAGATGAAAACATGAAAAACTAAACCAAATTGAAGGCAGAGCAAAGCAAATTAATGAATTCTACCTTTATAACTTGTTTGTTCAGTTTAAGAAGAAAGGAGAAATGAAAATGGTACACATAAACATCAGTGAACTTACATATACATAGAGGAAAACACCATCAAAACACAGATCCACAAGGATCCCAAAGAGAGCTGCAAACCCTGGTTTATTCCTTTGCCAAAATTGCAGAATGAATGTACAATGAAGTGTTATGCAATCCCAAATGTCCAACCCTGAAAATGACTGAGAAAATACATCATATATACAAGCCTAACCCATTCCCATGCTTCTAGGGGTCGATATCATAATTATAGGAGCTATTTCAACCATATCTAAACTAGGAACAAGAAAATAGGCCATGAAACAACTTGCCTCTATATGCTAGGAAACTGATCCATTCACTCACATTTCATCTTTTGGTGAATGAATCTTCTAGAACAAGTAAAAATGTGAAAAACTTACATCATGCTAATAAAATTAAATCAAGGTAGATCAAGAGTTACATGAAAAAGTGAAACTGGCCAAAACTAGGCGAAATTCTTAGCTGTGGAGTGAAAAATAGGCCAAAATCCTCTATGCGCCGCGCCCAAAATCTCTATGTGTAGCACAAGTTTGGAGCTGATTTTGAGGCCCTTCCCGAAGTCCAAATTGAGCTCATGATAGCTCGTTGCAAAGCCCTACCTGTCTACTTTCCAACCCAAGTAGAATTTCTAGATTTGGTGTCCATTTGACCCTCCAAAATTTCAATCTCCCAAGACTGGTTCCTATGTGTGCAAAAAGTGGCAGAAAGGCCATTTTCAAGGTGTTTTTGACGCTTTAGGCCACCCAGAACTTGATGAAATTCTTAATACATTCCTGAGAATGCATAAATTTTCAAAAAAAATCCAGAAATACCAATTTTTCCTCGATAATATCTCCCAATCGTAAGCGCGCACAAGGTGGCGCTACGCGTCGGGCAAAAAAACCTGTTTTGTGACCAAAAAATTCAAAAATGACAAAATTTTCTCCAAATTCCTTGAAATTTTTGCTGAAGGTCCCTCATCAAGTACCATGCTAGGCCAAAGAAGCTTTGGCCAATATTTGGAGCCAATCATGCCTTTTGCGCCTCCTCAATGCCCTCCTTAGCCTCGCTTTCAGGATCTTGATCTTCGCTTTGCAAACATGTGTGCGTGCCCAATAGTGGTTCTTCATGCATCGGAGCATGTTCTTCTCTTTTTTTGCCTTCTCCAATAGCTTCTCAAGATTCATGTTGACTCTCTCCAGCCATGTCTCTCTATCGACCTCAATCTCCCGCTCGATAGGTGTCATCTCAGGTGGGCTTCTTCGGGCAGCTTGTCGGTTCTCATGGATTTTTTGCCACTCCATGATTTTCTGCTGATCCTCCAGCTGCTTATTCCACTGCTCCAGATAGTTAATGATCCATTGAGCTCTCTGCAACTTGTCGGTCAATGTGATGATCTTAGTTTTCTGCTCCTGAATGATCTCTCTCAGATTTGAGCTTGGAGAGCTCAAATCCACATCAATCAATGTAAAATAAGTATCCTGACCTCCTGAAGGGCCTTCCTCCTACATAGGCCTATTTCCTCTATCTTTTACCTGTACCGGTGCTGATGACGATGGCAACGAGACCCCTTCCACCCCGGGTGGAGATAGTACTCGTCGGGCTACTGCAAATAATGATCTCGTGCCTCTCTGATAAGTAACAAATACTGGCACACCGATAGGCTCTGTCTCGGGACCTTCAAACTGATGTGAAGGCTCACCTGCATCATGAACAATCTCCGGAGGAGGCTGAGGGGCTGTGAAGAAGTCACGGGAAATGAACTCTTCCCATGCAATGTCCTACAATCCAAGCTGATGTAACACAATCATCTTGATGAGTGCATAATGATAAATGCTATTGTACTGCTGCTCGTGAGTCTTCTTCTGCACAAGAGTAGTCATCCTCTCTATGTTTCGGCACATGAAATATGGAATTTTTATCATCCTCACTCTCATGAAATGCATCAACAACCTGATCTGGTATGCATAGAGGTGTGAGAATCGACCCTCACAACTGAAGTATCTAATCATGAGTCTCATCAATGGCGCATAAGATTCCTTCAAGAACCGAAATGGGAATACCCTGCTGAGCTGCCTCACATAGCCAAGCCTGATGTATGGCTCGTAATGAACTCTATCCACCTGTTGTCTTTTGTTCCACTCCTCACCTACATTCAGTATTCCTGTTGCCTGAGAAATGGTTTCTGGTGTCAAGGTGAAATTTACACCAGTGAGTGTAACCTGACCATCTCGCAAATGTAAAACAAACAACTGGGCTAACTCCTGATGATGCTGAATCTGAGAAACTCTCTCACAGTACTGATAACATGACTGCTCTTGGAAACACACCATAGCAAGTGGGCAGGCCTGTAACTGAGTCAATGAGGTGGGCTCCTCTCTCACATGTTTGCCTCCTTTACGAGGCCTTCTTGGTATATGAAGCTCTATGGTAGAATCACTGTCTTGCTCATATGATGACTCAGTGTCTGTCATGGTGTCACAATTTTATGCCAAGTGTATGCTGATCTGTATGAGGTGAAAACAAAAATTTGGTGTATTTTCCTCCAATTGCCAAATGTGTGCCAAGACTGTGGAAAATACGGACAGTGGGAAAAAATGGTTCTGTCAAGTGAATTTTACAATGTGAGGACAGTCACTTGACTGTGTTTTAGGAATGTGGGGTTTGGGGATTTTGTAAATAATATGGGAGAGGGAGAGTGATAAGGCATGAAAGGATTTGAGGGATAGGAAAAATGGAAATGAGTGATAATGGGATTATAATGGAATAAGAGAGTGACCTTATGATGATATGACAATGATGAGAACACAGGTGAAAAATGGAATAGGAGGGTTTTGGCGCCAAAGTCAAGTTTTAACACCCAAATTTCAAACCCTAAGAGCAGTTTTTGACAAAAGATAGGGTTTATATTCTCAACCTCCAAAATTTCAAATTCCTCCCTCCAAACAACACCCAACACAAACTAAAATCAATGGCAAGAGCTCTCAAACTTACTTGGAGCAAAAGAGATTGAGTCATTTCAATTTTTGATGAAGTAGTAGTGAAAATCGGCTTGGAGGCTCTGTGCACCGCGCGCACAACCCAGTGCACCATGCCGGGTATATGCGCCACGCAAAAACAAATTGACATTGTAGAAAATGACTGTGTGCATTGCGACATAGCAATGTGCCGCGACCTTTCTCTTGTGCGCCGCGCAGCACTCCAATACACAGTTTCGGCTTCAAACTCACGATTTCGTTCCTCCACAATTTTCCCTTGAGTCTTTAACAACTTCTTGCATTCAAATGACATTTGAATGGTGAAAATATCTCTTATATTCATGGCTTTGATTTTTGTTTTGCGAAAACCCACTTTCTTATGTTTTAGCTTTGGCACTTTTTTCACTTTTAATACAAACTCTGTTTTTGTTTCCATTTTGAATTTTTGACTGAAATGACGAAACTCTTGTCTATTTTTTGTAGGGATGACTGGCACGGAACCTGGAAAAGGCGACCAGGGCTGTGCCTGAAGATTTTGACAGCTGAAAAATTTCGAAAATATACATGGCATTTATTACAAAGGACAAAACGACGATTTTTCTTCAAAACAGAGTTTTGAAGAAAAGTCAAGATCTTACATTATAATGATGAAATTTCTTGAGATGAAAACTTATTTTGATCCTCCCTCTAGCCTGCTGGAATTATTACACATTTTGAAGACTAAACCCTAGACCTAGCGATTGGAAACCCTAAAAGACTCTTTTCTGACCAAAAGATCAAACAGGATTGTAAATGACTTTAAAATTGATTTTGAAGAACTTCGATAAACAGACCTGAGCCAGCAGGTACAAGGCACAAGGGGCATGAGCGACAAGACCCTTCCGTCAGAAGACCGATGCTCCTAATGGAATGCAAATGATAGAAGTGAATGGGACACCTAAAAATGAAATGCAACGAAAGAGAATTTTGATCTCTGATGGAGGGATGAATGGACCGACTCTAACAATTTCCTTATACAACGTCCTTATTGGAGATATTGTGGAAATTCCTGAAAAGGAATATTATAGTGGTATCAAAGCTCTGCTCTTATCTCAACTTGTGGGGGGCAGATTTATCTTCAGCATGGAGAATGAAGACATCTCAAATCTAGTACTTCAAACCCTGCATAACATTGCAAGGGATCTTAAGGAGATGAGACATGAAGAGGACTCTTTAGGGTTTTTCCATAAGGCAAGAACCAACATTGAAAATGGCATGGGGCATCCAGCTGCATCACAACGCTCCACCATTCCTTCATTTCTAACTGAAGGAGATAAGGAGGGCACTCTGAGGGAATATTTTGAAGAGTATGAACTTGTTGTGGTAAAACACAACCCCCCCATTTTTTACTTCACTTCAAATAATGAGGACCCTTTTTATAAAATTTTTGGCTAAGTGCCTTTTAAGATTTTTATTAAGTTGATTATCCTACGATTTTATTATTTTTTCATTTTCTATAAATTCTTATTTTGATTGCTTTGTTACGATTGATTTTTTATAAGCTTTTCATTGATGCTTGTTTCACCTCATTTGATCAAATGGTTTGTAAATGACACTTCTTTGAAGTATAATCAACTATGTTGCCTGGGTTAAAAAATGCGTAAAATGTACAATATTCCATTTTTCAAATTAAATTAGTTCAATATGCATTTAGTTTAAATATTAACCCCTAGTTAGTTATTACTAATATTTTTCATTTTTCTACTTATACAACCAAATCACTAAGCATCCGGATTTTAGAATTGTACTCCAATTTTCAAATAAATTACTAATCTCAAAAATTCAAAATGACAAAGTGGCTGTAGTTTAAATAGGCAAATCATCCTTTAGATAATTTCATAATTTAATTAAACCATCTTTAAAATAAAACCAAAATAAAAAAATTGATATTTAATATTAAATCTTAAATTAATTAAATTAATTATTATATAAAATATGATTAATTTAATTAAATTAAAATTTGATATAAAAAAATAAAATAAAAAATATAATAAAGCATCGCATCGGGAGTTTTCATGGGATGCATTTCCAAGAACATCCGATATCCCTCAACTCCCGATGTGCCGATTGCGATGAGTCAGAGGTCATAAGTTATTTGTTTTATTTTAAGTTTCAAACTCATTCGTATGAGTGTAATGGGAGTATTAGCTTTAAGTTAGTGTTAATGGAATATTAAAGTGTTAGTGTTAGTTTAAGTTAGCATAGTGTTAAGGCTACGTTAGTTTTAAGTTAGTTTTAATTTAATATAGTGTTAGTTTAGTTTTAGTTTAATAATAAATTTAATATTTAAATATTTAAATATTTAATTTTAATATTAATTAAATTAATTAATATGTAAGATATGATTAATTTAATTAAATTGAAATTTTATTATTTAGATTAATATTGAATAGTTTATAAATAATTAATTATATATTAGTTAGATTAAGATTAGTCAATAATAGTTTATTAAATAGTTAGTTTAGTTTATAATTAACAATTAAATTAGGATTAATTATTAGATAATTAGAGCTAATTTAGGATTAAATTTTTAATTAAATTTCTGATTTTTAACCCAGCAATAGAATTTCCAGATTTATATCATATTTGACTTATCAACTTTGGAGGCTCATAGATTGAGTTTTATTTGGCCAAATGAGGCCCAGGACAGCTCATTGGAAAGAGAAAATCAAGGAGAACATTTCTGAGGATCTTTCACTAACAGATTTCGTCATTTATTGGGTCAAAAATAGGCAGAAAATCAAGCTCCGAATTTCTAAAACAAAATCAATTTGCTGAATTTATTTTCTCCATTTTCATTTGCCCAAAGCCTCTTCTAATTGCATATTCGCTCATCAATGATATCCTTGGCAAATTAAACCATTCCAGGCATGAATAGAGAGCTTATATTTTATTTTCAATTATTTATTTGATTGGATTTGCTTTAATGCCAAAAATGATATTTTGATTTTATTGTTGCATCTTAATTCATTTTGATTTATTTTTGCAGGAAAAACAGTAGAAGGGATATGGAGAAAAAGATCTCAATCAATGAGAAGGCTCCAGCAATTAAAGATTGGAATTTTTGAGCAATTAAAATTGGATTGAGAAAATTTTTCTTCAACAAACTCTCCTCTCAAAATTCTTTTGGAAATATTATAAATGGAAGATTGTAGAATGTGAAAAGGGCTGCTCTCCTCTGCAATTGTAGACTTCTAAAAGCATTTCTGTAATAGGAATTTAGAGTTGTAGGAGGGAGGAGAGAAAATTTCAAATCTAAAAATTATTGAGGGTTTTTTCTTTATATCTTGAATTATGTATGATGGGCAGAGTTTTCATTTATGCAGCTCTAGTTTTGAAAGCATAAATTCAAGTAATGTAAAGGACTATTAGAGACCATGATCAGAGAAACGGATTCAATTAACTGGTATTTTTGGCATTTCTGTATCAAATACCAGTTTCATTTTTATGTTAATAAAATGGTTGCTTTATTTTATTCATGTTTATGCATTTCTGTTGATATGGATAATTTTTCCCAATATTGTTATGTACCTCTACTCTTATGAATTAAACTCTGATTTCTGAGTAACTATTTACTTAGAAATCTGTCTTATAAAACTTATTTATTAAATAGTAATGTGTTGCAAATTTCTTCCACATATTATTGTTTAATTATTAGTTTGACTGATTTGCAATCAATATCATTTTTGTGAATTTATTTTGGAGTGTTTTTGATTTATTATTTCAGTTAAATGGTCTCAATAGGATGTGTTTTGGTATTCACAAATGTCATCTAATTGAATTTCTTCGTTAACTTGACATTAATTAAAGAAAAACATATTTAAATTCTCATCATTTAATTATTTTGTTGTTAGTTGGGTTAGATCTATATCTACTTAATTAAGATAAGATTTAGATTAGTTTCTTTTGCTTGCATTATAGAATAAGTTTTCATTTAGATTAAGTTCTACATTCTTTTAAGTCTTCTTCTCGAAGAGGAAAAATCTTAGTTGTGGTTTGGCTAAACCCAAATCAGCTTAAGGGTCATTCTCTTGCCCAATCAACAAGAAGAAGTGATCTGATATCCCTGTCTATTGGTAGTTAAAGATACATCATAAACCAATAGCGACAGGGAAAAGGTAACTGGACCTAGTTAAACCAGTTGGAGCCACTATCATAAATGGAAAAGGAGTTGTATTAAGGTCCGGACCGGGTGGTTATCCCCCAATGTTGTTGCAATGATTTTCAAGGCTTCAAAAAAAATCCAGTCTTAAAGGTTCAAGGAGCACTTGAGCTTTCAGGAGTTTTTCCGGGTCAAGGATGGGAGGAGGACTAGTCCTCATCCAAAGGAGGAGAAATTGATGTAGGGATCAACCCTACAGCGTAGTATGTTAGGGTTATTCTTGCCCACATTTGATGGGACACCTAAGTGCACAACAAAGTCTTGGGTGTAGAAGTTGGACACATACTTATAGCTCAACAAGGTTTCTGAGATAGAATCCATCAAGATAGTTGCATTGCACCTAGCTCAAGATTGGTGGTTTCATGGACTAACCACACTTGGGCATCATCATATCACTTCATACTCAGCTTTCACCAAGAAGCTAGTGGAGAGTTTTGGTCCAAGGGATTCGGAAGCTCACTTTTCTAAGATAACCAAGCTCAAGTAGGAGGGAGATCTTGAGGATTACATTGTTGAGTATTTGCACCTTTCATTGATGGTATATAACCTCACTATGAGTAGGAAAGTATGCATGTTTATGAATGGGATGGCTGAACCATTACAAGGGTTGGTCGAATCTACTAAACCAACCACACTCCTTAAAGCTGTGGAGAAAGCTAGAGATCTACAGCACATCTTTCCCAGGGAAAGAACCTTTTTGGAGCAAGAGACTCACTCAAAACCAAGGGAGACAATCCATGTTCAGGATTTGGAGGAAGAATGTGTTATAGGAAGGAAACATCATTTCAAGACCTTCTCCAAGAAGGATTCCAGCACTGTACAATCTATGGAAGACTTTGCTCTAAGAGGGGGAGCCATTGCAGTGTTAAGAGGAGTCCCAAAGTATCTAACCTTGAGGGTGAGAGGCACTATCATGGGGCAAAGAGTTTATGTATTGATAGATAGTGGGGCCACTCATAATTTTATTGATGCATAGCTAGTACAAAGGAGAGGAATCCACATGGAGGAGTTTAAGGGATTTTCAGTTTTGGTCCCAGGAGTTATGACCCTGCAATGTGCCAAGAATGTTCCAGCATTAACCATTAGTATGGGGACCTATACATTGACAAACCACTTCTTTGTGGTAGATATTCCAGACACCAATTTCATATTGGGAGTCCAGTGGTTAATCACTCTTGGGATAGTTACCACTAACTGGAGAACCTTGGAGATGGAATGGATAGGAGGGAAGGATGGCCAGCAACAAATAATCAAGGGTATAAACACATATCGCCCTCATGTTGTTTCATCACACAGGATGGAGGCAGATCTGCATAGAGGGGATGTTGAATGGGTAGTAGAGCTGCATATATCAGAGGTGAAGGGAAAGGATTCACCAGTCCATCCAGATTTTTCAGTCTCTCTTGGACCGGTATTATACAGTATTTAGAGATATCCCACCAGGGAGACCTCCTGACCGAGGGTTTGAACACACCATTGAGTTGGAACAAGGGGTCGAAGCAGTAATAACCACTCCTTATAGCCATCCCAAGGCTTATAGGGATGAGATTGAGAGAGATATCCAAGAGCTGCAAGCTCTAGGACACATCCGGCCTAGTACTAGTCCTTTTGCTTCATCGGTGGTTTTGGTGAAGAAGAAGGATGGCACATTGAGGATGTGCATTGATTATAGGGCCTTGAACAAGAAGACTATGAAGAACAGATACCCTATACCCAGGATCGATGAAATCATGGATGAGTTAAGGGGATATAAATACTTCTCCAAGATTGATTTGAGGTTTGGGTATCATCAAATCAAGGTGAGGGAGAAAGATATCCCCAAGACAACGTTCAAATGTCACTATGTGAATTTTGAGTTTCTGGTAATGCCCTTTGGATTGACTAATGCCCCAGTGACTTTCCAATCCTACATGAACCACATATTCTGTGGTAATTTGAGGAAGTTTGTATTGGTCTTCTCTAATGATAGTCTTATCTATAGCCGCACTTGGGAGGAGCACTTGCAACATATTGAGACAGTTTTACATATCCTTAAGGAGAAAAAATTCTATGCCAAGCTCTCCAAATGTGAATTTGGCCTCACATAGATGTTTTATTTGGGGCACATCATAGGAGTGGATGGAGTGAGGGTACATGAGGAGAATATCCAGGCTATCAGAGATTGGCCTGAACCCAGGAATGTTACAGAACTCAAAGGGTTTGTGGGCATATGCACTTATTACGGGAAGTTTTTGAAAGGATTTTCACAACTAGAAGCACCACTCATAGACTTGAAAAAGAACAGATATTTCCATTGGACACCTACAACACAAAGGGCTTTTGATAAGCTCAAAGAGGTAATGAGTAGTTGTCCTGTTTTGGTTTTACCTGACTTTTCTCAACCTTTTGTGCTAGAATGTGATGCATCAGGTGAAGGTATTGGGGCAGTCTTGATGCAAGGTGGGCATCCTATAGCCTTTGAGAGCAGGAAGCTTCTCCCTCATGAGAGGCTATACCCCATCTATGATAAATAAATGTTGGCTATCATGCATGCATTAGCCAAATTCTAGCAATACTTGGTGGGGAATAAGTTCAAGGTGAAGACTGATCATAACATTCTTAGATTCTTCCTTGAACAGAGACAACTCCTGGAGAGACAAAAGAAGTGGGTGAAAAAAATCCAAGCCTATGATTTTGACATAGAATATGTCAAGGGAAAGAGCAATTTAGTAGTTGATGCACTATCTAGGAGGCCTACAACACTGTCCTTGAGGGGCATGGATGCAGATTGGAAGGCTCAACTCTTAGTTGAGTATTCCAAAGATGACTTTGCATGTGAGATAATTGATGGGGTGGTATCAGATGAGAGGTTTAGAGTGATGGATGAGGTTATATATTACCAGGACCAGATCTTCTTGGCTAAGAATTATAAGCTCAAGGAGAAGATCTTATGTGCATCACATGATTCACCACTTGTCAGGCATCAAGGTTTCACAGAGACTTACAGATCTTTTATAGAAAGATTCTCATGGAAGGGTCTCAAGGAGGATGTGCTCCAGCATGTCAAATAATACACCATTTTCCAACAAAATAAGGGAGAATACACTCACCCTGCTGGATTTTTGCAGCCACTACCTATTCTAGATGGGAAGTGGGAAAGTATCTCTATGGATTTCATCACTAGCTTATCGGAAGTGCAGGGTAAGGACTATATCTTTTTTGTTTTTGATAGAATAAAAAATTACTCTCATTTCTTTGCCATTTCTGCACATTATACTGCTTCGTAGATAGCTGAGCTCTTCTTCAGAGATGTATTTAGACTCCATGGTCTCCACGGACCATAGTGAGTGATCGGGACAGCCGCTTCATGGGTGGCTTTTGGCAGGAACTTTTCTAGTTAGTGGGGACTGATTTGACTCCAAGAAATAGCTATCATCCCCAAACCGATGGACAGACCAAGATAGTGAACAAGTGGCTAGAAGGCTACTTGAGGAACTATCTGGCACGGTAGCAGAAAGCTTGGCTGCATTGGCTCCACTTGGGAGAGTATTGTTACAACACTACTCATCATATTTCTATTGGCCTGACTCCATTCCGAGCCTTATATGGGTATGAGGACCTTTCATTTGCTGATGTTATGTTTGGGGAAAGTAAGGCTCCAAGGGCAAGGGATTGGATTCAAGAGAACTAAGACATACTCAGGGCACTCAAAGACAACATTGCCACTACCCAAAACCAACAGAATATGTACGCAGACCGTGGTCGAATAGAGAGATAGTTTGAGATGGGAGATCTTGTCTACCTGCGTCTCCAGCGTTACAAACATTCCACACTCAAGGAGAAGGGAGCTGAGAAGCTCAAACCACATTTCTAAGGGGAGAAATATCCACAATATCTTCCATGTCTCTTGACTTAAGAAGGCCATTGGGAGAAATGTAGTTTCCAACATGGAGCTTCCCCCTATTAATGATGAGGGTCACTTAATCTTGCAGCCAGAGGTAATCTTAGAAACAAGGGAGAGGCGGCTGAGAAATAGAGTCATCAAGGAATATGTGATTCGATGGAGGAATCTACCAGATGAGGATGCCACTTAGGAGGGAGAGAAGATCTTGCAGCATCCTTCTTTACTGTTGCTTGTGGGAAAGAAACTTTTGAGCGAGGAGGATTGTAATATTCCCAATTAGCTACTACTACTTGGAATATTATAACTGCTCCATTTTTGAAATAGGAAGTAGGAAAGACAATAAAACATATCCGAGTGTGAAAAGGGATGGATGTAGGAGGAAAAAATAAAGCCTCTTTTTTATGCAAGAGGGGCAAAGCAATGATCTAGCTACAGTTGACTAAGTCAACAGCACTGTCACAAGAGGAGGGAAAGCTACTAGGGTAGCGTAGTTGTGAAGGAGGAAACTTCTCAAGGAAGTCACATCACCCATGAGTGGGGCCTGGGATGGGAAAGCTCACCAAGGATAAGAAGGAGGAGATGGCAGAAAAGGATTCATTCATTCGATCATCTTGTCTTAGTCTTATGACTAATTGCAAGCTTCAACTATTTAGTCAGAGGTGCAGCACTATTTAGTGCAAGGGGATTCTCATGCGAGAATTCTATCTTCACCGTTGGTATAACTGATTGGGAGATCTAAGGAGAAGGTCCTGAGTTCAATTCTCAACATTTATCTTGAGGGAAACCATTCTCCATCCTAGACAGTGCAGTCACTTCCAAGGATTGCGCTATTTCTGCAGTAGCTGCAGTAGCTGGGGTTGCATATTCCCATTTATGCTTGTTTCAGAGAAGGAGGAGTCTATTTCACTCCGGGAGATCTATTGAGGGAGGCCTTGGGCCCATTATTGTATTTTTTGTCCATTTCAGACATATTTGATCTTTATTTATAAATTTTTTCTAGGTACAGTGTTAATTTTTTCAGAGCTACTTTTATTGTTTCTATTTTGCCGGAAACCCTTTCCGGGGCATTCCAAGGTGCTTGTAAAAGGGGTATAACCTCTCATTTATGATTCCATACTTAATGAAATCTCTAGATATGTATTAAAATCTCTTTTTTTATAGATTCCATAATAAAAATAACGCTTTTGTAGTCTCTGGAATTTCTATTTTATGAAGTAGTGGGATTCGGGTGCTTTTATGCATATATGAGTTGGGGAGATCTGTTTAGAGTATCTAGAGTGATTTTTTTCTAATGAAATTATATATTTAAGCTAAATAAAACATATATTAGATGATACAAGTCCTAGTTTGCGTTAGTTTTGCATCAGTTTCCTTATACAACGTCCTCATTGGAGATATTGCGGAAATTCCTGAAAAGGAATATTACATTATGCTCCCATCATATAACTCAGGTCATGGAAAAATAATGAATGATATGAGTATCAAATAAAAACCATGCACCCATACTCTATGATTCCCAATGATGCAAGAATCTTGCCATCTCCCCTCCATTCCTATCCTCCTTAGAAGAGGACATGCAAAGTGATGGCCAAACTCCTTCAAGAGGAGCCAACGCAGCCAAGAATCCTGCTGCCTGGTGTCATATATTTTCAAGTAGCCTCCTAGCTCCTTGCTTATCAATCACATCCACTCAATCAATTGCGGCTGCCTTCTCTTTCTCTTCATCTTGGTACTCCTCCCATGAGGGCTACCATCCTCCCAAACCAAATCTCTGTCTTTGCACTTCATGGGATTTTTAAATGCATGCTTCTCAAGGATTAATGAGACCCTATGAGGACCCAAATAGGTGGTAGGAAAAAACCTCCCATCATGATGTGTATGGCTCAAGGAATGTCCAACATAAGCATGAGAGATGTTATCCATCCGAGGATGTCCTCCATCTTCTATCTCCTCCTGTGAGAAAAAAAGAAAATATTTGCACTCCATGGTGTGTTGAAGTGCACCTGCAATGAGATATCTCATGGAGACCTCCCTCTCAAAAATAGTCTTCCAAAACCAATGAGGTCTTGGATCTTCTGAAAGTAGAAGCTCCTCTTTAAGCTAAGAGGAGCTCATTGAGAAAGTGTCATCTTGAAAGGAGAAAGGGTTTCTCACTTCAAGATGTCTACTATATTCCTTCAAGTCTTCAAACCCCAACCTCAAATGTGATGTACAATCCAAAAATAGCTCATGAAAATTATGGTTTACTTCCTTGAATGTTTCCATGTTGCATAGCGCAGTGCAACCATGCTGCTCTAGATCACCAATGGGATTTGACCCTTGGTCATGTAAAAGTAGATTTCCACAACTGTCAAAAGAATTTGCTGCAACAAAAGATAGTGGAAATATTTTCATACCTTTCTGAGATTTTGGAATTTCTTGTAGGGCTGCAAGAGTTCCTTCCTCCAAAGTGTTGGCTTCCCCAATTTTTGATGCATGTGGCTGCTCCTCCACGAGTGTGATAGCGTTAGGAAAAAGCTCCTCAAGTGGTGTGAGCTTTTCCTCCTTTGTTCTTTCTCCATCAAAGGTTTGGATCAACGTTTGAGTGAACTCTGCAAAAGTCTTCACCCTTGCATGGCTCAAGTGGCTGCACTACCAAACATAGGCTTCATCCTACAAGTGCAGCACTGATATTTCAACAACTTCTTTCCCTGCTATGGGATGTAGTAGTAAAAATGCCTCCAACTTTCTCACCCAAGTTCTTGTTGTAGATAACCCATCAAAATTAGACAACAAAAATCTATTGCCTTTGATTTCTCTTCTGCTGTAGGTTCTCTTATCTTCCTTCAACTGGATGAAATGAGGGAAATATAGAGTCTCCTTTAAGGCTTTAGGTTGAGATCTGTACTCAACAAGGTAATCACTTAGAATCTGATAATCCAAGTGTCCTTCATGCTTGTCTTGTTCTTGATGAGAATAGGAAGTGCATGGTCCTTCCTCTTCTTTTTTCTCTTCCCCCTTGGAGAGTATCTTCTTATTCTTGAATACTGATGAGAGTAATCTCATCTTCTTCATCATTCTGATCTTATTGGGCTAAGACTCATAGACTGAGCCAAGAAATTTTCTTTGATACCACTGTAATATCCCAAATCTGGAACAACTAGCAAGGCATGACTAGAAAAAACATTTTCCAGTAATGGCTGATACAGGAACTGAAACCAAGACCTGGATCCCTAGAACAATGTGTCTAAGTGATAAATCCAAGAGGAGGCTCCAAAAAAATACTTCTAAGTGGGTTAAGCAGATCTCTCACACTTAGATGTCCTTAAAAAGTGTCCTATGAGGGGACTGCAACCAATGCATGAACATACAATAGATCAACAACGTTATTTTATTAGGTGTGAGACAAGAAGATATAGATATCTAGCAAATAATTTTATAGTAGTAGAAAGAGTACAAATTCTTGAGGAAACATTCACTCAAGAAAGGCAATGCAAGCCTCAACAAGACATGTACATGAAATAGAAGAACACTGCTATATTTCCATAAACCCTGGCTATGATTGCGCAATTTATAAGAGACATTGCTACATAAATATCATCAATACAAATATATGACAATGTATGGCTCAAATAAATTAGGGGAGAGAGGCTGTAACCCCTGAAAGCAATAATACATCAATCCTTCGAAGGATTGGCTGAAATATACAAAATGGCAGAAATGCCAGAGTTGTTGGGTAGCAGCTGCAACTCAGAAAATGGAACTATATGGAGAATACTGAAGATGATGCATCTGATTTCAATATCTCCTCCAATGTATCTCTCAAGTGGAAGACTAATCCTTACACTGAAGATATCACCCTCCAATCAACACTGCAAAACCCCACAGCAAGTTCTCTATGAAAATAACGCAGTTACTGAAGCAAAATTCACTGTAGGGGAAAAGGAATGAGTTGGCCCAATGCCAAGATCTACAATAAGCTCCAATGGCTTCCAAAATGATCCTCCAAAGGAAATAAATACTCTCCCTATGAAAAACAAGTGATGTAAGAGGTGTTGTGACTCCTCACTGCAACACCCTGCAACACAACATTATGTTGCTGCAGCAATAACGTTGTCCTGGAGAAGGATTCTTGGCCTCAAGCCTAGATGTGAGGAAAATTTGTACAAATCCTTCAAGAGGATTCTCAAGAAAGGAGAAGGATTCCTAAACAGGAAAACCTTGTGCTAAGCAGCACAACAACTCAGCTAAACAACCAGGACTGCAAATAGTGTAAGCAGACAAGAATATAATAATCATATGCATGAGAAACAATGGCTGCCTTGCCCTCCTTTTAAACACATGAGAGCTCCCTCTTGATGGGTCCTACTCTTTAGGGTTTCCTCCTTCAAGAAATATTCCCTCCTCTTTCTCTGCGCTATCCCATAGGATGCTTTCCACCTCATACCTCTGCGCTGTTTAACTTGGTCAAACTTGACCTAACCAACAAATGTCTCCTTTCACACATGAGGGTGTGAAGCCTTGTTCCATCTCTAGTCCATTTTCATACTAGAGGGATTTTATCCATTTTTTTTATTGTGTTTGGGCCTCCTCACCCAATTATTCAACTTATAAGTGAAATTGACAAAATTTAATATTCCAATTTATTGAAGGAAAAATTTGGAATATTACATTGAGAAGCTAGATCTAGAGCTTCTAGCTCATAGATCTGAAGAAGGGATCAACCCTTCAAGCTTAGATCTGATCTAATATTATATTTCAGCCATATATTTGTCAAATCTAGCTTCAGATCTATATTTCCCAGCAAATCAGTGATCAAACCCTAGGGAGGTGATTTTTCCAAAGTTTCAGATCTGGAAAATCATTTCTGGGTTATCTTGGGAATCCATCACATTGGCCAGATATTGAATCCTAGCATCATCTGAGCTCCAGTTTTGAGTAGATATGCATTTCCATTTTTAGCCTGCAACTATATGTCCATATTCTACTGAAGGGATAGCACAGTATTTGCTGCAGAGCCTCTACAGTTACGCTATACCTATTGTAGATCGTTTTCTCGGTACTTCTAGACCATCTCTTTGGCTAGATATACTCATATTTTGTACATGGTGTAACTAATTCTTCTCCAATCTAATAAAATGACTCAGCTTCTTTGTAAATTTTGATGTTGTCTTAAGATTTATTGTTTATCTTTTTGTAAGCTCTTATATTGTGTGAAGTATTACTGCATTCTCCCTTTTGGGATATTACAGAGGTGGAGGTTGTAGCGGGCTCAGTGGAGCAAAGCCCCACTTTCCATGATGTTGGACAGGTCGCAATGACTTGGTCCCAAAATATTTCCTACACACACAACCAAAAAGGTCCGCACACAGCAGGACTAAGGAGCTCCATGCACACAACTAGCAAGAATCCTTCCCAAAAACCCAACAACAGATCTAACAATTCGTGCTTAACATGAATCCTGATTCTTTTCTTACCTATGACTCAAAAAGGTTCATCTACTTATACTGATTTATCCTACTCATCCAATGGTCTAAAAACCATGGTTTTCAGACTCTTGGTCTACCCTTGACCCATTACAATGGATTACAAAAAATATACAAAAATGGACAAAATTCGCAGCTTTAGGAGACCTTGTTCCAACAGTCCCCCAACACAATATTGTGACTCATCTCGAGTCACTGTGATGGTGGGGTCTCCACCTGTGCCTACAATAATCTGATCGCCTCAACTAATGGGGGTAGCATGCCTTCACTCTGAGTAGTAGCGTTTTGTTCAACGTCGACCAACTTTTTTGAAATCAGGATTTCCATTGCAGCAGTGACTCTCTCCAGAGTTTGGTTTAGTTGCTTAATCGCGACATCAAAATATTGTGAAAGCTTGAGGGCCTCAGCAGCCCAAGGCTTCAAGCGGTCATCGATAGCCTTATTCTTCTGTCTAAGTTCCTCAATTTCAACTTGGAGGGCGTGACTGGTGCGCATATGTGTCAATCGCTGAGAAGGAACTAAAGTGGGCAGGGTGGCCTCTAACATCTCAAACTCTTCTTCTTTCTGCCACATGTCCTAGTTGATGGCTCATAGGATCGGGTCACGCTGGACCTTGGTCCATAGCTACATGGATTTGTCTGGTAATATGGTACCCTATGCGGTTTTCCCTGTAAAGACGTTCATAGCCGCGTTGATTAGCATAGTGCGTTGGTCCTGTACCTCCTGAGGTGTTTCGGGCTACAACTTAGCCTGCAGATCGATGATCTGTTGCTCCATCCATGTCTGGACCACCTAAACTTCTACCTTGGAGGCCTTTAGTGTTGCGACAAACCATTCAACCTTAGCCTAAGGGGTAGCTGTGGCTGAGATTTCTGTGGTAACATCTGTGCAGAGTTGGTGAATCAAATTTTTGAGATTTTTTTGCTTCGTGGTGGCCAGGCACACTTCAGCGTTCGTTGCATCAATTGTCTGTTTAGCCACTCTGAGCATTTGGTGCACTTGTTGGTCCCGATGGTCCATTTCCTGATATAAAGAGGTGTGGAGACCCTGCAAGGCCTCATGAGGTAGCCTGGCTAAACTCAGCTAGATCTCTGTACTAGCATAGAATTGCATTCCCAGGTCAGGTGGACTGATCACAAAGGCTACGCCAGGGAGAGAACAGAGGAAGCTTTCATCTGTAACTAGTGCTGCATTGTTGGCAGCTGAGGACGTGTGTACCTGGGTCACACTGGTCTGCAATGTGTCTTTCTTCAGCTATAGCGCATGGAGCTTAGCCTGGATTGTGTCGACCAAAGCTTTCTCTTGTTCCTGTAAGGCTACCCATCTATCCTCCACCACCAGAGTGACTGCATCAGTGATTTTTTCGAGGTCCCTGTTGGTCAGCGTGACTATCTCATCTCGTTCCGCCCGCTGCGAGCACTGCTTCTTCGGGGGTCCTTTGACAGGCTCACTTGTTCGCTTCGTACCTCGGGGGGAGGTAGGTCCTCCCACATTCAAGCCTTATATACCCAGGTCTAGCGATGAATCAAGATGAGTCTCTGCTTCTACATCCTTCTCCATGGTCTACTTTTGTTGCGCACCATTTTGTGCTTCGGCGCCCGTGTCCTTCCCGGTGCTCTTGGTCATGCCTCGGGTATCCTTGATGATGACAGGGGGGTTGAATTTTGATGTGTTGGTTCCTTCAATTCCCTTTGCACCAGTTTTGAAGCTAATCTTCCAGTTAGGAGGCCAAAGCTTAATGACGTTGTAAATTTCTTCATCCGCCACCATATAAGGAAGTGAAGTGCAGGATTTATCCTTGTGTGCTCTGATCTGGACATTGTGCATAGTGATCTAGAATGCCACAATGCCCTTGTATCTGTCATACATGGCAGGGGACAACGGTGGTTGGGAGTTAATGGCTACTACCAAGCTACTCTGAAAGAGGACCTAGAAAACTTGGTTTTCCTCGAGACATTGTGGATCCTTAGAATCCAATAAGTGCGCATAGAGAGCCCCTTCGCACATGTCCGGGATAAGCTCACGGAGGACTGACTCCGCAAGGGCTTCCCAGAAAACCAATGCTATGAGGAACAATAACCAGGAATAACAAAAGGCACGGCCCTACTCCTGGGACTCGCAGACATTATTTAGAAACTCATCACACAAATACTGGGCACAGTTAAAACATACCCCTTTCCCGCATTGGTCTGTTAACTGAATTATGTAGGTTGGGAGTGAGGTGACCTTACATTTTCTCATCGTTTTTCATGCCAATAACATATTTCCCAACTGCGTTCCTTGGTCATTGACGGAATTGATTATAAAACCCTGAGTATTGTGCTCCACATGGTAGGTTTTGCGCACATAATCAGCAATTTTCACCTCATACGTTTTACCCACGTGCTCTAGAGGGTTTGGTCCATGCATGGGAAGGCTAGTAATTCCATGAAATAACACAACATCGATGGGGATCCTGTCCTAGATCCACAGGCAGCCATCATGAATTAGGGTGACCAACTATTGGGCTAGCTGGTCCGTGACATTTTAGTGACGAAAGTGTGGCATCCTTAGCTAGTTCAGGAGCCCAAACCTGGCCAATCCACCACATTTTGATTATTCAGAAAGCCATTAACCACTCTTGAACACGACACTTTTTGTTCACCTGGGTTGGGAAATCCTTTACCTAACAGTTAATCAAACCATATTGAAATTCTTCAGCCGGTTTCTGGGTATTAGCTTTGGGTCAATTGTCACCAAGCCATCTGCAGTGTCGTTATGTGTTCAAGAGGACAGTTCAAACAAACCATTCATCTGCAAAATATCTGTCATCCATTTTGACCATCCCTGAGTCAGTCCTTGCCAATATATTTCTTCAAAACTTGATCTATGATTTTGTGTTGTGGGCTTGCCTACGACGGATCACTTTCTATCGACGACAGCTCATTATCTAGGAAGTTGATCCAGAAATCGTCAGTACCTTGAAATCTGCATGCCTCAATGGCAGGTTTCTCGCCTTCGACGACAGGTTGCATCATTGACCTTCAATCGAATGATTCCGTGACATGTTCGACTTCAGCTCATTCATTCACATTTCATGGATTGTACTGAGTACTTTGAGAGCCATTGACATTACTGGTGGTTTCTCTCACACTTGTTAACAGTTCACATCATTGAATGGTAATCAAGTGGTTTCTACCATGTTCGACTTCAACACATTTATTCACATGGATAGAATCGTACTAGTTCGAGATGCGGAAATCAAGACCCTGGATCTAGTTTCTACCATCCAGGCTGCGAGGAATTTTGTTATCATTCATACATTAGACTATTTATAAAAATATGGTTGCGTCCATACTGTGTCTACACATGTCTATACTGTGATGTATTCAAAATCATTCCTGTATCAGAACAATTTAAGTTAGTTCTAGTTAGTTTTGATCTGAGTATGGGAATGCCTACCTCAGTGATGATATGTTTACATATATATATTTTTCATTGGATGTTTTTACAGGTTTCGACTGGGGTGTCCACAGGATGATCCTTGAAATGATAAAGTACTTCACTCTTCATATATGACAGACTTCATCTTCATCTATTTCAGACTTCACACTTTAGGGGGCAATCTGTTACACTAAAAAATGTCACCCTGACATTCTGCTGACTGTATGAGCTCATTGACACTCATACTTACCTCCTCTGCAAGTCTTACAACCTTTGTTCCTCATTCCAAGCCCTAAAAATGAAGAAAAAACCCTAAAAAGCTCAAAAACCATGGGTACGCAGGTAACATGAAGCCTTCATTCGTTTCTGGCTAGGGTACGCAGGTAATGTGAAGAGGAACTGCGTTCTAGAACACATTTTTCCAGTTTTATGCCTGCGGAACCCCTGTAAGATAAAAAAAGCGCGAAATTAAACTGAAAATGTTGAATTTTGGTCAATTATAGAAGGTTCTAGATGATATTTTTTGGGGATGAGTACGCTTTAGTAAGGTGCATGTATCCCACACCTTAAGGAGCTAATCCCTTGATGTGAGGAGCCTATCCCTTTGAAGGAGGGTTCTATCCCTTTGAAGGTGGAATCCTAACCTCCTCATCTGCTCTATAAAAGGAGGCATTGGGTAGCCTTAAAGTTAAGTTTTTTGAAGAAGATTTTTGAGTTGAAGTGCTGTTAAGATTTAGATTTCTTTCTGCTGAGCTTTTGAGAGGAAATATCACATACCTCTTTATGCTCCTGGAGGAAGAGTGCAAGACTCATCAAAGTAGAGGAGACTCCTGCTTTGGACCCTGGGAAGGCCTTTCGAACATCAAGGCTAAGGTTGTAAGGTTCTTCTGTATATTTTAAGATTAATACAATCAAGTTCTGTTTTTCTCAATAAATTTTCGTTCGATTATTTATTTCAATAAGCTATCATTTGATCATTTATTTCATAGATTCCTTGATCACTATGATAGGTATGTTTTATAATTATTTGTTATACAGGTGCTATTTAATATTTTCTTGTTTGTGATTGTAGATCAATGAAAGATGATACTTCTTGCGACAAAAGAGCTCTTGTTGCGACGAAGGATTATTGATACAACGGAAGCACTATGACCACAAATAAGCATTTGGATCTAAGGTAGGATTGACACCTTCATAAAATTTATTTGTAAAACGAATATATCTAGAGAAAGACAAACTTAGTTGTTCATTTGTTGCTAGATTGTCTTCTGACACTAGGGAGATCAGTCTTGTCCGCAAGAACGATTTATCCAGCCAACACTAGCGCTGAGGAAAAAAATTGTTCCCATCATCTACCTGAATCGTGTAAGGGTATAATTTAGGTGCCAGCTCAGGGAAGGCCTCCAAATTGGCTAAGTCGTGATCATCAAATTTGATCTCGTGAAGCATCCCAATAGGTTCACCAATGACAGGGACCTCTCCCAGGGTCAGCAACATCTGCAAATAAGTGATCAGGCCATCGAGGTTCTTTGGTGTGCGCGTCAAGATCCTGTGTAGCTAGACAAAGGGAGGTAACCAATTCATCCAATCGGCAGGCTGGGCCTCCTTCGGAGCAGCATGCTCCTGGGGCATCGCCTTCAGGGATTTTACGTTCCGTGGGGATGTACGGGGCTTCCCCCCAACCCATTTTGCGGGTATCGGGGTTTTCCCTGATCCTTCTGCTTTTTCATTTCCCTTCTTTGTGACAGGTGTGGAGAGAACTTCTTCAACCTTAGACTCAATCTCCACCACTTCCTCATTTCCTTGTTCCATCAAGGTCACTAATTTCGAAGGTTCAACAGGGTTTGTGGTCATCATTTTAGCGCGAAAGAAAAACTTGGGATTGCTACTTTCAGATGGAGTAGGTTTCTCAGACATGAAAGAGATGCTATAGGCACATAAATTCTTACAGCACAAATTCGATAAGGAAAAATATTCCAAGTACAATCTATTCAAGTGATACAAAACCCTTGTCTGATCTAGTCCGCCTGTTTTATAGCTTTGGTGAGCGCCTAATGGTAGGGTAAAATTCACGTGTAACTTACCATTAAGTAAACAGTAAAAAAATCTCCAAAAATCGCCTCATTAATTACTGGTTGTCTACTCCATCAAACGCTATTTTTTTCTTTTTACACTATTTTACTGTTCCAATGATGGGTTTTCACTCCCTGGGTGTGCTCAACATACCCCTGCACTCCCAACACACCCTTGCACTTTGAGCATACCTCCTGCACTCCCAGCGCACTTGCTACATTATAAGTCTATTTCTTCTAAATTTATTTCCACATCGCTAGCGCACTTCCCCGGGCTTCCAATCTCGTGGCTTCCTGCTGCGCAGAGCATGGTACCTGTTGTGCCTACCTTCCTTGGTGGGGCTAGCCCACTTCGTGCAGCTACTCTGGCCAGATAATAATTTGATCTGATATGGTTTGAGCCGACTACCATTGATGTAGCTGGGTAGCATATCACCTTGCAGGGTGGCTAACTGCACATCCCCCCCATCCATGATTTCCTTCATGGTATAGGGCCCAAGCCAGTGCTATCGAAACTTCCCTGGGTGTTTCGAAAACTAACTATTATAGAGCAGGACTAAGTCATCCTTCGCAATGTTTTTTTGACAAATATGTCAATCGTTCTAGGCCTTATCCCATGCCTTCTGCACCTACTGATGGTAATGGGCGATGAAACGGTCTTCCTCCAAAGCCACAAGCTGAGCTAACCGCTCTTCCATAATATCAGAATCTACCATGGCTGCGATGCGCAAACTAGGCATAATATATTCCATGGGCATAATAGCCTCCTTACCATAAACCATCCTAAACATTGTCTTCCTTGTCAACTTTTTACAGCTAGTTCGGCAAGCCCATAGAACAAACGGAATGTGCATGTCCCATTCGCTGCAATCGGCGTTATAGATGTTAGTTAGTGCGTTCTCTAGGACCTTATTGAATTCTTCAATTTCTCCATTCGCCTGCGGGTGATATGGAGTGCTCTTGGTGTGATGGATCTAGAATTCCTCCGTTAAGGCCTACATAGTCTCATTAACAAAGTGTGTACCCCTATCGCTCATCAATATTTTTGGACACCCAAATCTGGTCAGAATATGCTCAAAGATGAAGTGCAGAGTGGTATCTGCAATACAATCCTTCACCACTTATGCTTCGGCCCATCTGGTTACATAGTCAGTGGCAGTGATAATGTAGCGCGCACCTGTTTTCTTTCTAAGTGGGTTAATGGGTCCCACAAAATTGATGGCCCATTTGTCAAAGGCTTGCAGGGCCATCTACATTTGAAAGGGAATTTAATCTCCATGCGATGGCATTCATGTCCATTGGCATGTATCACAAGCTTTAAAATAGTTGTGAGAGTCAATATGCAGGTTAGGCCACCATAGGCCAGCTCTTAAGATCTTTTGCGCTTTTTATTTCCCTGTATAGTGACCTCCTGCTACCCCATCATGGGCTTCGGCCAATATATCATCTTTTTCATGCTCTAGGGTGTATCATCGTAGCACTTCATCTACACCCATCTCATACAGATACCCTGCGATGATGGTAAAATATGCAGCGCGGGCTACTATCTCCTTCTTTTGTTGCACCGAATATTCCACAGGTGCCATGCCCATAGTCAAGAAATGAATGATGTCAGTGAAGAGCACATCAACCACCTTAATAGCAAATAGCTACGCATCAGGAAACCCTTCCTCCAGGTTGGTGGGTTCCTCACCACTATCAATCTGAGACAAGTGATCTGGTCGGGCATTCAATTTCCCTGGCTTGACAATGATCTCAAAGTCGTATTCTTGGAAGAGAAAAAGCCATCGGAAAATTCCCCCCCCCAACATAGGCTTATTCACTAGGTATTTCAAAGTTGAATGATCTGTGAACATTTTGAAGTTCCCTCCTAACAAATAGTTCCGATATTTTTGTAGTGCATAGACCACGACCAACCCTTCCCTCTCTGTGGTGGCATAATTGAGCTCCGTCCCCAAGAGTTTCTGACTAGCAAATGTGATTAGGTGATCAATGTCTCCATCTCCAAGCCACATAAGGACCGCTCCCAGGGAAATTCCTGAAGCATCAACATGAACATTAAATACCTTCACCCAATCAGGAAAAATAAGAATAGGTTCAGATACCATCTTTTCCTTGAGTAGCTGAAAGCTCTTCTGGCACTCATCATCCAAAAAAAATGAAACATACTTCTTAAGCATATTTTCCAAAGGTGTTGTGATTAGTGCGTATCCATGAATGAATTTTCTGTAGTAGCCCGTATGTCCAAGGATCGAACGTAGTTTTTTCTTAGTTGTAGGTACTTCTAGATTGATGAGAATTGCAACTTTCGCAGAGTCCACCATCAACCCTTATCGGAAAACTATATGGCCGAGCAAGATTTCGAAGGGTACACAGAAGATACATTTCTTGATATTCAGGGAAATTTGGTGTTTCTGGTAGGCATATAACATCATGTGTAGGTTCAAAATGTGTTCCTTTACTAAGCCAAAGACAATCCATTCATCGAAGTACACTTCTAGAAATTTGTGGATGAATTCCATGAACACTGCGACAACTACCCACGAGAAGATAGCAAGGGAATTCTTGAGCCCAAACAACATGACGGTATACTAAAAGGATCCCCATTCAGTGGAAAATGTAGTTTTGCTGTGATCTTTTGGTGTGATTCTAATCTGATGATATCCTAAGAACTTGTTAGTGAATGAGTATGCTTCCTGGCCTACTATGCTATCCAGGATCTCATCGGAGAATGGTGTCAGAAAGGAGTCGTGTACACAGACATCATTTAACTTGTGTAAGTCCACACAGATTCAGATTTCTCCCTTCATTTTCTTTTCCTGAACCACCATCAGACTTATCCAATTTGGATACTTGACCAGTTCGATAATACCTGCGGTGAGCATTTTATCGATTTCCTCCTTAACCTTATGTTTATATTTAGGTTTCAGCCGATAAGGCCGCTACTTTATAGGGTGCACATCCAGTTTTAGTGTGATGTGCATCACCCCTAGGTCCCCTGTGATCCCTTTGAGCTTCGAAAACTTGGTCGGGAATAAGTCTTGATATTCTATGAGCAATTCAACAACCTTTCTTACAGTGTCATCATTCCCTTAGTCGCCAATTTTAGCCAACTTAGGCTGCTCTGTTGTTCCCATGTTTAATTCCCACAGTTTCAGAGGCTTTGTTACATCCATAGTCTGTAGTGGAGTTATCGCAATTGCTTGCCCCCCCCTCCAATTCTGGGATAGAGACATTGCGCAGATCCTCATCACATTCTTCTATAGTTATATTGCGACAATTGAAAATATCCTCCATATGCATGTCCCACGTCGATACCCAAAATGCTGCACAGGATATGGATTAACCAAACACGAATGTATCTATATCCTGCAGAGCTTCGTCAAGTGCCTCCAAGCCTCTTGTTCGTCCAAATGGACCTATGAATTCATCCTTCAAAGTTTCCCAGTGGCAGGTGCATTGATGTAGCTCCGCATCCAAGTACTACGCAGTGTGGATTGGTCCCAACACATGAATGAACAAGTGAACCCATTCTTCTGTAGTTCGATCGTACCACTTCTCCATCCAAGCGAACAAGTGTTCACGTGGGTCCCTTAGGCCAAGGAACGTCTTGACATGGACCTCAACTGGAGGCTTGAACTGTAGGGTCATCATGACATCCCGACATTCCTCCCAGTCCTGGAATGCCTCCTTTTGTGTGTCCCACCATCTTGTAGGGGTTGTGCATAGAACTAGGTTAAGGGCCCATAGCCTTCGTTCTCTTGGAAACTCAGCCTCAAATGTCCACAGAAATTATTTTATACTACCAAAACCATCAAAGTAGGGTAGTTCTCTTACCTGAGAGGATATGTAACGGAAGTCCCTGGTAATTCGCATGTAGCATAGTGCAGAGACATCATGCAGCTGGTTTTTCCAATTTTCTATTTCTTCGTTGGAGTCGGAAAAGCATTCGCTATCCCTTTCCCAGCAAAGCACACCATCAGTCGTAGCATTGATCCATTCCTCATCCCTCGCAGTTAAATTATAGATGTGATCCACCTCTTCTTCCTCATGCATTAGCTCTGTATACCTTTCTCCTTCTAGGGGGTCTAGTGGTACGATCACCCGTGTTCCTTCACTTTCAAACACCATGCTTCTTAGCTTCAAATTGATATTACCGCTGATATTGATGGCCCATTCCAATTCTAGGAGTGCCGGGTAAGGGTCCGCATCTTATAAAATCTAAATGACTTCAAAGTCATCCCAGACCTTAACACCTGCGATCTCTACCACGATCTTTGATAGTATTTCTAACGGGATGATATTCTACTTGTTGTCCATGTGCAACTGGATAGTGGACCATTCCAACTTAGGTTCTCCCATTCGCCGCCAAGTATTTTTAGGTATTACGTTTGCATCAGATCCCAAGTCTAGAATATCCTGATCCATCTCGTAATCACTGATCTACGCGGTTAACTGCATCTCCCTACCAGTGTGTCTCTTATGCTTATATAGTTTGTGCACATCCTTAATTTTCATATTTGGGGTTGTATTTTCTACGCAGCTATCTATCAAGGCTTGGAGGTTTTCTACGGCCCTTTGGTTGCGGAGCAGCTTCATACATGCCTGCAGGAATGGTTTAATGCCATCATCTACTTTGAGGTTCACAGGGGCTTGAGGATTAGGTGCCTCAGCCTTAGCAAAGTCTTGGCGAGCTGTGACAAAGGTTTCCTTTTCCTTCTGTAAGTCCAAACCATCTTTTTTGATGGCTGCTTTATGGATAAGAGGCTCCACCCCATATTTCTCTGCAGCTCCTCTAGTGGCCATGTCATTGCGCATTATAACATTAATATTTGGTCCTTCATCTCGGATTTCCGCCTTGACCCTTTGTACATTCTGTGTAGGTTTCTGTTGCTTCTCCTGCACCTTGGCTATCAGAATTGGGAAATCTTCAATCACATGATCCAACTATCTATAGTATCTGCAAGATTTTCTTGTAGGGTTTGTTCAATCCCTTGCAAAGTGCCCTCTTTCTCCACATTTATAGAAAATAAGTTGCCCTCTCCCCCTACCTGTGCTTCCATCCCAGCCTCCTCCACTACCCCTAGCTGGGGAGCCAACTATGCCTGATGGGGATCTTGGCGAGGACGGATCTGACTATACCCTATATATATTTCCTCGATCTACCGTCAGATCATACGTTCAACAGTTCTATTCATCATGGCCTACATATCTGCAGAACCTACACCATTGTTGCTTTCTTTCTGGGACATATGCGACAAGGCAGGGGAATTGGTTAGTATCATGCAGCCCAGCAATGCGACAATCATCGCACCAAAGCACCAGTCCACTTGGTCCTGCACCTTCCCTAGGATGCAACGGACTGGGTCCTCTGGCCTGTATGTAGTCTCCTAGCATAGGACAATTATCCTTGGTGTTTCCATTCACCCTGCATCGTATGCACCAACTTTCACGGCTAGCCTGAACTCCTCGCTCCTTTCGCAGATTCTAGATCTCCATGTGCATTTCCTCTAGCTGACCTTGTATCTTCTATACTCCTAACTAGGTATCATCTCTTGGCACAACTTCTAGCTTCATCATAATTTCTAAGGCCTTTTCCTGTGATTCAATGGCTTGATGTCCCATTGGCACACGTAGGTGGGTAAATAGCATAGAAATGAACCACTCTATGTGCTTCCTGTCATCATACAAGAATACTCCTTCTCTAATTACCTTCTTTAATTGTTGGTCAGCCTCCCATACAGACTCGGACGGTCCTTGATTGAAATATTTCAGATCGCTCACTATCCAAGAGTAGCACTTGGGTTTCTTGAATTTTTGTTTCAAGGAACTCTTAATCTCTTCAATGGTTGCATTTTCATGTTGGTCGATGTATCCCATATACCAGTCCAAGGCTCTTCCCTCAAAGGCAAGGAATAGCTACACTCTTTTCACAACATCACTAGCTACATTTTGCGCAGTCCATATCGATCCTGCAACAAACCAGAACTGATCCATATCTTCATCTCCTATTCCTTTGAAGGTTGGTAGCTTCATGTGCGAGGCCATATCGTCTTCTGGTGGTGGTGGTGGTGAGTTGTTACCCCTATGAGGGTTTGAAGGTTTTGTAGACAGAGAACTATGCGCGGCAAAGTTTCTTGCTGGACTGTAGATAGATCGATCTCCTTCTTGATTGGTTCTGTAGTATTTACCACATGGAAACCCTTGAAGAACCTTCGTCCTTCTTCAGAGTAGGACACCAATTCATAAATTTCAAATTCCATCACAAACCCTCCTATCACATTGTCCACCCAGTGATCTACCGTGCGAGTGATAGTGTTATCAGTATTTTCTATCTGTCAAATTAGCTCTTGGGTCCAATTTGTGACATGTTCGTCCTTCCAACACTTCTAGAAATATATGATCCTTGCGAGCCACTCCTAAATCTCGATCGCAAATGTCACAAAGAAAATCTCTAGATCTATGTGAAGATATAGTAATTCTTCCACTCCTCTATGGTTAGATTTGTATTGTGATTCTCTCTTACTGTGAATTCCTAAATTTATTTTCAAACCACTCGTCTCTCTCTTTCTTCTCTGGTCTCCAATGTGTTCTTGGGATTACCCAATCTCTCTCTCAAAATGCTCCCGGTCCCGGAAACATAACCATTTATTGGCTCAAAGGGTCTTGACCCAAGTTCGGAGGTTTAAGGTTTTCCAACAAACCCCTATACTACTGGCCCTTTCGGTAGTGACCTACTTGCGTAGGCCAAAGTGTCACCCGAAGAAGCATGGGAGGGTGCTGGAACTAAGTTTCCGCACCCTGAGAGAGAGTAGGTAAGTTAAGCAGAGCTATGTTCCCAACTTATCAAGCTTCACATTTAACAAATCTAGTTGCAGGCTTATATCACAGAGCTCAGATCTAATGATTACCTTCGCATCCACGAGCGTAATACCAATCTATCAGTACAACAACTATAATCACAAAAATTAACAGATCTGTTAGTATGAATCTTAATTTCAAGCGTGCGAAAAAAGACCACTATAGCTGCGCATAACAAACAGCCCTAACAAAAAAAGATGGCTGCCAATATCTTTAGATCTACAATTAGTTGATCAAGATAAATGCTGCAAAAATCTAGATCTATGCATCAAAATACATTAAGTAGTAGATAAAACAAGATTTACTGCAGGAATCCAATCGACAAGACAAGAATATGTTGAATGAATTTTGTATTAATGGCACCTGGGAGGAAAACACAGAAGGGTGATACTAGTTCTCCTCAACAGGATGGGTTCTTGTAAGTCCTTAGCACTTTAGATCTAAAATTCCTCTCTTTTGATGGTGTAGAAAACCCAAACAAAAATGGTAGCAAAATATGACAATGATGGTGGATCAAAGTCAGACCAAAAGTATAGATCAAGAGTGATTTTTAGGCAACAAAAGGTGATGAATGAATGGAAAAACCCTTCTATTTATAACAAAATATTGAGTTAGTCTAGATATTGGTGCATAATTAAAATATTATTAACCAAATCAAGATCCAAATTTTATGGAATATTTTATTAATTTTGTTGAAGGGAAACGGAATTTGACTTGGGTCAAATCCCTTTATTTGTAAATAATAAATAAATAAATTATTTATTTATCATTTTAAGGATGTGGTTGAGTAATAATCAAATAAATAATGATTTATTTAATTATTTATGGGTGATTTAGTCATATTTAACAAAAGAATATTATTTAAATAAGGTTTAAATAATTATTAAAAGGAAAAATAATAAGATAAATAATGATTTATCTAATTAATTTCCTTGTTTTGGGTTAAATATAACCAGGAATATTAATTAAACTGTTGTTTAACTAATTATTCCTTGAGGAAAATCAAACAAATATAGATTTATTTAATATTTCCTTATGCGGTTTCCTATTTAGACCATAAACAACTTAATAAAGGTGGTTTACTAAGTTATTTTCATATTGAAAGAAATTTTACTTAGGGTGAAATTGGTCTTACATGGTGTACTTGGGTCCATCTAATGATAATAGGTTAGATGACCAAAAAATGGTGTAATAGATTTCCCCCCACCGTGCGAGCGTTAGGAGCTAATCGTATGACCGAAGTACGTTATAAGAACTCAATCACTAGACACCAAAGGGGAAGTCAAATAGAGAGAAATATAAGGTAGACCAAAGTGCTGAGAGGACTAGACCCTAAGGAAGTGAGACTTACAGGTACGAAAAGTCTCTTTTATGAGTGATTACCTGTGCTATAGGAAGCGGGGGAGGCATACTTACGCCCGCTGAGACAGAGTACAAAGAATAATGCATCCAATAAATAAGGGACTGAACAATATAGTACATGTTGGCATAAACATGAGCTAGATAAACAACATGATAATGGATCCCACATACATACTGTGCCTGGGATAGCAGCCAGGACTTGTACAATAATATCTGAGTACATGAGATACAAATACAACCCAAATGGCCCTATAAATAGAAAAGGGCTCTGAAAATATGACTGGTACATGCAATCAAAAAAGGCGTTGCAAGCGGCTAAGGCCGACATCATCAAATCTATGGAGCTACATCAAAGGATAAGATGAAGAGGTCATATGGGCATGTGGGGGGCTACCTGTAGGGCCACCCCCTCATGAGGGCTAAGACATCTCACACACACCCGAGAATCATCGGTCCAATCTACTGCATCACTGAACCATCAAGTATACTAATCTTGATCATGCGAAAAGGAGCTGAAACTGAGAAAAAATCAATTCAATGGGCTATAAGGAGTCCCTTTGCCTTATCCGAGGCACCGAACAAGAATGGAAGCTAGAACCAAGGTACACCACCCTCTAGACCTATATTCTAGAATAAATGATCTAATGTCGACAGAAGGAGGTTTGCCGTAGATGAGGAAATAAGAGGTCCTCAACTAAGGTGCGAGAGAAAATAGTAGAGCGAATGACAAACGGACACCAGGGGTGATGATGAAATGGGGTGTACTAAGTAGTAGATGGACAACTTCCTTTGTTATAGCATAAAGGACATGGATGACCTAGCAACGACTGACACAATATCATGAGGGATAGGGGACAGTGGGACTGGAGGCCATAATTTGCGACATGAGAGAGGGACCAAGCAATGAAGGATGGAGGAATATAGCGGGATACAAAGGGACTCGGTATAGACTCCATGAATGCGATGATGAATCAACTCAAATGCTCTAAACAAGGGCAACTCGATGGTGCTACCACACAATAAAGGTCCAATGGGGGACCCTAGAAACATGAGTACAAAATGGTAAGTCATAGGGACCATTTGAATAGGGTCAAAGTAAGATAAGGTTTGGGTTGACCAGGCGGGGTAGCAGCTGGAGGATCGAGGTAATAGATGGGAATCCCAAGGGTCAGGTTAGGAAGAGAGAGGGTGGCCATAATAGGTACCGTGTGCACTCCTGGTGGGGGAGCTAGGAACGGTATCTGACCAGAGGGGTAATGACCAGGCGAGACAGCTCCAAGATTGTTAAGGCCTAGAGGAACCATTCCAGGAGGATAAAGAGGCTCATGAGTACCAACTGAAGGTGAAGGGCTAGGAGGAGAAGGTTCATAAGGCTGATCATAGGACATCATGAGAATTTGGTAATCGGAGGTACCAGATGGAAGAGGTTGAGTGGCCGCCTGACCTTAAGGTGGTTGGGTAGCCACAAATCCTTGCTGAGGGAAAGGATTGGTAAGCATAGCCGGTTGACTAGGTGCAGGACTGGGAGGAATGGAAGGGATGACTTGATGTCCTCTCAATGTTGCTTGATACTCCCACAGTTGTCGCATCTGTGGCAAAAGAAGACAATCATGTGTATAGTGACCATAAACACCACAACAATAACAGGGCTTGTTCATACGAATAGGCATGTCCTTCTTGGGCTAAGTGCCCTGTTGCTGGTTTGTAGTGTTAGGAGCATTACCTTGATTAGGTCCAGGATTACCAGGGGCATCTTGATTTTGAGTGCCTTTACTCTTCCTTTTTGAGGGAGGAGGATTAGTTGTGCCCTGCTGTGCGTACACCCGCCCCTGAGGGGGCGGTGGTTGCTGTTGCGGGGGTTGAGATGGAAAGGGAGGAGGAGGTGCTAATGCTAGAGGAGCTAGAGCACTAGGCTGTGGATACGGATAATAAGGAGGTTGGGTAACAATGTGGTAAATAGGAGGTTGGGAAAAAAGAGGAGGCATGCCGTATCCTGGATACATGCTACTGGGAGGGGGAAAAGTGCAGGAGGTGCTAGCCCCTCCATAAGGAAAACCATAGCCCATGGGAGGTTGATCATATGGATTAAAGAGAGCTCCAATGTTATCGTCAGTGGTGTGATATGCCCCTAGTGTGTTGGCACTACCGGGTCTAGGAAGATTAGGTAGAATGGTATAAACATAACCCGACTGAGCGTAGATCAGGTCATATTTTAATGCAATTTAGAGATTGGCTTCTTCGGTTTGAGGAAAGTACGATGCGACATATTTTCTGATAGGTGGCAAGAGAGATCTAAGGAACCAGTCCATGTAGACATGGTCTTCGAAGGTGGGGGCTCGACATAGGCTCTTTCTTCTCTGCCATTCCTGGACATGGTCTGATAGTCGGGTCGCAGACGATTGACAGAAAGAGGTTAAGATTTCTGTACCAGTGTTGTAATGAAGGGGAAGCTGGAAATAAGACAAAAAAGCTTGGGAAAGAGTCACAAAGGTGGTATGAGAGGAAGGGGCTTGATCAACATACCACTTAGAAGCTTCACCTGTAAGCATTCGTTGGAACAACCGAAGACGGAAAGAGTCATCGGTAATGGAGTTAGACGAACACTTCATGTGGAAATATTGAACATGATTTGAAGGATCTTCTCTAGTAAGGCCTTCAAACTTTGGGATGTCTGAAGGGAGCTTTATTGGCATAGTAGGCCAATTAGCATCATGGTGTATAGAGTTGTTTATCAACTGGTAAAAATTGGGGAGACTGACGCCTACCACGAAGGGGAGCAAGGGCGCAGTAGGGGTAGTGTCTATTGCGGTCCCACTAGTGGTATTCCCAGCGGGAGGGTCGGGGTTACCACCAGCATTAGGTCCTGCACCAAACATAGTGAAGGTTTCAAGGGGAGAACCGAAGGTGGAATGAGAAGGAGAACCCAAAGAACCAGACGAAGAGTCGGTGTGCAGACTCAGTGGAGGACTAACTCAAACCCTATGCAGAGGAGTAATTATTCCTACCAGAAACTGAAGATGAAGGCCAAGAAGTCTCCGAGACAAATGCCTTAGTGGCATAATGGTGATTACACAAACACAACACAGGAAAAAGAGACCGACAAGGGCAGGGAGGTGTAGGATCAACTAATTACAATGTCGAAACAAGGGCAGAGAGGTGCAGGATCAATTGATTTCAATGATTTTGAGACTTTTCTTGGTGGTGTTAACCAAGCCATTTTTTGCTTAGGGTGTGTGTGTAAAAGTGTGTAAATTTTAAATTTTAAACCCAGATGTTTGTAGAGAAAAAAATAAAAAAATTTCTGAATACCTGTAAATAAACCTGCAAATGATAGTATATAGGCCTGTAAAAACATAAAATAAACAGCTAATAATACAATAATCTAAACCCAAGGAGGTGGGTCTCTCAAAAAATGCTCTATAAGTGAGTAAAAAACTAAGAAAAACACACTAAAAAGCTAATAGATCCAAGGTCAAGAGGGACAGGGATCTAAAAGGCAAGATTTGCTAGAAAGTGGTGTAGAAAACAACAACAAATCAGAGGAAAAACTGTTGTAAAAAAGGTGGAGAAAGGCTATCTCCTGAACGGAAATGGAGTGAACCCTAGAGGAAAACCTAAAAAAAGCAATATGAGGCTATTTGGATGGATAACAAGCCAATATGAAGCGGATCTGAAGGTGAGGTATCATATGTGAAAAAATGGTTGAAGACTCTGAAATTTCAGACAACATGTAACAGAAAAAACTCTTCCATGAATAGTGGAGGGTACTGAAGCCCTAGGGGGATAGGTTCCCACTTAGTTGAGAAAAATAGAACAAGTACAGGTCCAAGACGAGTGGAGACGGATGTCAGACAACCCTGAATAGAGGCTCAGACAAACCTAGAAAACTTTCAGAAAAATCCCTGCAAAAAGTCCAGGTCGCAGTTTTTGACCTATTTTCAGCAGAGGTCACATTTGTTGGGATGAAAAATGTGTCTTGAGGGTCCAAGTCACAATTTTTGGGCCAAAAAGTGCGACCTATAGTTCCGGCACTCTCGGCGGTAGGTTTTAGAAAAAGTTGTCCTCTCAGCTGCAGTTGTTATCTGTCACCTGTGCAATAGGTCCGAAAACACATGGAAGTCAGAATTTTTATCGTTTTAGAGTTTTATGGGTTAAAAAAAACATCAAGAAAAGAAAAAACAAGGAACTGAAGAGAAATCCTAGGGTATGAAGCAGCTGGTTATGCAAGGATGAGAAAAACGACAGCAGTCGTAATCATAAACCCGTGTGGAGTCACCAGTTGTTAGTATGAATCTTAATTCCATGCGTACAAAAAAGACCACTTTAGCTGCACATAAAAAACAGCCCTAAAATTATAGATGGCTACTAATATCCTCAGATCTGCAGTTAGGCGATCAAGATAAATGCTGCAAAAATCTAGATCTATGCATTAGAAGACATTAAGCAGTAGAAAAAACAATATTTACTCCATGCATCCAATAGAAAAGACAAGAATATATCGAATGAATTTTATATTAATGGCACCTGGGAGGAAAACACAAGAGGATGTTCCCTGTTCTCCTCAATGGGATGGGTTCTTGTAAGTCCTCAGCACTTCAGATCTAGAATTCCTCTCTCTTGATGGTGTAGAAAACCCAGACAAAAATAGTAGCAAAATATGACTATGATGGTGGATCAATAGTCAAACCAAAAGTATAGATCCAGAGTGATATTTAGGCAACAAAAGGTGGTAAATGAAGGGGAAAACCCTTCTATTTATAAAAAAATATTGAGTTAGTCTAGATATTGGTGCATAATTAAAATATTATTAACCAAATCAAGATCCAACTTTTATGGAATATTTTATTATATTTGTTGGAGGGAAAAGGAGTTTGACTTGGGTCAAATCCCTTTATTTGTAAATAATAAATAAATAAATGATTTACTTATCATTTTAAGGATGTGGTTGAGTGATAATCAAATAAATAATGATTTATTTAGTTATTTAAGGGTGATTTAGTAATATTTAACAAAGAATATTATTTAAATAAGGATTAAATAATTATTCCTAGAAAATAGTAAGATAAATAATGATTTATCTAATTAATTTCCTTGTTTTTGGTTAAGTATAACCGGGAATATTAATTAAACTATTGTTTAACTAATTATTCCTTGAGGAAAATCAAACAAATGTATATTTATTTAATATTTCCTTATCGAGTTTCCTGTTTAGACCATAAACAACTTAATAAAGGTGGTTTACTAAGTTATTTTCATAGTGAAAGCAGTTTTACTTAAGGTAAAATTGGTCTTACATGGTGTACTTGGGTCCATCTAATGATCATAGGTTAGATGACCAAAAAATGGTGTAACACTCTCCTAGAAAACTCACAGGTTGGTCAACAACAGTGTCAAAGGGACTAGGTTGTTGATGTAAGATGAAGGAATGATGAGGGGTATCATCCCTAGAGTGATCTGAAGTGATATGGGACTTTAGAGGTTCTTCTAAATGTGGAATAATAATGGTACTAGAGTCGAGACGACCATATACACTAGGAGATTTTTGGAGAATTTCTTCTCCTAGTCTCTCAAATATGGGTGCCCCCTTACCGAAACATTGGTTGTCAATGTAATGGCCACAAGGTGTATGTGGTTCGAATGTATGTGTTCGATGTAAGGGGGGATAGATAAATTCAGGGGTGGTGACTGCTTCCATAATTTTTTCATCATAATAGAATATGGGGTGACTAGTGGAAGAGAAACCACCGGACGCAGTGAAGCTACCTAACTCATCATCATGAGAAGTGAGGTTCACATTTGCAGTGTCACAGAGGGTGACAAAAGAACAAGTAGATGAAGGATCCACTGATTTTGAGCCCAAGGTGATAGCTGAAGGGAGGTCAGGCGAAATACAAGGGGAAGGCCCAGGGGGGTCTTCCACTGCGGAGCTCATAGATGATGACAGGTAGTGGACAGTGGTCGGATAATCTGTCATTTCGATATCCGGAGGGGGAATTTCTATGGGAGTGGATGTGTCCTCTGGTTCTACTGAAGAAAAATGCACAAATAAGGGAGCGGTGGACTCGTTGCACTTGGCCTCGAATTGGAGAACTGTTGCTAAAAAGGTGCGAAAGTCCTCGAGGCGGGGACAGAGGTAAGTATAGTGGCCATGGAAATAACACAAAGCACAGGGGTGATTTGTGCACAAAGACTTGAGTTTCAGGACTGAATCAGGTATAGTGACATATACCTCTGGAATATTAGGCTCTGGAAACACTTCACTAACCATGGGCTTGAGATGAGGCAATTCAGGAAAATTATGGTTGGCATGACTGAAAAAATCACACAAAGCACATAGAGGTGTATGCTTCAGAGGCTGAGGAGGAGCATGGTGTATCAGGAAGCCTTGTATTTTGATGCCCTCTTGCGAGCTCTTGCCTTCTTACCCGAAGTGGTCACAACAGGAGATGGTTCCTATTGAGGTGGCTGAGGCACTGTAACAGCGGGAGAGGTAATAGGGACTGGTTGAACCGAGGTCAAAGAAAGATAAGGTTTGGGTTGACTAGGCAGGGTAGCGACTGGGGGCTCAAGATACCAGATGAAAATCCCCAGGGTCAGGTTGGGAAGAGATAGGGTAGCCATAATAGGTACTGTGTTCACTCCAGGAGGGGGAGCTAAGAACAATATTTGACTGGAGGGGTAATGTCCAGTCGGGATGGCTCCAGGATGGTTAAGGCCTGGAGGATAAAGAGGCTCATGAGTACCAGCTGTAGGTGAAGAGCTAGGAGGAGGAGGTCCGGAAGGCTGAATTGAAGTGCTAGGATCAGGATGTGGAGGGAAAGGAGGCTACTGACTAGTCGAAGCGGGTCGCATGAGGGTATCCCGAGATGATTGCATCATGCAAACATTCAATGAGCTGGGATCAGAGATAGGATGAGGAAGACTAGGGAATGTACCAAGCAATGAGGAATATTTGTAGACTCCGGGTGAGACACTGGTCAAAGGATCGATGGTTTGTTTTCTGGCCACCGAAGAGATGGTGGACTCAAGGGAGGTCTAAGACTTCAGTTCGTAATATGTCAACTGGTCGATGGTGACTATCTTTCCATTATGAGGGAAGGACATCTTACATTGAACCGCAGATGGGAAAATAAACATCCCATAGATGTAGTTATGACTCAATAGAATGTTGTAATCTAAGGGGGAATCAAGGACTTCTACATCAATGCAAACAGTGTTGCCCGCAAGAGTAATAGGAAAATTGTGGAATAAGCCAATGGACTGGGAGGCATGGCCATCCCATGCTCAGAGAGTGATCATGGAAGGAGTAAACTCAGGTGATCTGAGTTGCTTCCAAACCGAAGTGGACATCACACAGGTGGATGCCCCCTCATCAATGATGCACCGGGAAATGCTGGCATTCCGGATCTTGACTGCAATTTGGAAAGCAACTAAAGTAGGGGGAGGAGGATGTTCTGACCAGTCAACATCAAATACAATCAATCGATCGTCGGAAAAATCTACAGCACCAATGGCAGATACTATAACTTTTCGTTGTGAAGGGCACAACTGGAGGAGTTACGGCATTGAAATGGCAACAGGAGATTGCGCAAAATCATCTACTATGCTATACGAATGGTTAGCTTTTCCAGAAGCATCATTTCAGCGTAGTGGTCCTTTAGGGATCTTGGTATGAACCTCCACCTTAGGCTAAGGGATCTGCAAGGGACCACTAGGTGTCGAAAGAGGCTCTGTAAAGACCAAAGGAGGCGGCTCGGGGACAGACGTAGCGGGAGGCTTGTTGTATTGACGGGACCGACTCTGAATATTGAGGTTGATCAGAGGTCATCATGAGAATCTAGTAATCAGAGGTACCAAATGGAAGAGGTTGAGTGGCCACCTGACCTTCAGGTGGTTGGGCAGCCACAAATCCCTACTGAGGGAAAGGATTAGTAAACACAGCTGCCTGACTAGGCGCAGCACTCGGAGGGACGGAAGGAGAGGCTTGTTGTCCTCGCAATGCTACTTAAGACTCCCACATCTTCTTCATCTGTGATAAAATAGGACAATCATCTGTGAAATGACTGTAAGCACCACAACAAGAACAAGGTTGGTTCATGGGAACAAGCCTGTCCTGCTTGGGCTGAGTGCCCTGTTGGTGGTTAGCACTGTTAGGTGCATTATTTTGAGGATTAGGTCCAGGATTACTAGGAGAAAAATGAGTTTTACTACCTTTCCTCATCTCTTTGGAGGGAGGAGGACTAGTCATGCCCTGCTGTGCATACACCTGCCCCTGAGGGGGCGGTGGCTACTATTGCGGGGGTTGAGAAGGCAAGGGAGGTGGAGGTGATAATGTTGGAGGAGCTGGAGCACCAGGCTGTGGATACGGATAATAAGGAGGTTGGGTAAGAGTGTGGTAAATAGGTGGTTGGGAAAAAAGAGGAGAAATGATGTATCCTGGATGCGTGCTACCGAGAGGGGGAAAAGTGCAGGAGGTGCTGGCCCTCCCCCAGGAAAACCATAGCCCATGGGAGGCTAAGCATATGGATTAGAGAGAGCTCCAACGATACCGTCAGCGGCATGAGATGCCCCAAGTGCGTTGGCACCACCAGGTCTAGGAAGATCAGGTAGAACGGTATAAGAATAACCCGATTGAGCGTAGATTAGGTCATATTTTAATGCCATTTGGAGAGTGGCTTATTTGATTTGAGGAAAATGCGAGGTGACATATTTCCTGATGGGAGGCAAGAGAGATCTAAGGAACTAGTCCATGTAGACATGGTCTTCTAAGGTAGGGGCTTGACATAGGCTCTTTCTTCTCCGCCATTCCTAGACATGATCGGATAGGCGGGTCGTAGATGATTGACGGAAAGAAGTCAAAAGTTCGATATTAGTGTCATAACGAAGGGGAAGATGGAAGTAAGACAAGAAATCCCAGGCAAGTGTCGCAAAGGTAGTATGAGAGGAAGGGGCCTGATCAACATACCACTTAGAAGCTTCACCAGTAAGCGTATGTTGGAACAACTGAAGATGGACAAAGTCACCGGTAATGGAGTTAGAAGAACACCACATGTGGAAATATCGAACATGATTTGTAGGATCTTCACTAGCAAGACCTTCAAACTAGGGGATGTCAGAAGGGATCTTGGTTGGCATAACAAGCCAAGAAACGTCATGGTTTATAGGGTCATTTATCAACTGGTAAAAATTGGGAAGGCTAAGGCCCGCCATGTAGGGGAGAAAGGGTGTAGTCAGGGTAGTGTCTGTTGTAGTCCCACTAGTGGTATTCCCAGTATTAGGTCCGGGGTTACCACCAACATTAGGTCCTGCACCAGACATGGTGAAGGTGATAGGGGGAGAACCGGGGGTGGAACGAGAAGGAGAACGCAATGAACTAGAAGAAGATTCAGAGTGCAGACTCGGTGGAGGACTAACTCAAATCCTACGCAGAGAAGTAAGTCTTCCTACTGGAAACTGATGATGAAGGCCAAGAAGTCTTTGGGATAAATGCCTTGGTGGCGCAATGATGACGACACAAACACGGCACAAAGGAAAAATAGACCAACAAGGGAAGAGAGGTGCAGGATCAACTAATTACAATGTCGAAACAAGGGCAGAGAGGTGCAGGATCAATTGATTTTAATGTTTTAGAGTCTTTGTTTAGCGGTGTTAACCAAGCCCTTTTTTGCTTAGGGTGTGTGTGTGAAGTGTCTAAATTTTTATTTTTGAACCCATATGTTTGTAGAGAAAAATAAAAAGTGTGCTATATAGATGCAAATAAACCTACAAATAATAGTATATAAGCCTACAAAAATAGAAAATAAATAGCTAGTAATGCAATAATCTAAACCCAAAGAGGCAGGCCTCTCAACAAATAGTTTATAGGCGGGTAAAAAACTAATCAAAACACACTGAAATAGCCAATAGATCTAAGGTCAAGAGGGACAGGGATCTAAAGGTCAAATCTGCTGGAAAGAGGTGCAAAAAATAGCAACAAATCAGAGGGAGAATTTTTGTAAAAGAGGTGGTGAAAGGCTATATCCTGGAGGGAAGCGGAGGGGACGCTATAGGAAAACCCAAACAAAACTAAATGACATGTTTTGAATGGATAAATAGCCGATCTGAAGTGGATCTAAAGGTGAGGTATCAGATTTGAAAAATGGCTAAAGACTCTGAAATTTCAGACAACCTGCAACAACAAAAACTCTTCCACAAAAAGTGGAGGGTACTGAAGCCCTAAAGGGCTAGGCTCCCACTTAGTTGAAGAAAACAGAATAAGTACATGTCCAAAACCGGCGGAGACAGAGGTCAGAAAACCTTGAATAGAGGCTCAGACAAACCCAGAAAACTTTCAGAAAAATTCTCGCAAAAAGTCCAAGTCGCAGTTTTTGGGCCAAAAAGTGTGACCTGCACTTCCAGCACTCTTGGCGGTATATTTATAAAAAACAATTGTCGTCTTAGCTGCGGCTGATGTCTTTCACCTACGCAATAGGTCCAAAAACACACGAAAGTTATAATTTTTAATTTTTTAGGGTTTTATAGGTTAAAAACAACATCAAGAAAAGAAAAAAAAAGAGGCTAAAGAGAAATCCTAGGGTTTGAAGTAGCTGGATATGCAAGGATTAGAAAAATGACAGAGGTCATAATCGTAAATCCGTGTGGAGTTGCTAGTTTTTAGTATGAATCTTAATTGCAAGTGTGCGAAAAAATACCACTCTAGTTGTGCATAACAAACAACCCTAACAACAAAAGATGGCTGCTAATATCTTCAGATCTGCAACTAGTTGATCAAGATAAATGCTACAAAAATCTAGATCTATGCATCAAAATACATTAAGCAGTAGATAAAACAAGATTTACTCCATGCATCCAATAAACAAGACAAGAATATGTTGAATGAATTTTTTATTAATGGCACCTGGGAGGAAAACACAGAAGGGTGTTACCAGTTCTCCTCAATGGGATGGGTTCTTGTAATTCCTCAGCACATCAGATCTAAAATTCCTCTCTCTTGATGGTGTAGAAAACCCAGACAAAAATGGTAGAAAAATATGACTATGATGGTGGATCAAAGTCATACCAAAATTATAGATCCAGAGTGATCTTTAGGCAACAAAAGGTGATAAATGAATGGAAAAACCCTTCTATTTATAACAAAATATTGAGTTAGTCTAGATATTGGTGCATAATTAAAATATTATTAACCAAATCAAGATCCAACTTTTATGGAATATTTTATTATATTTGTTGGAGGGAAAAGGAATTTAACTTGGGTTAAATCCCTTTATTTGTAAATAATAAATAAATAAATGATTTATTTATCATTTTAAGGATGTGGTTGAGTAATAATCAAATAAATAATGATTTATCTAATTATTTATGGGTGATTTAGTCATATTTAACAGAGAATATTATTTAAATAAGGTTTAAATAATTATTCCTAGAAAATAATAAGATAAATAATGATTTATCTAATTAATTTCCTTGTTTTGGGTTAAATATAACCAGGAATATTAATTAAACTATTGTTTAACTAATTATTCCTTGAGGAAAATCAAACAAATGTACATTTATTTAATATTTTCTCATGGGGTTTCATATTTAGACCATAAACAACTTAATAAAGGTGGTTTACTAAGTTATTTTCATAGTGAAAGCAATTTTACTTTGGGTAAAATTGGTCTTACATGGTGTACTTGGGTCCATCTAATGATAATAGGTTAGATGACCAAAAAATGGTGTAACAAGATCATAGATTCATATAACAGAAACAAGGATACTTTCACAGCTATTAAACAGATACTTTGTAGCTTAATCATAAAACCCAAGTTCTCATAAATTATAACAGAATAGATCTAGATCACATCAGATATCAACAATAATTCGCATATATATTAATACCAGAATCTCCTTACAATCGAAAAATACCGCCTGTGCACACAGCCAGTAGGGTCCACGCATAGCAATACTAAGGAGCTCTGCACACACAACCAGAAGGAGTCCTTCCCAAAAACCCAACAAAAGTTCTAACAATTTGTGATTAACATCAATCCTACTTTTTTTCTTACCTATGACTCAAAAAGGTTCATGTACTTATACCAATTTAGCCTACGCATCCAATGGTCCACAAACTGTGGTTTGTGGACTCTTGTTCTACCCTTGACCTATTACAATGAATTAGGGGCTTTGACCAACCCCAAAACCCATCCATTAGACTAAATATTACAAAAAATATACAAAAATGGAAAAAATTCACAGCTTTAGTAGACCATGTTCCAACAGCGCACTCTCGGGTCCGCAATGGTTTGAACCAGGAATCACCTCTTATCTCGTTCGACCAGGTAATATTTCTTTGCTTTGAATATGACCATGAGCTCATTTCTTTTCCCAAATTGAGCCATGGGGTGAGGCCCATTCTTGGGCAGACCAGTGATCCGATGGATCAGCGTGGCATCTATCGAAATTCTCCCTTGAATCCAGAGACACCCTTCATGGAATAACGCCAATAGCTGGCGTACATAGATCATGGTGATCGGATACCTCCCAAAATGTGGAATCCTTAGAAAATTTAGGATCGCAGCGTTGCTCAGTCCTCACACCCATAGCATTGGCTCAACCTTCATCACATCCTCATAGAGTACTCACTCCAAGTAGTACTCTAGCACTAGCTTAGGAAATGTGTCTTCATTTTCCAAATCGTGGTCATCGAATTTAACACTCGGAATTTTACCAAACTTATCACATTCCAAGGGGACGACTTATGATACCAGAGGCATATGAAGGAATTCCTACACCAAGTCTACATTTTGGGGTGCTCGCATAGAAGGCTTGTGCAACTTGACATACGGTGGTCGCCATGAGATGGGATCAACATACGAAGTGTCCTCTGTGGTGTTCATTGGCCTCTTCAAGGGGTCATCAAGAGGTGATATGTCATTATGAACTAGGTGTGGGGATGTCACGTTCCTCAGGGAGGTCCGTGGCTTTGATGTGGACCACTTTGATATTTTCTCTTTTCCTCTAACTGTCATGGACACGACTTCTTCAACCTCAGGGATCACCTCCTGAACTTCATCTCATCCTAGCTTAGTTGATCTAGTGAGGGGCACAAAGTGCTCCTCAGTAGGGTTAGTGGCTATCATTCTCAGGCGGAAGATAAGCTCGTGATTTCTCATGTCAAATGGGGTCTCTCATCTAGACATACAGTGCCCACAAACAAGCATACAACACAAATCAGAGAGAAGCTCTGGGCAAAAATTGTTCAGAAATCAAAGGAAAAAATAGTGACCTGCACCCTTCCATTTATAGGTAATCCAAGGTAAAAATGGTCAGATCTCCATTCAATGGAACTCACCTCTGTAAAAATTTCGAGAATCCCATAATATCTCATTAAATGCATAAAACCCACTCCATTCAATGGTAAAATCACTTTTTCACCCAATTCCACTATTCCAATGGCTAGTTTATTTTCCTGCACATCACCTCTGAGCTCTCGTCGGACCTATCCATGCCTTTCCCCTGTGTCATGCGCAGACCATTGGATTTTGATACTCCGGTCATATAGTCATTTGGTCAGCACATGATTGTTCCTATACGGCTTCAGCTACCCCTCATTAACATACCCAAGGAGACTCTCACCACGCAGCATGGCCAATCGCATCACACCTCCATAAGTGGTTTCCTTCACAATGTAAGGCCCTAACAAATGTTTCCTAAAATTTCTTGGGTGGCACGCGAACTGACTGTCATATAAAAAAACCAAGCCTTCCTCCGTGAACAACTTGTGCCTGATGTGTGTATCATGCTAGGCCTTCTCGTGCACCTTTTTCACTTGCTGATGGAAGTTAGCAATGAACCGATCTTCTTCTAAGGCAACCAATTGCACAAGATGTTCTTCCATGATGTATATCTTTTCCATATTAGTGAATGGTGCGATCCGCAGGATTGGGATGATATACTCCATTTTCATGATTTATTCTTACCTGTAGACCATCCTAAAAGGTGTTTTCCCAATCAACTTCTTACATGTGGTTCTATAATCCCATAACATAGAAGGGATGAACACATCCCAGTCATTATGATTGGCATTACAAATCTTGGTGAGCACATTAACCAAAAAAAAAATTAAACGCCTATACTACTCCAATTTATTGTGGGTGATACGGGGTACTCTTCTAGTGATGGATCTGAAATTCCTTTGTAAAAGCTTCAATCGTTTCCTTAACAAAGTGAGTACCTCTATCACTCATAAATATCTTCAAGCATCCAAATCTAGTCAAAATATGTTCAAAAATTAAGTGTGTAGTAGTCTCTATGGTACAATCCTTAATTTACTTAACTTTTTCCCATTTGGTCACATATTTTGTGGCAGTGATGATATAGCGCACCCCGGTCTTCTTTCCTGTAGGATTGATAGGTCGAACAAAATCAATAGCCCATTTATCAAAATCTTGCAGGGCCATATTTAACTGAAGGGGAATCTCATCTCTGCGCAAGAGCTTCCCCATCCTCTGACATGCATCACAGGCTTGACAGTATGCATGTGCATCATTGTGTAGTGTGGGCCACCATAACCTAGCACGCAACACCTTCTGCGCAGTAGCCTTCCTGGCATAGTGGCCTCTCGTCGTCCTTCCATGAGCTTCAACCAAGATATCCTGTCTCTCGTGTTCCAAAAAATAACTCCAAAATACTTCATCTTCTCCCAATTTATATAACTAACCTATGATCAAGGAAAAATTAGTTTCACGTGCAACTAACTCCTTCTGTTAGACCGATTATTCCGCAAACGCGCTTCCAGTAGCCAAAAAGTGAAGAATGTCAGCAAAGTGCTCATCAACTACCTTGATAACAAAGAGTTGCGCATCAAGCAGCCCCTCCTCTAGACTGGTTGGTTCTTCCCCATTTTCGATGCATGAAAAATGATCTAGTCCAGCATTCAATCTCCCAGGCTTCACAATGATTTCAAAGTCATACTCTTGAAATAGTAGAAACCCTCTGCAAATATTCCCCCCCCAACAGAGGCTTATTGACCAGGTACTTCAAAGCATAATTTCCTATGAACATTTTGAAGTGACCTACTAGCAGATAGTGCCTATATTTTTGTAGGGCATAGACCATGGCCAATCCTTCTCTTTCTGTGGTTGACTAGTTGTACTCTGCACTGGAGAGCTTCCTACTAGCAAAAGCAATAGGGTGATCAATGTCTCCTTCTCCTGGCTATGCTAAAACATCCCCAAGTTATATTCCAGATGCATCTACATGTACACGGAACACCTTTAACCAGTATGGGAATATTAGAATAGGATTAGTGACCATTTTCTCCTTCAGTAGCTCAAAAATATTTTGACAGTCCTCATCCCAAAAAAATTACACATCCTTTTTCAGTAACTTCTCCATTGGTGCAGTGTTCAGAGCATAGCCTTGAATGAAATTCCTGTAATACTTGATGTGTCCTAGGATGGAGCACAATTGTTTCTCTTTAGTGGGAACTTCTAGGTTGATGATAACTGCTATCTTGGCTGGTTTTACCATCAATCTTTGTTGACATACTATATGCCCCAACAAAATTCCAAAAGGTACGCAGAATACACATTTCTTCAAGTTGAGAGAAATTTGGTGCTGCCTATAAGTGTCAAGCATCATGCAATGGTTTGACACGTGTTTATTTACCAAACCAAACACTGTCCAGTAAACAAAATAGACCTCCAAAAATCTATGCATGAATTATTTGAACAGAGCCACTACTACACGTGAGAATATGGCAAGTGCATTCTTTAATCCAAAATGCATGACAGTGTACTGGAAAGACCCCCATTTAGTTGAAAAAGGTGGTCTTGCTACGGTCCTTAGGTGCAATTCTGATCTGACGATATCCTGAAAATCCATCAGTAAAGGAATAAGCCTCTTGTCCTCCTACATTATCCAAGATCTCATCTAAGAATGGAGTAGGGAAGGGATCATCCACACAGGCATCATTCAGCTTGCGTAGATATACACAAATACCTATCTCTCCTTTGGTCTTCTTCTCTTGAACCACCATTGGCCTCACCCAATAAAACTGCACTATAGGCTCAATGATACCTGCGGCCACCATCTTTTCCAATTCCTTCTTTACTTTTTTCTTATATCTGGGATTCAATTAGTATGGGCGCTACTTGATAGGGTGTGCATCTGGTTTCAAAGTGATCTTCAGAAAACTTAGGTCTCCTACAATTCCCTTGAGCTCAGATAAATTTATAGGAAACAAGTCTTGATACTATGTCAGCAGCTCCAAAATATTTCCTATTGTATCATCATCTCAGTAATCCCCAATTTTGGCCAACTTAGGCTGCTCTTTTGTTCCAATGTTGACTTCTTTTATCTTCAGAGGCTTGGTTACAACCAACATTCCTAATGAGGGCCCTACAATTGCGTACCCCCCTTCAGATTCAGGGATGTTGACATTTCTTGGATCATCATTTTTCTCTTCTATCGACAGGTTCCTACAATTGACAATGTCTTGCATATGCACATCCCAGGCTGGTGCAACACATTACTTATTTTTTCGAGAGCTTTCAAAGACAAGAGAATCTATATCTTGCTGAGCTTCATACAATCCTTATGATCCTCCAACCAAGCTAAAGGTTGATAGGAAATCATTAGTCATTGTGATCCAATGAATGTTGGTGCTTGTGTGGGTCTCCCTGACAATAGAATAGCTCGGTTGGTGGGATAACATGTGGCTCTAAATTTAAATTCATCATCTGGATGCATTCTTCCCAGTCCTTAAATTCTCCCTTGTGCATATCCCTCTAGTGCACTGGGGTTGTGCGCATAGCTAGATCAAGTGCCCAGAATCTTCTCTCTTCTGGGACAACCTTTTCCAATTCTGTCAAGAATAATATGACACTACCAAAACCATCAAAATAGGGTAGTTCTCTTAGCTATGAGGAAATGCACCGGAAGTCCTTAGTGATATTAAGGCATTGCAATGCAAAACATCATGCCCTCGGTTCTGCCAATTCTCCATTTCTCCATCCAAATCTGAAAACAATGAACTATCATTTTCCCAGTTCAACATCCCATTATTTGTGGGGTTGATCCAATCCTCATATCGCATAGTTATCTTATAGATACGATTAACATCATCTCCCTCATGCATCAGTTCTATGTATCTTTCTCATTTCGCTGGATCTAGTGGGACTATTAGCCGCGTACCATCATTCTCGAAGATCATGCTTTTACGCTTCAGGTTGATGATGCCTCCCATATCAATGGCCCAATCCAATCTTAACAGCGCAGAGTAGGGGTCTAAATCATCCACAATTTATATTACTTCAAAATATACGCATACCTTTACTCCTGCAATATCCACCAAGTCCTGTGGGAGTCTCCCAAGCGGAATGGTCTTCTACTGATTAGCCATGCGTAGCTGAATGGTGGACCATTCCAGTTTTGGCTCTCCCATATTTTTCCAGGTTTTCTTAAGTAGGAAATTTGCATCAGATCCCAGATCCAGGATGGCTTGATCCATCTCATAATCACCAATATTCATAGTCATGCGCATCTCCCAACCAATTCTCTTCTTGTTCTTATAAATCTTATTCGCAACCTTAGTCTCTGTTTGAGGTACTTCTTTTTTTGTGCAGCTATCTATCAGGGCCTGGAGATTATCTACTACCTTTTGATTGTGTAGTATCTTAATGATGTCTTGTAGGAATGGTTTGACTTCAACGTCTGTCTTTGGCTCTATGCTAGACTTTGATGTGGATGCTTTGCAACAAAAAAATCCCTTTTGGCTTCAATGAAAGTCTCTTTCTTTTTCTACGGGTTGAGTCCAACTTTCTTGTCAGATGCCTTTCTAAACAGTGGTTTCACATCAGCCTTGTTTTCCTCATTTCCTCCGGTGGTAACACCATTGCATGTAATTACATTTACACTCAGATTATCATCACACAATTCATATTTAATCATTTATATGTTTTGTGTAGGCATCTGTTACTTTTCTTGCATTTTAGCAATTAACACAGGACAATCTTCAATTACATGATAAAAATTCCTACAATACCTGCAATATTGTCACGTAGGATTAGGGAATTCATGTGCATAATTTCTAGCGTCTCCGTATTTATAACATATTAGTTTCCCTCTTCCCCGACCAGTGCTTCCACCTCTCCCCCCTTCCCTTCCTCTTGTTGGAGAACCTACCCATCCATAGGGAGATGGTGGTGATGAATGGTTGGCCTATACTCTGTAAAGGTTTTTGTTGTCTATTATCAGGTCAAACATCCCACAGTGGTGGTCATCATGACCAAATGAAGAAAAAAATCTACACCATTTTTGCTTTAGCTTTGGAACATAGGCTCATAGCCTAGGGAAATGCGCTATATCATGTCGTCTAGCTACCCTAAAATCATTGTACCATAGGGTGGGGGTACTAGGCCCAACAACATCCTTGGGTGGCAATGGATTTGGCTCCCCCGCTTGCAGGTAATCCGAAAATAGAGGGCACTGATATTTGGTGTGTCCCGCACCTTTACAGCTTATGCACCAAACATCTGCACCAACTTATTTACCCCGGTCTCTGCATAAATTTTGAATTTATAAGTGCATAACTTCCAATTGGCTTTGAATTTTCAGCACTCCAAATTGAGAATCTTCTCTAGACGTAGCTTCTAATTTCATAACAATTTCAAGGGCTTCAGCCTAAGAATCAATGTTCTGCTACCTCATAGGTCCACATAGATGTGGAAAAATCATGGAAATGAACCATTACTTATGCTTCTTATCATATTAAACAAATCCTCCTTCACTGATGGTGCACTTCAACTGTTGATCAGTGTCCCAAACATACTTGTTTGGTTCTTGCCTGATATATTTTAATTCTACCATGCATTGTGTGTAGGACTTTGGCTTCCTGAATTGCTGCTTCAAAGCAGCCTTAATCTACACAACTGTGGGATCATCATTCTTGTCTAGATATCCCATGAACCAATCTAACGTAAGACCTTCAAATTCCATAGCCAACTGTGCTCTCTTGAGAACATCAGTATTAACATTTTTCGCAGTCCACACTATGTTAGGCCTCTGTAATTTAGCAGAGTGACAAGACTAAATGCTGCAGAGACTACATCAAAAACCACTTTGGGATTCTAGGATCTAGCCCTCCTGAATCCAGAGAGGGATCTCTCTATAGGTGCAAAGATTGATTTATCTTTTAAGGTCTTTAGTATGATATTAGGCTAGTTATTAAGAACAAGGGTTTTTGTTTGTTTGGTTGGTCAGGTATGATCTTTAATTGGATGGAATATCACAAAATGAAAGAGTTCAAAATAGGTGAAGATGCAAGTATATTGAAAGTTTTCAGCAGATAGGATTAGTGTGAAGCAGCTTTAAACCATTTGGCAATGGAGTCACAAAAGGTTTTAATTGTACAACAATTTCAAGAGTGGTCCAAGGGGAAAGTCATCTATATCAAAATATATTTTAGATTAAATGATGGAATGGAACATTAAAAGTGTTGAGAAAGTGGAAAAATTTAATAATTTCAACAAGGATTTATCAACATTCCATACAAGAAAATCCTTTTTAAGAAACTATTTGAAACCAACCAAAGGACAAGGCTAACCATAAAATTCTTTGGAAAAGCTTGTATTAAAGCTAACTTATCAGACAACAATCCAGTAATCTCACTAGACTACTTTTTGAAGGGATGAAAACAGATAAGAAAACAAAGTGCAACTTAAGATCAGGTCAAATACATTAAAATCACGGTCTGCTTTAGCATACTCTTAGGGAGACTTCCAAAACAACCTTTGGAGAAAGCACTAGAAGACAGGGCAAACCATAAACTTTCCTAGTTCAACTCTACTTAGCATGTAATGAAAAAATCATTCAAGAACAATGTTTATAGTTTAGACAGTAAGACATGGGCTCACCAACATTCCTTGACTGTTTTAGACTGTATTAAATCATTCTTAAATACGCAATTGGAGGAAAACATAAAGATAAAGCTTATCACTGAGAGTAGGGTACTTTTAACAGTAAATCCTAGCTCTATGCTTGCTGCTCTTTATCAGAGAAAAGTGAACAAAATGGCATACATGAAAAGAAAACAATAACAGTAAGAAGTACTTCACCAATGATATAGACCAAGATCCCAAAAATCAGCTTGTATATTGATTGTCAATCCAGTTACAAACTACAAGTCCAATGTTTCATCACAGCAACAACTTCTCTTCTCGGCCTAACTTCTTCAATAACTTAACAAAGCTTTAGAGCTTCAGAATTTATTTACATTCAACAATGATTCGATACAACAACTATTACATCAGAAATCTAATAACCAACAATTTACAATGTGCTTCTCAAGGAGATTTTATAAGAAGATGAGGAGGTGGGATGAAAGAAAAGATCTCTAGGTTCATTTAATACAAGTTTTAATGCTTCTCTGTCTTTGAGGGGTTAAAATATATAAGTTTTCTGATATTTCTCTGTATTGATTGGTTTTAATTAAGTTTTTAGGCTACTTGGCAGATTTTGTTGACTTTCAAACTCTTTTAGGTAGGCTGGAAATAACTCTGGTTGTCTTCAAACAAAATATCACTGACTACGCAATAACTATGCCTTCTTTTGATTTATGAAAGCAGCAGGTGGCACTTTGGTAGTGGAAGAGGATTCAATTAGCCTTTGATGTGGCGATGGAGGCCTTTCGGACTGATATATCTCTTTGTTTCTCCTTAAAACACGTTTAATCTTCTTTTGGTCTGTGTTTTAGGCTTAATTAGCCTTGATCTTTATCTTTGGGTCTTCATTTTTTAACATTGTCTTTGTTTCTTTAAACCTGAGGATTAAAACTCTAATCTTCATGCTTAGGCATTAATCCCTCTTTAACATTGATTCTTCTCTCTGATACCCTTTATTGTTCTATTTATACAAGTGGTTTTCTGATATTGGAGGGTTCTTGTTAAACCCTGGATGGTGATCCAATTGATCTAAACTCGGATCTCAAACCTACAATTCCCTTCCTTCTTTGATAAAAACCACAGAATCGTCACCAAACTGTGACTATGGAAAAATGCAAATTAACCACCACTTAACCCTACAAAAACACAAAAAACTTATTAAGAAATCCTGCGAAAACGGTATAATTCGTTTCAGAGGTTTAATGGAGGCGGTTTGGAGCTGTGCGAATGTGTGGATGTAGCAATGAGAGCAAGAAAATCCTTGCAAAAATAGTCAACCAGGTGCAAATGGAGTTTGGGCATGACAGTGAACGTGGACCGTTAGATTAGAACGATCAACGGTTGAGATCATTTGGTGAAACGCTTGGGAGAAAAGATGGAGGGAAAATGAATTGGGGTCGCGATCTAATGTGGGCCGTTCAATCTCAGAGATGAATGGTCGAGATTAAAAGTGAAAATGACGAGAGCAAGTTAAGTGGAAAGTGAAATGGGGGAAATATTAAGTCAAGACCGTCAGATATTAAAGATCGACGACCAGGATTAAAATATGAAAATCAACGTTGACGAGGGCAATGGTTTCGGAAAACCATTAATGGTTTTCGCGCAGGCTCTGGGGGTGTAGGCGGTATGTCAAAAAAAACGTGATTCCATACATTAGTCGACACGTGGAAAATGGAAACCGCCTATTTTGCGCGGAACTTGTGCACTGCGGGGAGGTCCAAAAAATTACGCGATATGCGTTTTCGGCCGTCGGATGATCGTCGGGATATCTGATGGTGCAGATAAAACATGATGGGCGGAAAGCTGCACGGAGGATGTATGGTGGGGCATAGGGCTCGACGGTGCGTGATGGGACCGTGACCATTGATCTGAGGGAAGGAGCGCAGATCAATGGTCAATAGTCCTGAGGGCAAATGGAGTGGGCCAGGTAATGACGTAAAATTTCTGTCGCGTGGTGGACGGGCTGAATGGTTCATCGAGTTAAGTCCCGACCATAGGATCTCTCAAATGAATGGTCAATATTTAAAGGGAATATTAGATAAATGGATGGAGAAAAAGGTGAGGTTGGGTGAATGGGAGGAAAGGTAGGGCCCGATGGCCATTGATCTGTAGAGATCAGCGGTCCATATTCTTTTAAATTTGAAACGTCGGAGAAACAAAAATAAAAGAAAATAAGGTTTCAGAAATGGTTTTTAGGCCTTTTAAGCCCCTGATTGCGGGGCTTCAGCCACATGGAGGAAAAGGCTTAAGGTAATAAGCCCTCGGGGGCTTAACGCCTTAGGAGTGCAAAGACTGTTTTAGGCCCAAAAATAGTGTTTTTTAAGCCAAAATGGGGGTTCTGATAGATGAAAGGAGGGGTATTTAAAACCAAATAAGGGGAAATAAAAGGTTTTTAAAGAGGATTAGGATGTTTTAAAGGTTAAATGAAGGTTAATGGAGGGATTTTATGAAAAGGGGGGTAAAAGGAAAAAAAAGAGATTTGATAAGAGTGAAATGGAGAAGTCTAATGAGGGAAAATGGGGCCTTTTATGCAAATTTTCTCTTGGTGAAACAACAGGTACTTCAAGACCATGAGGGAAACATCAGTGAAGATTAACTCAAAGGGTTAAGATCATCATAAGACTTCAAGAACTCACAATTTGGAAACGAAATTGTTTCTTGAAGGCTTTAAGGGATTTAGCCACCATTTGGTATGAAAATTTTTTATAGGTGGCTAACAGTGGCTCCACATGGGGATGGCATCTTCTTGAAGGTGTCAAGAACTTCAGAAAATTTTATTTTGAAGCTGATCACTGCCTTGCACTTTGATAATCTTTTACTTGTAATCAGCTACTAACAAAAATGTTTAGAACTTGATATATCAGCAAAAAATTATTTCCCAAACAACTACCTACACAACCTACCTGCTAACATTTTTTTCTTCATCAAAGTGCATTTGGACTGGAAAAATTTCTTCATAAACATTTATTCTTTTGAAAAAACATAAAACTAGTCTAAGTAAGTCTACTCTTATTTCTCCATGAACTCAGTTTAAACAATTGATTTCATAAATCTCTACCTAACTACTATCTATTAGGATTAGACTGTCTGACATACCTTTATTCTCTAAATTCTAAAACAGGAAATTTAAAAGCATCCAACCCAGGATTAAGCAGTCTGACTTGCTACAGATCTATGGCATAAAAACAAGCTGCACATAGACTAAAATTTACAGAAATTTAAAACAAAATTGTGAAGGCTTAAGATCTAAAAACTAAAGCTTTTTTCATTATTTCTTCAGCTCTATTTTTAGGCTTGTTTGAGTTGTTTTTCGTTCTCACATTAGGGGAATTTTGAGGTCTAAAATGGGCCTCCTAAGGAAAATGTACAATCAAAAGTCACTTTAAGAGAACCAATCACATTTTAGGGGATGACATCATCTCTAATGGTGGAGGTGGCATTTCTTGAGTTAAAGGTACTTACTTATCACATTCTCAATGCTGGATAAATACTCATGGTTAACCATGGTAGTGCTCTAAGTACTTTTCAAGTCAAAGTAAAGTACTCATAATAAATATCATTTCACACTTTTTGAATAAAATTTATACATAAAATAATATATTACATTTATTATATTATTTTTATATAGTACATTAATTACATGTTATTATACAATTTAAATAATATAAATTTTAATTAATAACATATTATATAATTAAGAATTTATGAGTTTATATTTATATTTTATTTTAAGTTATTTAAGTAAAAATGACAAATGCATTAGTTGTTCAATGATAATGAATTTTTCTTGAAAAATTCATTCTTATTTATAGTCACATCAATACAATATTTTTATTAATTTTATTTTGGTACAACTTTTGAATTGAATTTAACCATGGTTACATGGATTAAGGTGCAAAAAATGAATTGCAAATTCATAAATATTATTTTATTGATTTAACTGTTATTTTATTGTTTGCTTAGGAGGCCCATTTTAGACCTCAAAATTCCCCTAATGTCTGGTTCGAGTTTTGAGCATACTAGAACCAGTTTGTTTTCTATCGTTGGCTCAATATTTGATCTAATTAGAGCCATTCTTCTTTAGAGATTCATAGGTTCAGATTTTGAGCTTGTTTGAACCTTCATTTTTCTATCCTAATCTACCTTACTGATAAGCCAAGATTGAGCTATTTGGCTGATCTAATTCACTAACCTATCAGTAGTAAATTGAAAAACTAATTAGTCATGATTAGGCTATATGAATAACTAGAAGTGTGTTTTTAGGAGTGGCATTTGAGCTTGCACACTTTCAGATTATGTTTTTGTTTTTTGGCATGGGGCTGTACCTTTCTTATTTTCATTCTGCCCTCTTTTCTATTTTTATTTTTTTTCTATTTTTTTCTTTTTCTAACTTTGAATGCAATGATGGATATGATATCTACAATGAGGAAAAAATAAAAAGCTTCAAACTGGTACAGTTAAGAAAAATAATCTTTGAACATCCTGCCATTGACAGGACCTCCAAAAAGTTCAGTTCCATTCACTTCCTGCAAGAAATAAGCATTGTTACTAGCAGTAGAATGAATGAGATAAGGTCCCATCCATAAGTTATCAAATTTCCCATGTTTTCCCTTATCTTCTCTCCTAGAATCCCACTTCAAAAATTTGTCACCAATGTTGAAATCATTGGCCTTTGTTCTTTTATCAAACAACTTCTTGATGTTTTCTTGCTTGTGTAGAGCTTTGTTGTAAACTTCCTCTTTGGTTTGTTGAATATGTATAGTTTGATTGATTCTCCTTGTCATATCATTTTCTTCAGACTGTACTTCTTGGTTCAGCTTTATGACTGGAACTCTCAGACTAGTTGGAAAAATTGCATCTACTCCATAAACTAGCTGGTAGGGTGACATTCCAATTGATTTCTTAAGTGTTAATCTGTCAGCCCATAGTGCATGAACTAGCTTTGTGTTCCATGATTTCTTATTGTTTTCAAGCAACTTCTTGATTGTATTCACCAAAATCTTGTTTGAGGATTCTGCTAACCCATTACCTTGAGGGTAATAAGCAGTATAATGGCCCAATGTAATATACTGTGATAGAATTCAACCATCTTTTTGGATCAAAATGTAGCAGCATTGTCAGTGAAAATCTTCCTAGGATAGCCAAATCTAGATAGGATGTGATTTTCAAGGAATTTTATGATGACAGAGTCAGTGGCTTGCCTAGAAGGGATGGCTTCTATCCATTTGGTAAAGTAGTTTGTTGCAGTGAGGATCCATTTATGTTGGGCAGATGAGGCTGGATATATTTCCCCAATTAAGTCTAGACCCCACTGTTGAAAAGGAGCTTCAATAGTGATTGGTTGCAGAGGTAAAGGAAGCAATTTCCTTTTGCCTTCAAAGAGTTGACATTTATGACAGGAAATAATCATTTTATGGACATCTTGAAAGAGGGTGGGCCAGTATTAACCAGCTCTAAGGATTTTATTGGCAGTTGTCTTCAAGTAGAGGTGGCCTCCACATTCTCCTTCATGTAATTCATGCTTGATCTTATCTGCATCATTCTCAGGCAAACATTTAAACAATAATCCACTAGCATTTTTTCAATATAGACATTTATCCAAAATGCAGTAGTTAATAGATTTCAACTTTAAAAATATTTCCTTCGTTTTAGACAAACCAGGAGGTGTATTCAAATTGAGAAAAACATATAAAATATCAGCATACCAAGATGAAAACAAAAAATGATTTTCAATAATGGGAGTTGACAACTCCTCTTGTTCATCTAATGCCTCTAACATGTTTATATCAAGAGCTAAAAAATTAGACTCAGCCATTAATATTGCTAGTCCTTGTCCTTTTATGAGCTTAGTGGGCTTGATTTCTAAATCATATTCAAGTATCACAGCAATCCACTTTCCTCTTTTTCCATCTGGATCTTGGGTTAAAATTTATTTTACAACTTAATTTGGCACAAACGCAATTATGTGGGAATGTAAAATGTAAACTCTGAAGTATTTTAAGGCTTTGACTAAGGCAAAGGCTTGTTTTTCCATGATATTGTACTTCAGGGGTGCATCTCTTAATGCCTTACTAAATAATGCAATTGGTTGCTCTTGTCCCTTCAATTGTTTTTGTAATAGGACAGTAGCCACTGTGTGTTCTGATGCAAATGAAAAAAATGAAGAAATCCTTTGTAAAATTAGGACTAATGAGAACTGGTGTTTTGGTTAATTCTTGTTCTACCAGTTCAAATGATTTCTTTGTTTCTAAGTTCCATTTAACTCCTTCTTCCTTTTTGAGCATATTTGTTATGTTTCTAAGGAGTTTAGCTAGGTTGGGTATGAACCTTCTCAAGAAATTAATCTTCCCAATGAAAGATTGAAGTTCCTTGATGTTCTTAGGATGGTTGATTTGCAGTATACCATCAATCCTCTTTGGGTATATCTCTATCCCCTCTTCTGATATGATGTGTCCAAGTAGTTTGCCTTCTTGGAGACCAAACATTGTTTTCTTTGGATTTAAAGATAACCCATATTTTCTGCATTTCTCAAAGACTTTTCTCAAGTGTTCTGGGTGTTCTTCATCTGTCTTGGAAAAGACAGTAATGTCATCAAGGTAAATAATGATGAATTAGCCTAATTCTTCTGAGATTGAAATATCCAAGGCTCTCTGAAAAGTAGCACCAGCATTCATTAAACCAAAGGGCATTTTCACATACATGAAATTACCCCAAGGTGTAGTAAAGGTTGTTTTGAGCTGATCATCAGGATGTACTAAAATTTGGTTGTAACCTGAGAAGCCATCTAACAAAGAAATTCTTTTAGAACCAAGTACCTTTTGTAAAATGTGATCCATCTTGGGTAAAGGGTAGTTGTCATTTAATGAGGCTTCATTTAAGTTCCTAAAATCAATAAAAAGCCTTATTTGTCTTGTTTTCTTCCTAACTGATACAAGATTAGATACCCAATCTGAATATCTAATAGGGACTTTAGTTCCAGCATCAAACATTTTCTTGTTTTCTTTCTCAACCAGGGGTAATTGAACAGGGTTTATTTTGCGCAATTTTTGTCTATAGGGCGTCTAGTTTTCCTTGAGGGGTATCTTATGCTGAATTATCTCTGTGTCATAGGATTTTAGATCTTCATAACTCCATGCAAATACATCAGAAAATTCCTTAAACAACTCAATATATTTTAGTTTAATATGAGCTGGCAAGGTTTTAGATATTTTAATCATTTTTGGCTTTTCTTCACTGCCTATGTTACATTCTTCTACTTCAGTTTCAACAGGTTCCAATTTTGGTTTTTTGGCAACATCATTGAAATCAAACAACTCTTCTAGTGGGACCAGACCTTTTGGCAAGCTTTGAGTGTTAGATTGCAGCATTTCTAAGTCTTCTTTTTCTAAATCTGCACTAATTTTTGTGGTATGTTCAATTTTATTAGATATCAGATTCATATCAGCAATTTCTGGAGACTTTACTTCTTCATCAAGTGGATTTTCTTCAATAGGGCAATCTTTTTCATAATCTGAATCTGAACTTGGTGGCTCAAATTCATTTCTGGACCGTAGGAAGTCTTCTATTTGTTTATCTCCATCAAAAACTTGTGAGTATTTTTCATTGTCTAGAACAGCTAGTCTAAATTTGATTTGGGTGGTACATTTCTTGGTTTCATAAGTTGTTAGACAAATTCTAGCAGCAAAGGCTAAACCATTAGCAAGGATATTTTGGTTTCTTGGGAAAAAGATAAGTTGGAATTAATCAAATGTTTTTAATAAATCAATGACATCATTTATATAGGCTCTAAGTCTGGGGTGTTTGGCACTATATTCCCCATTCACTTTCCTAATAATCAACTCTGAATCCCCATGAACTTTTATCCTTTTGGCCCCTAATTTCTTCAATAAGTGTAGGCCTAAAAGGAGGTCTTTGTACTCAGCTATGTTATTTGAACATTGAAAATTTAACCTGTGGGAATGCCCTTCAGCATGATTTTTCTCAGTGTTGTGTATCCATATACCTGCTTCGGCATTATTCTTAGTGCAAGACCCATAAAACTTCATATTCCAAAGAGGTCTAGTTTCAGAATTACTAGTTTGGCTACCATCCTCTTTATCTATTGTTCCTTTAGATTATTCTTGTAAGTCAGCACTATGTTGAATTTGGTTTAGTTCCTCATGTTGTTCATCATGTTGAGGATTATTCTCTTTATTCTCAAAGTTGTCAAGCAATGGATGACTGTTTTGTAGCTCTAGACCTGTGATTAGTTTGCTGTGATTTTCGGATTTGGAAAAATGTTTTGAAACTTTTTTCTTATCTTCCTCCTTTTCTATGTCTGCCATTATGTTATAGTGAGGGGTGGCCACTAATTCATTTAAGGTTTCATTCTCATTAAATGTTTCATGATTGAAGAGAATAAATGAGTCAAGGCATGTATGTACAAATAAAGAGGAGAGTTGTCTGGTCTTTCTTGGCTACTGACCATGTATTGCATGTGAGATTCCCTATAAAGTCTTCTAATCGGATTGAAAATAGGGATGGTAACATATTTCATATCCATTTGCATTGTTCCTTGTAACTTAGCACCCCATCATACCATATTTGGGGGGTACATTAGCCACTACAATATCCATCACTAAACACTTGGCTGGAATTTGTGCTAAGTTTAGACAAAGTTCTTTGATCAAACCTAAGAATTTTACTCTACTAGAGTCAAATGCGTATAGATCTTTGTATGGTCTGGTGATTTCAAGGCCTAGACTCTCCATTACTGCTTTGGGAATTAAGTTATGAGAGGCCCCTAAATCATGCATAGCATTGTGTAAAATTTTGTCATGAATTTTTAAACTAACATAAACTGGAGGAACTGGTCCTTATTGGTATCTTCCCTCAATCTTAGTACCAAATAAGAGCTTTGGTTGGTCATCATTGAGGTTAACAATGTCATTATTTTTTGCTATGTTGAAAGCTTTCAAAATTTGTGATCTATATACATCTTGGGTGACTAATTCAGTGAGGGGAACAAAGAATTTAATCTTGGCAATTTCTTGTTCCAAACTGAAAGGCAGCTAAATTTTTACAATGTTTGTTTCAGCCTTGTTAATCACTACTTTATCAGCAAAATTAGCTTGCTGATTTCCTCTATTTACATTGGTCAAAATTGTTTTAATAGGAGCACTAGCTGAAGTACTAACGTTGCTAAGGTTTGCACTCTATTTTTCATTAATTTGAGTGCCTTTCTCTTTATTTTGATCAGAATTTACAACCATTGTTTTGTCCTTTTGTTTTATGTTTTTGGATTTACTCACAGGGCTGTTTTTTCTAGGATTGTCAGAGGTTTTGGTTTTGGGAGTTTCCTGATTCTTTTTACTCCTAAGGTCATACTCTTTTGGGGTTTCTATGATGAAATTTTCCATCTCTTGATAATAATATTCATCCCCTGCTCTTTTCTCATCATAGGGTGTATATAGACCTTGTTTTCTATTAACAGGAACATCAAAATGGTCACTACCTACTCCCAACATGTTTATGCAATCTTCCTCTATTTGTTCAATTGTTTCTTCAACCTCACTTACATAGTTTTCTTGGAAAGGAGGTCTGATATGTTGATCATCCTATCTCTATCTGTTTTGAGGTTGATTTCTCCTAAAGTTCTGATTTTACTTTTGAGATTGATTTCTATTTTGGGGAGTTGATTAGTTTTCCCTAGCTTCTTGTGTTCTCTCAAGTATGCTCATCTTTTTCATCATTTCTTCCATCATCCTCTCCATTTTTGAGCTAGATGTGGAGGGTGCAGATTCTTCCCTAAATGATAATTTCTTTTCATTCCTCATCCTGGCTCTTTTCTCCATCATATTTACTTCCACAGTTAAGGCTCATTTCTACATATCTTCTAAAGTCAAAGGATCTCTCTCTCTGTCAGCTGATAGGCCATTTCGGGATCAAATCCTTTAGGAAATTTGTTTAAAGCTGAGCCTTGCGGGGGTTTCAAGTCAGGGGGCAGTGCATTATAAACACTATTGAACCTAGTGCAATAATTTTGGACACTTTCCCCAGTGTTTCTTTTGAGATTGTTGTAGTCTAAAAGTATTTGGAGAGGGTTTTTTTAACTTCCCATTTGTTTAGGAATAACTGATGGAGAGCTTGGAGATCATTAATACTGTTAGGGGTTAATATTTTGAACCATTTTCTTGCTTCTCCCCCTAAAATTTGAGCAAATAACCTAAGTTTGATAGTTTCATCATCAATATCATTCCTATCAAAGTGGTCATTCATCTTATCCACATTTTTTGAAGCAGCAGTAGCACCACTAGCATCAAATAATGGTATCTTGGACTGATAGTCCTATGGAAGGTTGACTAAAGGTAAAGGAAGGACTAAGGGAGCATTCCATGTTTCCATGATAGGAGGTTGTGGGAAAAATGGAGGGTTTACAGGTGGAGGATGTAGAATGGGAGGGTGTTGATGAAATGGTGCGGTTTGAACAGTGGATGTGTTGATAACAGAAGTGGATAGACCACCAAGATATTGTTGAGCAGATCTAGGATGAGAGAAACCAAAATTATGAAGGAAATTCAAATAAGGTGGAGTAGTTTCTCTGCTATCAGGATGTTCACTTCTATCTTGGGATGAAGGTGAAGGCTCAAAATCTATCTGATCTATATCCTCAAGTGACCTAGTTCTGAATGGGTTTCTTAAGTCAACTTGTGAATCTTGTAGAGCTGCAAGGTTTTCAAGGATAGAATTAGCTCTATGGAGTGACCTAACAATAGTTGAAGTTTTGGCCTTAGGAGATTTCCTAAGGATTCTCTCAGGATTATCAACTATCTCAGGAGGAATTGGGTTAGGATGGGCTCTAGTATGGACCTTCTAAAAGCCACAATGTTGTGTTTTAGACCCACTAATAAGAAAATTTTAACCAAATATGACAATATTTAAGAGGCTAACTGATCTTTTAGCAAGAAAAATTTAATCCTTAAAGCCTTCTTAACTGAGTTTGAATGATGTTATGATAAAGGGTTTCCCAGTGGAGTCTTTAGGTATTTTAAGGATTGTGGAGTCACCAGGTGGAAATTTTTAACTTTAGAAGGTAAAAATTTTTATGGTCCATCACCATTAATAGGTTCGAATACCAAAGAAAATCAGCAGGCCCACTGATCTTCAGTGGAGTCACCAGGTGAAGAGTTTTTACTTTATTTTCAGGGCTTTGAAAGTTGTTCACCATCAACAATCAAAATCACTCTAGGAATACACTTGGTTCATTGTTGAAAATGGGATTATTTGAGTTCTGAAGTTATCTATTACTTCAGAAAGTCCCCAGTGGAGTCGCCAGCGGATGTTAGGCCTCCGTAATTTAACAAAGTGACAAGACTAAACACTGCAGAGACTACATCAAAAAAAACTTTGGAATTCTAGGATCTAACCCTCCTGAATCCAGAGAGGGATGTCTCTATAAGTGCAAAGATTGATTTATCTTTTAAGTTCTTTAGTATGATATTAGGTTAGTTATTAAGAAAAAGGGTTCTTGTTTGTTTGGTTGGTCAGGTATGATCTTTAATTGGATGGAATATCACAAAATGAAAGAGTTCAAAAGAGGTGAAGATGAAAGTATATTTAAAGTGTTCAGTAGATAGGATTAGTGTGAAGCAACTTTAAACCATTAGGAAATGGAGTCACAAAAGGTTTTAAGTGTACAACAATTTTAAGAGTGGTCCAAGGGGAAAGTCATCTATATCAAAAGATATTTTAGATTAAATGATGGAATGGAACATTAAAAGTGTTGAGAAAGTGGAAAAAGTCAATAATTTCAACAAGGATTTATCAAATTTCCATACAAGAAAAGCCTTTTTAAGCAACTGTTTGAAACCAACCAAAGGACAGGGCTAACCATAAACTTCTTTGGACAAGCTTGTATTAAAGCTAACTTATCAGACAACAATCCAATAATATCACTAGACTACTTTCAGAAGGGATGAAAATAGATAAGAAAACAAAGTGCAGCTTAAGATCAAGTCAGATACATTAAAATCATGGTCTTCTTTAGCATACTCTTAGGGAGACTTCCAAAACAACCTTTGGAGAAAGAACTAGAAGACAAGGCAAACCATAAACTTTCCTAGTTCAACTCTACTTAGCATGTAATGGAAAAATCATTCAAGAAAAATGTTTAGAGTTTAGAAAATAAGACATGGGCTCACCAACATTCCTTGATTGTTTTAGACTGTATTAAATCATTCTTAGATACACAATTGGAGGAAAAAATAAAGATAAAGCTTATCACTGAGAGTAGCGTACTTTTAATAGTAAATCCTAGCTCTATGCTTGCTTCTCTTTATCAGATAAAAGTGAGCAAAATGGCATACATGAAAGGAAAAAAATAACAGTAAGAAGTGCTTCACCAATGATATAGACCAGGATCCCAAAAATCAGCTTGTATATTGATTTTCAATCCAGTTACAAACTACAAGTCCAATGTTTCATCACAACAACAACTTCTCTTCTCGGCCTAACGTCTTCAATAACTTAACAGAGCTTCAGAGCTTCAGGATTTATTTACATTCAACAATGATTCGATACAACAACTATTACATCAGGAATCCAATAACCAACAGTTTACAATGTGCTCCTCAAGGAGATTTTATAAGAAGATGAGGAGGTGGGATGAAATAAAAGATGTCTAGGTTCAATTAATACAAGTTTTAATGCTTCTCTGTCTTTGAGGGGTTCAAGTAGATAAATTTTCTGATATTTCTCTGTATTAATTGGTTTTCATTAAGTTTTTAGGCTACTTGGCAGATTTTGTTGACTTTAAAACTCTTTTAAGCAGGCTAGCAATAAATCTGGCTATCTTCAAACAAAATATCACTAACTAGGCAATAACTATGCCTTCTTTTGATTTATGAAAGCAGCAGGTGGCACTTTGGTAGCTGAAGAGGATTCAATTAGCCTCTGATGTGGCGATGGAGGCCTTTTGGACTAATATATCTTTTTGTTTCTCCTTAAAACACCTTTAATCTGCTTTTGGTCTATGTTTCAGACTTAATTAGCTTTGATCTTTATCTTTGAGTCTTCATTCTTTAACACTATCTTTGTTTCTTTAAACCTAAGGATTAAAACTCTGATATTCATGCTTAGGCATTAATCCCTCTTTAACATTGATTCTTCTCTTTGATACCCTTTATTGTTTTGTTTATACAGGTGGTTTTAAGCTATTGGAGGGTTCCTCTTAAAATTTGGATGGTGATCTAATTGATTTAAACTCGGATCTCAAACCTGAAATTCCATTCCTTCTATGATAAAAACCACAAAAATGTCATTCTGGGTCGAATATATCACCAAAATGTGACTATGGAAAAACGCATATTAACAACCACTTAACCCTGCAAAAACACAAAAAACTTATTAATAAATCCTGTGAAAACGGTATACTGCATTTCAGAGGTTCAATGGAGGTGGTTTGGAGCTGTGCGAATGTGTGGATGTAGCAGTGCGAGCGAGAAAATCCTGGAAAAAAGGTCAACCAATTGCAAATGGAGTTTGGGCGCGACAGCGAATGTGGACCGTTAGATTAGAATGATCAATGGTTGAGATCATTCGGTGAAACGCTTGGGAGAAAAGATGGAGGGAAAACGAATTGGGGTCACGATCTAATGTGGGCCGTTTGATCTCAAAGATAAACGACCGAGATTAAAAGTGAAAATGATGTGAGAAAGTTAAGTGGAAAGTGAAATGGGGGCGATATTAAGTTAGGACCGTCAGATCTCAGAGATCGACGACCAAGATTAAAATATGAAAAGCAACGTTGACGAGGGCAGCGGTTTCTGAAAATCATTAATGGTTTTTGGGCTCTGGGGGGGTAGGCGGTATGCCAAAAAAAACACGATTCCATACATTAGTCAACACATGGAAAATGGAAACCACCTATTTCGCACGGAACTTGTGCACTGCGGGGAGGTCCAAAAAATTACGTGATATGAGTTTTCAGTCGTCGGATGATCATCGAGAGATCTGACGGTGCAGATAAAATGCGATGGGCGGAAAGCTGCATGAAGGATGTATGGTGGGGCATAGGGCTCGATGGCGCATGATGGGACCATGACCGTTGATCTGAGGGAAGGAGCGCAGATCAACTGCTATTATTGAGTGCGGAAACTCAATAGTCCTAAGGGAAAATGGAGTGGGCCAGGTAATGACGTAACATTTCTGTCGCGTGGTGGACGGGCTGAATGGTTCATCAGGTTAAATCTCGACCGTAGCATCTCTCGAATGAATGGTCAAGATTTAAAGGGGAGATCAGATAAATGGATGGAGAGAAAGGTGAGGTTGGGCGAATGGGAGGAAAGGTAGGGCCCGATGGCCGTTGATCTGCAGAGATCAACAGTCCATATTCATTTAAATTTGAAACGTTGGAGAAACAAAAATAAAAGGAAATAAGGTTTCAGAAAGGTTTTTTAGGCCTTTTAAGCACCTAACTGCAGGGCTTCGGACACATGGAGGAAAAGGCTTAAGGTAATAAGCCCTCGGGGGCTTAACGCCTTAGGAGCGCAAAGACTGTTTTAGGCCCAAAAATAGTGTTTTTTAATCCAAAATGGGGGTTCTGATAGATGAAAGGAGGGGTATTTAAAACCAAATAAGGGGGAATGAAAGGTTTTTAAAGAGGATTAGGATGTTTTGAAGGTTAAATGAAGGTTAATGGAGGGATTTTATGAAAAGGGGGGTAAAAGGAAAAAAAGGGGATTTGATAAGAGTGAAATGGAAAAGTGTAATGAGGGAAAATGGGGCCTTTTAAGAAATTTTTCTCTTAGTGAAATAGCATGTACTTCAGGACCATGAGGGAAATAGCAGTGAAGATTAACTCAAAGGGTAAAGATCATCATAAGACTTCAAGAACTCACAATTTGGACATGAAATTGTTTCTTGAAGGCTTCAAGGGATTTAGCCACCATTTGGTATGACAAAGTTTTATAGGTGGCTAACACACTACATTAGAAATAAACCAAAATATGTAATATTCCCAATTAGCCCAAGCTAATGGGAATATAAAATTTTGTTTCAATTTTTTGTTTCATGAATAAAAGTGTAAAGGAGGATCAATAAAACTCCTAATTAGAAAAATAAATCAATGCCACATGTGAACATGGACAAATATGTGCTATTTACATAAGCACACTTAGGTGTGAAAGAGACTGGAGCACTTGACCATGTCAACCAGGACCAAATCAACAGTGTTGTCTAGATACAGTGAATCTCCTAAAGGAACAACGAATTTTTAGTTGGAGGCTTCTCATGTGAATGGAGCTAAATCATTGAGATGGCTTAAGGTTTGACAAGACTTCCATCCTATAAAAGGAAGAGGAGGACAACAGAATAAGGTTATTGATTATGTATATTTTTGAATATATTATTTGTTTAGACATATACCATTCTCTGTTGTTTAGCTGAGGATAGTGTTGGTTAGCACTAGGGTGTTCCTGTTCGAGAATCCCACCTCTTCCTTGAGAGGCCTCTTGGAAGAGTCTTGTTGATCTCATCCACTATCAGGCATTTGGCCAAGTTAATCTTCCAACTACAACAAAGATCTTGTTGAGGGTTTGTTTGTACTTGTAAGCTGCAGCAAGTGGAGGCTAGATCTACTCAGATATAGGCCATTCTAAGGCCTCTTTTTACTGGGAAAGTCTTCTATCCCATTGACAAGAGAGTTCTGAACCTTTGGAGTTTCATTTTCAGATCTTGGTATCAGGCCAATCTAATGCTAGAGCATAAAATGCATTTTTCCTTCCAGGACTACGTTATTTTCAAGAAGGGAGTTCTAGGGTGTTTTGATACAGATTTGGAGGAGAGATCTCTGGTGTTGGGGTTCAATCCTTCACTATGGTGATCCATGGATTAGATTTCTGATCCATGTTCTGTACAGATCTGAATTTCTTCTATTGTATTCATCATCAGAAATTTCTGAATACTACTGTAGATCTGCTACTTTAGATCTCAGATCTACTCTTGGTGTTTCATGTTTTGATCAAAACCCCAAGGGGAATTTGTAAAAGAGCTCTTCTAGTGTATATATTTGAAATGGATCAATTATTTTATACATATATTTGCTCTAGATCTGGAGTGTAATATACAGCTACTGCAGCTAATAAAAATAGGGTTGTCAAGTCATTTTTTAGTCAATACATGTGTTGCAGCCCACTTTCTTGAGGAATTTCTTCTATTCTTGTATTCTAAATTTTGTTATACATTGTAAGGGCCTCAATATAGATCTGATTTATTTCTTGTAGGTTTTAACCCTGTACGGAAATTATCTACGAACGAATCTTTAAAACAGAAAATAAACAATAGCGAGAGCATAAAACATAAAACAAATAAACACAGAGATTTTCCCCTGGATCCCAAATCGGGACGACTAGCTTGATTTTTCATTATATTCCTTTTAGTGTTACAAAACATATATATACATGCTGAAGCATACATAAACCCCAATCCATTAACCCTGGATTAGAACATAACCATAGTTCCCTTGATTGGATCTACAAAATACCAGGGGCCAAAAACCATCATGCCCCAAAACCATGTGCAAACCCATGCACAAAACCATGGGCGGGTCCGCCCACTGAAAAATAAGAACCAAAAAATTTTCTCGGGGTGCTGCCCCTGACCCCGACAGGGGGGGCTATCGCCCCCCCTGTTACCCCCCCGTGTGTGACTAGTCGTGGAAATAATATAACACAAACCCAACATTCTCCCACTTGTTGTTTTCTTTCTGCAGGGGGCCACAGGAGAGTTGAGTCATTAGCCCAGCTTTGAAACACCCATTGTTTCTCTACACCAAGAGAACTTCTGAGTGCTCACAGAATTTGTCAATTCATCTGAAACATTCTTCAAAGTGTCCACCTTTACCAGCAACACCCTCTTAGCCTCAACCATATATCCCACAAAGTGATATTGAACATCAATGTGCTTTGTCTTTGAATGATAAGAAGGGTTCTTAGCCAAGAAAATTGCACTGTGGCTATCACAGTCTATCCTTATAGCTTGCTGCACCAACTCCATACTTGAACACAATCTCTGGAACCAAACTGCTTCCTTGTTTGCATGAGTGGCTGCCATGTATTCTGCCTTTGTACTTGAAAGAGCCACTATAGACTGTATTTTACTCATCCAAATGACTGCACCTCCAAATAGGCTAAACACATACCTAATTGTAGATCTTATTTGGTTCAGATCTTTAGCCTAGTCTGCATCAAAAAAACCACGAATGTACAACACTCTTTCCAATCATGGTCTTCCCTGGTAGCACAAGCCATAATCACTAGTTCCACACAAATATCTGAAAACTCACCTCACTGTTGTCCAACGCTCCTTCTTTGGGTTTGACATAAACCTACTCAATACTCCCACTATATCCTCCTCTTCTTCTTGTGTCTTGGGACACTTTTCAGCAGACAGCTTTGTACCTACAGGAATTGTAACATTCACTGGTTGAACCTCTGCAATATAGTCTCGACATACTTCCTCTGGTTTAACCAAATCTTCCTCTTTTCCCGATGTCTCTTAATTTCCATGCCCAAAATATAGTTTGCAACACCAAGATCCTTCATGTCGAATTTGGAGAACAGTTGGGTATTCAAATCTTGGATAATTTCTTTGTCATTTCCAATCAACAACATACCATCCACATACAAGACCAAATAAATAACACGATCACCAATTAATTTAAAATAAACACAGTGATCCTCCTTTCTTCTGGTGAAGCCAATTCCCCGTATATAGGTATCAAATTTCTGATACCACATCCTTAGTGAATGTTTTAACCCATACAAAGACTTCTTTAACCTGCATACCAGCTCTTTCTTCCCCTTCACCATAAAGCCTTCAGGTTGTTTCATGTAGATCTCCTCTTTTAGATCCCCGTGAAGAAATTTTGTCTTCACATCCATCTATTCTACCTCAAAATCAAATGTAGCAACAACAGATAAAAGTAATCTAATAGAAGTAAATTTGGCAAAAAGAGAAAAAATATCACCAAAATCAATTCCCGGCACCTAGGAATAACCTTTTGCTACCAATCGAGCTTTGTATTTCTCCACCTTTCCTTCTACATTCATCTTCTTCTTAAACACCCATTTTCTCTCGATGGGCTTCCTTCTAGCTGGAAACTACACCAGATCCCATGCCTCATTTTTCTGCAAGGATGCCATTTCATCAACCATGGCCTCCTTCTAGAGTTTTCCATCCTCTGAATCTACTGCATCCCTGATGGTTTTGGGATGATCATCAGTTATAGTTAAAGAAAAATTTGAATAGAAAGTAGATGGACTATACCTTTCTGGTTGTCTTATTTCCCGAACTGATCTTCTCACAGCTGGAGTTTGTGGCTCTTCCGCTTCTGAGTCTTCTTCTGTTGTAGAGTCTGATTCATCCTCCTTTATCTCAAACTCTATATTCTTAGGTTCCTTTGGTAGGACTTCATATTTAACAATATCTTTCATCTCTCTAAACACCACATTCGGCTGTACACAACCTTCCTTGTTTCCAGGTTCCAAATATTGTAACCCTTTGAACCATCCTTATACCCAATAAAGATGCACCTTTCAGATTTATTATCCAACTTGCTCCTTTTCTCCTTCGGAACATGTACATATGCATCACATCAAAATACCCTTATATATGAAAGAGAGGGTTTCCTACTAGTCCATACCTCATGTGGATTCTTATCCTCCAATGCTGATGAAGGTGATCTGTTAACCAAGTAACATTCAGTCTCCACTGCCTCTACCCAGAATTCTTGTCCTAACCTGGTACGACTGATCATGCTTCTTTCCTTTTCCATCAACGTTATGCTCATTCTTTCTACATCTCCAATTTTCTGAGGTGTGTATGGAGTAGTCTTCTTACGTGCTATACCACGCTTCTTACAGAACTATTCAAACTTCTTCTTGCAGAACTCCCCACCATTATCTTTCCTCATCACCTTTATCTTCTTCGCTATCTGGTTTTCCACCAGAGTCTTAAATTCTTTAAATCTTTCAAAGACTTTAGATTTATTCCTCAAGAAATATATCCATGTATTCCTTGAGAATTCATCTATGAATTGAACCATAGTACATAGACTCACCCAGTGATGGAATCAACACAAGTCCAAACACATCACTATGCACAAGCTCTAATATCTTGTTCACCCTCTTAGCACCAGAAGGAAAACTCACCCGATTCTGCTTCCCATATACATAATGTTCACAGAAATAAAAATCCAGAGAGGTATTAGACATACCGTCTACCATACCATTTCCATGTAGTATCCGAAGGCCCTTCTCTCCAATATGTCCAAGCCTTTGATGCCATAGCATGGTCTTTTCTCCAAAGAACGCTAGGCTTTTCGCTTCACTTTCAGGAACCAAAAAACTGTTGCACCCATCAATAACAGTGCTGCCCTGAAGCTTGTACAGAGTTCTAATGTGAACTCCCCGCATTAATACCAGTGCTTCCCGAACCATTTGTTACACTGAAATGTTTCACCATGACATTTTAGAACTCCCTTAGAAGTCTATAATATCAAATTTCCTAAAGTCAAGCCTTGAAATCAAGAGAAGAGCTCATAAAAGTCTTAAAAACACTTGTACCACACTTTCTCTTAGTATTTCCTATGGTGCCGCACCTTTTGGAAATAAATATTGCGGAGCCAAACACACTTTTTATTCATTAAGGGTGTGGACCCCTATAAAATTTTAAAAAAGGTGCAAGTAAAATCTAGAAGCTCAGTTTGAGTCATTTTTGCAAGCTTCTAGAAACATTCCTACGGTAGAAAGTCTGCTCTTTTCAAGTGCATGCATCCCATCCATTAAGGAGCTAACCCCTTGATGTAAGGAGCTAATACCTTTGAAGGAGGATTCTATACCTTCTTGTTTGGAGTTGTAACCTCCTCTATTTCTCTATAAAAAGAGGCATAGGGCAGCCTCAAAGGGAGTTCAATATTTAGTATTGATGGAGGTGAAATGTTGTTGGAACTTAGACCCTTTTAGCTGAGATTTTATGTGGGAAATATTACATACATGTATGTATCTCGGTTGGAAGAGTTCAAGGCTTGTCAAAGTAAAGGAAACGCCTGTTCCAGACCCCAGGAAGGCCTGTATGACATCAAGGCGGACACGGTTGTAAGGCTCTTCTTATTTAAGTTAAAACGAATGAATATTTTTTTCTCAATGGGCTATTTAATTGATTATCTCATTTCATGAATTCCTTGATCATCTTGATAGATGTTTGATTCATAAATTGATTTATTATACAGGTGCTTTTGATCTTTTCTTGTGTTTGTGACTGCAGATCCTTGACGATGATTTTTTCAAGCCACTAGAAAGAAGATCAGTGCGGACTACAAGTAGGTTTCTAAACCCTGTTATAATTAATTCCATGTCAAACAATATCTAGAGAAAATGGTTTTTATTTGTCCGTTTGTTGCTAGATGTCCATAGGACACTTGGGAGGTCTGTCTTATCTGCAAGAAAAACTTATCTGTCCAAAAAAATGGTGGCTCTGCTAGGGAGATGGATCTTGAAATTTGATTTCTTTTAGTTTTGATTTCTGAATCTATTTTTTCTGATTTTGATTGATTGATACTGGCTTGAGTAGTTTATCCCTGTAGAATCCCTGAGAAATGCTTTAGAATTTTTTTTTTTCTTAAGTTTTCTTGTGTCCGCTCTTTTCTTTTATAGACAGTGCGGGTAGTTCCGCACTTTTCCTATACCCACAATGCAGGACCACACTAGTTTGCACTGAATCTTGTGAACCTGTGAAAATTTTTGAAAAATCTTAAAATCCTCTTTTCTGGATTAGTTTGTTAGATTCTCAATGAATACCCAGACTTGTATCTTCTGTCAGAAATCTTTGGTTAAGAGTTTATTTCAACATTTATAGTTTTGAATGATTTTATGAAAGATCTACATGTTATAATGATTTTGCTTTGTCTTTATCCCTCTCAAAGATTATAAACCTTGGTATACCTTTAGATCACTGGTATTTCCTTGCTTTCTGGTTGAGTCTGACATCATAGCAGAAATTGTTTTATGAGATTTAGATCCCATTTTTCTCATTTGCAAATCTTTAAAAATTTTTTTTTGATAAGTTTGGAATTTCACTTAAAAAACCAAAATTGGATGTTTTTTGAATTCTTGCTGATCCAAGAAAAGAATTTCTTAGTTAGATTACAAGCTAAGCAAGACATCCTCAAAATATTTGAAGTTTTAATTCAAATTTAGTCTTTATAATTTTTAGATCTCAAAATTAGTGTTTTTAGCTTTGAGTGTTATTTCTAGAAATCTTTTGAAGAAAAACTTGGTTTGTAGTTTTGATCTTGAATAAAAGAGATTTCTTATTGAGAAATAGATCATTTTGAGTTCTCAGTGAAATTAGATTTATTTTCATTTATCTTGTTTGAAGGAAAGATTTATTTTTAAAATATTTCATTTCTCAACTCTTCCTTTAGATAGAATTCATTGAAAGAAAACAAATTGTTTCTCATAATAGATGCATTTTTAGTGTGTTTTGAGTCGGGTCACTACATATCATCAGTTTCATTTTCGCACCTATTTTCCTAAGAAACAGCCCATTAAAATCAACGCTTAAATTAAAATCAATCTAGTAATTTTTATATTTCTAGAGCTCTTTTCACCAATATAGCTTAGGCTAGTGTTTTGGAGTAGGGATTAATTAACTCTCCAAGACAATTAAAACAAAAGAGTAGTTGATCTTGCGGTAGGAAAAATCCAATAGTTGCTTGTATGCTCTAGGAAGCTCCTCTTAAAGGAGTCAAGAACGAGGTCATATCTGAACCAGTGGGATAATCAATTCTATCACATTGGGAACGATAGAAGATATGCGTGTATTAACAACGGTAAACCTCGGATAGACCATTGTCAAGGAGCCTGGGGTCAATTTTTGGTATACCTTGGATTATGTCAAGGAACCTTCAGGGGGATTAAGCTTTGTTACTCTACCCTTGCGCGTATGTCGGATCGTAGACTATTCCCCCAAGTATATTAGTTCATGTGGTAACCATAGTGACCATAATCTTACGGTTTTTTCCTAAGGTGACGGTAGAGGAAAGATCCCACTGTACCTGGAGTAGAAATCGACTAGACTCACTTGGACTCTTCGGAGGGTTATCTTCACTCGAGATGTTTTAAGTGGAGAAACTTGCACCAGTCTGTTTCATTAAGCAGGTTGTCGGGGTAACTGTTCCAACTGCCCTTTTTTACATTAAATACTATGATGTTGGATTTCATCACCAACTAGTGTTTTTAGTGTGGGAAGTTACTGTTTCTGTGTGGTTTGATCCCCTAGATTTTTAGGCGTGTGAGTCATTTGTTTGTTTCCTTAGTGACACTAGGAGTTTTCATTGAAATTTTATTTGATTACGTCTGATTAATAATTTTTAATCATGGCTGAATTACCAAGACAATCACGTAGACTCCAGGGAAAGCCCCCTGAGTATACACCAAGCCAACTTGAAGGGTTGCGAGCTCTAGTATCACCTAGTGACAGTAGAATTAGATCAACAGAAGCAGGAGAGTCATATATAGTTGTTCATCTTGATTTTAAATCACAAACAAAAAAGCATATTCAAGAGCCAATTTCAGTTTCCGAAGTTACTGGTAGTATTTCTCCTTCCAGTGAATTAGCTGAAGAACCTGAAATTTCTGAGCTTGACACTGAACCTTCTATATTGGAACCATCTTCAGGATTTGTTACTCTGACTTCTAGTGATCTTGGTTCACCTATGGTAAGATATCACATTACTGAAAATCTTCCTTCTGACCTCATATCTATTGAAGAACTTGTTGGTCCAGACGAAGACGTAACTCTTCCCGAAACCCAACAAAATTTGAATCTTAGGGAGCGTGAATCAATATTCTACAATCCTTTTAGAGCTGACACTTGGTATTTATCATTGACATATTTTTTAGAAAACCCGAGTCTTAGTTTTTCACCACCCCAAATTCCTTTTCATCCTACACCAAGAGGTTATTATCCTTCATCAATTATGTCAGGTGAGTCACCTATGTTTTCCCAATCACTGGAAACGTTTTTATACGGTGGTCCTTCTATTCCTTCGGGGTATCAGCCACTCTCTGGTACTTTCTCAAGAGAAAATCCTCGACCAACTGAACAAGTGTTATCAACTGCTACAAATGGAGCTAAAACTGAAACGTTGAACACGGAGCAAATGTTTATGATGTCTGGTAATATTCCAAATCCTCAACCTCAAGGTAGTTAGTTACCGCCTGGGGGGAAACCTCAAGGTAGTCAGTTACTGCCTGGGGGGCAACCTCAAGGTAGTCAGTTACTGCTTGGGGGGAAACCTCAAGGTAGTCAATTAGTGCCTGGGGGGCAACCTCAAGGTAATTTTTTACCAGGACAAACTATAGGACAATATTATTTACCTGGAAAACAACCTCAGGGACAGTACATACCTCAAGGTTATCAACCTCAAGGACAATACATACCCCAAGGTCAACCCTAGACTTAGTATATTCCTCAAGGTCCTTATCAGCCCCAGATTCATTACATGCCTCAAGTTTATCAACCTCAAGGTCAATACTGAACTCAAGGTTTCCAACTTCCTTCTGTTCAACCATTATTACAAAGAGCTGGAAATTTACCAGTTAATTATCAACCCTATGTTCAACCAGGTTACAGTCCTTCATATGCACAACCTTCTATGGGTCAGTACCCCAGAATGAACATGGTATGGAATCCATCTCAAATTCAACAGACTCTGCAACCGAATGTGCAGTTACCTAATCAACCTGGACAACCTTTAGTTTCTGGTCCAACCTAGCAACCTTTCCAGCCTACTGTTCAAGTCCCTGCACCTGGCTCTGTTCAGCAGCCCGAGCCTAGTACACCTTAGACTCCGCCCTAGACTGTTGCAGTTACTACAACTTCTGTTCAACCTACAAAACCTATTTCTAGAGTAACTGTAGCTCTGGTTTTTTCTATCCCTGCATCAGTACAAATTCCTCAAGCCTCTATGCCACAGTCAGTATCTACAATTCAGACTACGGTCTAGATGCCTACAGGACAAGCTGGTACTAGTAATATTGTCTCTAGTCAACCACAGTTTACTTATCAACTGTACCAGGGACAATATCAATTTTGACAGGCTACACAAAATCCAGTATATCAGTATCAGCCGTACCCTAGGTATACTTATCAAATACCTCAACAACCCCAGTATGGTCTGGTTAATCCTAGTTACCTAGGAGGTTTCACGATTCCAAATGCACATCCAATTCCAAGGTATCCTGAATATCCTCCTCCTAGCACTGGTTTGATCACACAAGGTTATCAAGACCCTAGCCATCGATTACCATTCATAGCAACTTTATATTTACCAGATCTATCATGCCTTACAAACGATCCCATTTTTTATCTTCCATATTGGCCGCCGATTCCTAAAAAGTTTCCGAGTGATATTCTAAAGTTTGAAGGTAAGTTAGGAGAGGACCCATCTAATCACGTTATGACTTATCACCTCTGGTGCGGATCCAATTCACTAGTCTATGATTCGATTCGATTGCATCTTTTTCAGAGAATTCTCATTGGTTTAGCTGCTAAATGGTACATTGAGTTATGATGCGGCTCTTTTAATAATTTTAATGTGCTAGCTACTGATTTCTTAACCCATTTTCAGTTGCCTGTCAGATACGACAACGGCACAGAATTTTTTACTTCATTAAAATAGTCTACGTCTACGTACATATATGATCACATTCATGAATGGAAACATAGAAGGCGTTTAGTGAAATTCTTTATTCTGGATGAAATTTTGGCTGCATGGTTTATTAAATCGTTATTGCCCAAAATTATTGAATATGTGGCCAAAGGAGGCATTGTTATGGAAGATAAAGTCATTACTCAAGCTCAGTACCTCAACCTTGTATATACTCAGTCAGGTACTCTGTATGATAAAATCTCCGATCTACCAAGACCTGGTCAATTAGTTGCAATTCCTTCTAGCTCTCATATCGCTGATGGTGTAATTGGTTCTATTAGCACTAGTAAAAGTAAGAAGAAGTCTTCCAAGACCACTTCTCGTATTATCACTTTACTCGATTAACCTAAAGGAGATTCTTCCCTAGAAGCTTCCGCCGATATTCACATTGTAAAGTCATCTACAACCAAATCTAAAACTGGAGGTAAGAAGAAAGGTAAGAATAAAAAGAAAAAATCTTCAAAAGATAAAAATGATACAACTGAACCAACTGACGAAAAATGAAAACCTCAATATCCTTGTCTCATCTGTGATTAGGATCATTTTACAGAAGAGTTCCCGCATAGAGCTGAGGTATCAAAATTTTTTAAGGGTTCACCTATACCTACTGTCTTGAAGGATCCCTTTCCCACTCAAGATAATAAAATGGTTGGATATTCCTCCAATACATTTGAGGATATCTTGATGGTTGCAACACGATCGCAAGATTATGGTAGTAAAAATACTGGTAAACGAGAAGAAAAATCCAATTCTACATCAACTACATCCCCCTCAGTTTCTAATCCATTACAGATCGAGAAAAAAAATCCTGACTTAGTGATTAAACCGCCTGCAAAAGGTGTACTTCGTAAATTAGCTTTCAATCCACATGCGAGAGCTGCTCAGAATTAAAATATTGTTGAAGATTTGGCAATTTCCCCTTCATCAATGTCAGCTTTGGAAGTATTGCAATCATGCCCAGCCCAAAGAAAATTGCTTTTGTCAGCCTTAGGAGCCATAGATCTCCAGGATTCTGTTAGCCCCCCTATGAAATTCTTAACAAGCAAGCAGGGGGCTAGATTGTTTTGGAGCCTTCAAGGAATGCATTTTCCTGAAAACTTATCATCCTTGAAGTCTCTCCATGCTTTTCCTGATACAAATTTCCTCTGCTGATTCCCATGCCCCTTGTTTGGCCTATTTCACCCTTTATCTCCCCATCGTTACCTTTTGGAGGCCTCAAAATGCATTAAAATGGCTTAAAAACTCGTTTTCCACATTATAATAGGCCCAGCCCCTCTTCTAATAGCCCCTACACCTCTTCTCCCACGTGATCCAGTGTCGGAACCACCCGCCCGAGCAAAAGGCGCTTTCCTCCAATGGATATCGGACACCATCTCGACCGTTGATTTTGGTAGATCGAACGGCTATCATTAAATCTGTGGTGCCCGTGTTTCTCCGTTCATTTCTCAGACCGTGCCATTGTCGTTCATTTACACATAGATCTGACGGTCCGCAATGCGCCCGCACTGGTGGTCCCCATACACTATTCATAAACCTGATGGTTTCTATCGCATCGCCTTTGGGCGGTAGGCGGTTTTCCCTCGTCGGCCAGTGATTCCATACATCAAGCGACACGTGACCTCGAAACTGTTTCAAAATTGCCTGCTCATCGTGCATTAACGTTCGACCCAGGATGTCAAGTGATATTGCTGTCAGCCGTTAGATCTCCGATCGCCCATCCGACAGTCATCACTCATCAAAGTTGCGCGTTCAATAACCCTTCTCCGCCGTACCCCTGGCCCATCGTCCATCGCCCTCCGTCGTGTCTCCGCCGTTGATCCCTGACAGGATCAACGGTCTAGATCCATTCACCCGCCATTGAATATTCCGCCACCGCCCGGTCTCGCCAAGTCTGGCCCACGTGCACCCGTCGTACGTCCTCCCATGCATCACATATATTTGTGAAAACTTTGTGTTTTTAAGGTTTTTTCATTCGTATTCTTCTCCGCAGACCGACAACCTCCACCTGTGCATTTTTTTCCATCCCTCTGTGATTTCTCCTCCATTTCATCATCTGCATGGAAATTTCCTCCATCCGCATTGCCTCCATCATTCTTGCCCATGGATTTCTTGACAAGTTTGTTGTTTTGCAGGGTTTCAAGCGGGGAAGACCGCCATGGCCTGTTGTCTCTGTCACAGTGGCAGAGATTGTAGAGCAGGTCATGTACAGAGATGCATTTAGTGAAGCCAAGCCCAGGAAGGTGATGGACGTGACTACATTTAAAGAACCGGGCCGAAAAATCTGTACAGCTCTCCTAGGGCCATTTAAGACACAGTTTTTCTCCAACAGAGATATAAATGGAACAGCGAGGAGCTTAGGGCATGCCAATGAAGATTTTTGAGCCCTATGCAGAGTATTGAGAAGAAAAGTACCAAGTTGAAGACCCCGAGGATCGATCAGAAGGTCCTGTGTACAAGTAAAAGATAACTTCAGGGTTTATTCACGAGTAGAATTTTTTTCTTCATGAAGGGACAGAATGCCCATATAGTTATTATATCATACATCTTGTTCCTGAGGATTTGTCGCCTTCAAAACTGTCCAGAATACTATCAAAGCATTTGTTTTGCAGTATGGAGACCCAAGCATTTTTATTTTACTTTTATTCAAGTCACCAGGAGTACTGCCGAGCCCCACAGCCGAAATATGTCAAATTCATATCCGGAGAAGATCACTCTTTCATAAAATGGGTGATAGAAATTAAATACTCAGCATTCAAGCAGAATGGGCTTCGGCCCTCTTTCTTTTCAAGATTTTAATACAACATTCAGTTCTTCACCTACCTCTTCTACTTCTCTTCAGCTATAAAATGCATGAGAAAATATTGTAATGTTGTTGATTAGTTATCAGAGAACTGCAAGCAGTTGCTTTTGAGACTCAGTCTATGTGTAAGGATTGTAAGATAGGTTGAAGGAGATGTTTCCAGACTGAGTATTCAGCTATTGGAAATATTGTACTTGATTGGAATTGTTACTTAATATGACAAGCACATTTCTTTGGATCCTGATCTGAAGCAGCGGTGATGTTTTCATATCTCTGTGTTTACATTCATTTCACTTCGTTTCTACTGGCTTGCATCGGAAGTTTGACATAGGATTTACTCTTGTTAGGTACCCTATGTTCCTGATCTCCTTGCCATTTATGTTTCTCTTCTAAATGTATTATCTGAGAAGTGATTTCAGTTGGTTTAACCAATGTAGTGGATGTTATTTCCTACTCTCTGATGTATGAATTAAATGAATTTAATTCTTAGATGCATCATGTTATAGATTTAGTTGGAAGATTTGGGAACACTGGGGATTAGTGTTAGCCCTGTCCACTAGGATCCTTGTACGACCTGCTGATCCATAACTTTGTGCTCTAAAATCTATGTTATCTCCTCCCCTTACCTTTCCACATTCACATAATCATCTTGAAGATCTTAAGTTTCAGATGACTAGCCTAATTGAAAGCCTGCCTATTGAGTAGCAATAAAATCCTTTCCTGACTCCATTGCCCAATGGTTTTGAGTATTTCCTGGAATATTTCACCTATGCCTTATCCCTCTTTTCTCATCTTGATCTTACATTGAACCCTTCTTTCCTGATAACCAGCAACCAAAACAAACAATCAAACAAACAAACCCGTGCCTATAACTAGCCTAACATCTTAAACTTGGAGCCTCATAGATATAAACCTTTGCTCAAAGTAGAGAGATCCCTCTCTGGACCCAGGAGGGCTAGATCCTGAGGTCTGAAAGTGGTTCTGATGTTGTCTCATCTTTTGGTCTTGCCAATCTGGCCAAAACATGGGAACCCCAACAGATTCAAACCTCATGATCTTCGATTTAGAGAATTTTACACCCCACCTACCCCATCAAATGGCTTTTCAGATTTCGGTAATAGTAAAAAAAAAACATTTCTTTCGTACTATTGTTGATGAAGGGGCTTCTATGTGTATTATGTCGTTAAAATGTTGGAAATCACTTGGTTCTCCAACGATTAACCAATCACGAACTATTCTCAAAGCTTTTGATGGAAGAGGTTTTCATCCATATGGTATCTTATAAGATCTACCAATAGAGGTCGAAGGAAAAATGGTTAATCTAGATGTGGAGGTGGTTGATTTCCCTTTGGATAACAACCTTCTCCTGGGTTGCAATTGGTCTTATGCCATGATTTTTTTTGTATCATCAATCTTTCGTCTCATCATGTTTCCTCATAAAGGAAAGATCGTTAAAATAGATCAGCTCTCATATTATTCATCTGACCCAGCCTCTACTGATAGCATCCAACATATCGAAAAATCGACTATCTCTTATAAGGATGTCGGAGTAGGTTTTCTTAAAGATTCGAATTTACTGGGAACTTTTTCCTTGCCTGCTCCCAACGTACAAATTTCTATTGCTAATATAAATATGATTACATCCAGTGCTATGTCCTTTGATGATCCTTGGATAGTACCTTCAAAATCAGAATTGGATTCTTTCGATGGCTCAATGCCTTTTAGTCCTTTTGAGTTAGCATATCAAAATGTACAGTCGTTTTCTGACACTCCTTCAACAGATTCTGATCCAGTGAACGTGATAAATCAGGAGTCATTTTCAATATCGAGCTTAGCTTCGACACCAATTCTGGATCCTGCTCAACAAGTATTCAATACTGATGAACATATTCATGAATTCTTGTCGACAGATGAGTTACCATGGGAAGATCTTCATCATAGATCTTCGTTTTTACTTGATCTCGATCATTTTGAGAATGATTTTTCCTCCATTTTTACCACTGATTACGTCAAAGGACCTCAGAATCCTCTCTCACATATCGATTCTGAATTGAATTTAGAAAATATTTCTACAGTGGTTCCTCTTGAAAGTTCAGTAAAACCTAGAATTGTTGAAAACATTTACATAGGTGCTTCTTGTACACCCGATGAAATCCAAGCATATAAAGCCCTTTTTCAGGAATTTCGCGACATTTTTTCCTAGTCATATGAAGAAATGCCAGGAATCGATCCGTCGATTGTTGTTCATGAAATTAAGACATACCCATATGCTAAAACCGTTAGATAGAGATTACATTAGATACATCCAAGAAAATTTGCCGCTATCAAAGCCAAAGTTGAAAAATTACTTCGCGCAGGTTTTATTTATCCAATTCCACTCACAGACTGGGTATCTAATATTGTTCTGGTCAATAAAAAACAAGGAACAATACGAGTATGTATCGATTATATGGATATAAATCGAGCTTTTCCAAAAGACAACTATCCAACCCTTTACATCTGTTGATCAGTGGTTGTCATTGATGTCAACCCAAGCAGCACCAGGGGCTAACCCAATATTACATGGGAATTTTGACCTACCAAATTAATGTATTATGGGTCAATAATTATTTTTATGATTTCTACTTATCGAGATGTTTCCATTGATATATGGCACGCCATGTAATTCCTCACGGTTTCAAAGATATTCATGTTTGAAGTTTGTAACCCCAGTTAATGGGCTAAACCCCATGGGGTTGGGGCATGGGTCATTGAAAAGTCATAATTAATATTTTTTTAGGCTCCTAAAATTCCTCCTACGTTCACTTGTTGAAGCCCCTCTCAAATTAAGCATTTATATAAATTGTGATCCTCATTTCCTCCTTATGCAAGGCATTTGGCAATCTGAAACAGGTCATCGTGGAATTTTCGCTCTAACTTTTTTTCTACGAAATTTCAGAAGCTGAAATTTTTATGAGGCGAAGGCGAAATTCTGAGGAAGTGGCAGTAAAAATTTCAGATCAAGGTGCACAATATTTTTGGAGATATGATCTGTAGAAGTCATGGTTTTTGTAGGCTCCTGAAATTCATCTCAAAAAAGTCACCTTGGTAAATTATTCATAACTCTCCCTCTGAGTATCGAATTGGAATTACGTAAAAATTGGCAGATAGTGCATAGTATATACTTTTATTTCTATAAATTTTAGAGACAAATGAAGAAACAGTGACACGTGGCATGTTGTACAAGTGCGCTCTGTTGAAATAGTCCTTAATTAGGGCATTGTGAGAGATTGGGTATAAATATCTCTTGAAGAATCCAAATTGGGTCAGAACTATGGCATTAGAAAGATGACTCATAGGACTACTATAAGACCGAAAATAAAATATTTAGGGTCTGAAATAATAGAAATACATCAGATTCAATATCGAGCTCCTATAAGGAAAGAAAAATCTAGATCATATGTTGTCAAGGATTCCAAAGGACCAGACTTTCTATGGTAGAAAAGCAAAGCAAGGTGTAGCATAGGGTAGCATGACAAGAGCAGCAACCAAGGTGCATAACAGCAGCAAGAAATTCATCATATGAAGTCTTCAAGTGGGCAGCACTGCATACAATCATTGTAAAGGTATCATTGTACTTAGTCATTGTAAATACATTATTGTACAAATTGTACTAGTGTCTATCTGACGAGGGTTGAAGAGGTAGTGTTTGGAGGTCTAGGATCATCATTATGTGGTTGTGTTAAAGTTGGGGTTATGGTTTATTATATCTTCTTCTTCTGCATCATTCTATATCATTGTAAAGTGGACCATTTTCCCTAGTACGGGAGTCCATTCTTCTTTTATTATTCTATAGGGTGGTAGGGTGGTGCTAGGGTGAGTTGTAGCTCATTGGGTGTTGGGGCATCTGTTCATTTGACTACTGAAGAATCTCAGGCATTGGAGTGTCCATCGAGTGGGAGATGGAGAAGAATGCTTTTCTAGATTCTAGGAAGTTGGAGCTTTATTTTCAATTGGAGTTGAATATTAAAGAATTATTAGAAAAGCATTAGGTGGTTTTTGTCCCGGAGTGGGTTTCCACCTTAAAACCTGTGTGAATTTGTGTTCCTCTTGTTTGCTGCTATCATTTTACAAACACTGATAATAATTGAAGATTAACTAATGCTCTAATTGAAATAAATATTGATTCACCCCCCCTCTTAGTATTTCCAACAATTGGTATCAGAGCTTGGTTCCTTCAATAACAGTTTAACAACTGGAAGGATTTCATGGAGCATACCAAGAATGGTGTACCTCTATTCAATGAAATTAGTTATGCACCTTGGAAAGGAAGAATGGAGGTATATCTCTTGGCGCAAGGTTACGAAGTATGGGAAACTGTTCAAAATGGATTTACATCAACCACAGATGAACAAGGTAAGAAGAATTTGGTAAATGATGCAAAAGAAAATAATACTATTATCAGTGGACTTATTGAATCTTCTTATCATAATGTGTTGGGTTGTAAAACCACCAAAAATGTATGGGACAAGCTTGAGAGTATATATGCAGTTGACTCAAATGTCAAAGAAGCAAAGCTTCAAATCTATAGAGCAAAATTTGAGCAACTCAAAATGAAAGAAGATTGCAACATTGCTCCATACTTTCAATATGTTGATGAAATAACCAATACTATGGAAGGATTGGGAGAGCCAGTTGATGAGAAGACTATTATACGGAATATTCTTAGAACATTACTAGGGAGATTCAACCCAAAGGTATCGGTCTTAGAATATAGTGCAAATCTAGAAAAACTCAGCAAAGAGGAATTACATGGAGTTCTCATAGCATATGAAATGAGACTTGATGAAGAAGAGGGTACTTCACATCTAGAAACTACGTTTGTTGCATCTAAGAAAACCAATAAGGATAAACAACCTTCAACTGAAAAGAAATGCACCTGAAAGTGTGAAGAAAAGGGAGATGATGAAGAAGGTCTTTCAGATGAAGAATATGCTTACTTCATGAGAAAACTAAAACTTGGTAAGGGAAAATTAGAAGGTAAACTTCCATTGATATGTTTCGTTTGTGGTGAGGTTGGGAATTTCGTAGCAAAATGTACGAACAAAAGTGATGGCAACTCAAAAGGAAAGAAAGTCTTTAAGAAATTCAACAATAAAGGAAGAAAGAAAGGATCCAAAAGGAAATTTCTCTCTAAAGAAGATAGCTCATCATCCGATGAAGAAAGTGACAACAAAGAAGAAGCCAATGAGAAATTATTGTTAATGGCCAAGCACAATAAACAAGAAGTGTCAAACAATGAAGAAGAAGGGTTGACCATAGAAGAATTTTATGAGGAGGCAATCAAGCTTCTAAAAGAGCTCAATGCGGAGAAGATCCGTTCCAATACTCTTGAAGAAAAAGTTCAAGGTCTCAAAATTGAGGTTGAAGAACACAAATTTATTGAAGAGTCACTTCAAAAGAATTTGGAAGAAAGAAACCAAGAAAGGGAAGAATTAGAAGCCGAAGTAGTCTCGCTGCGTAAGGAAGTGAAGAAGGGAAAAAATGTCCAAAAGTATGCCAACAGCTCAAGGGCATTGGGAGAACTCATCAACAATCAACAATCTTACAACGACAGAACTGGCCTCGGTTACAAAGAAGCAGGACCTTCTACAACAAAATACAATGAACCTATGAGATATGACATACATAAAGACTTCATTGGACAATATTCGCAAGCACATCCTTGGAAGACGATTCCCCGACGAAGATTTTCATCTAGGTACCAACATATTTTTCATGGCTATTGTTATTCATGTGGAAAATTTGGTCATAAAGCTGTAGAATGTCGCATGTACCCTAGGAACCAATACAATTCCAAGAGATTCTTCAAATATGAACCTCCTAGGGCTCAAAGAAACATCAATAGATTTGAACATTTAATAAATAATATGGAATTTTACAAATGTCAGAACTTTGGACACATAGCCAGAGACTACTGACTTAAAAATCCTCCAGAAGAATCTTTGAAGACACAGAATGAACGAGCATGGAAGAAGAAGAAGACTGATAATTGTGCTCTCTCTCTCAAGGCTCAAAAAAATAAACATGTGTGGTATTTTGACAGCGGTTGCTCAACGCATATGACTGGAGATAGAAAGAAATTTGTATCTCTGAAAGAGAATAAGGATGGAACCATATCCTTTGGAAATGATGGATCTTCAAATGTTATAGGATCAGGTACCGTCACTCTCAGAAGAAAAGATGTTATAGCTAAGAATGTTCTATTGGTCGAAAACATGAATCACAATCGGCTCAGTGTTGGAAAAATGTGTGATCAAGGACACACAATGCTATTCAACTTCACAAAATGTGAAATTAGGAAAGGCAGGTATGGTAAAATTGTGGCTACATCAAGTCGAGCTCCAAATGACATATATGTTCTGGCTGAAGCAACTAAAGCATGCCTACTAGCTAAAAAAGATGAAAGTTGGTTATGGCATAAACGAATGGGTCACATAAACTTTGACAATCTTGTCAGGATAAGAAAAAAGGAAGCAGTACGAGAAATGCCAAAAATCTCAAAACCTTCCAACACACTATGTGAGGCATGTCGGCAGGGAAAGCAAAAAAAAGTCCAATTTAAAACAAAAGAACACTTTTCATCACATCCATTGGAATTGATACATACTGATCTATGTGGTCCTGTGAGAAAAAAAGGCTTAAACGAAGAATTATATTTCATGTTAATGATAGATGACTATACCAGGATGACAGCCGTCAGTTTCCTAAAGAAAAAATCTAAAGAATTTGAGTGCTTTAAGATCTACAAGGAGTCGGTTGAAAATGAAACTGATTTGAAAATAAAGTGTTTAAGATCAGATAATGGTGGAGAATTCACTTCTAAATTATTTCAACAATACTGTGACGAAAATGGAATAAAAAGGCAATTTTCAATAGCACGAACACCTCAACAAAATGGAGTTGTTGAAAGAAAGAATAGAATTGCACAGGAAATGGGTAGAACAATGTTGAAGGACTCAAAATTAGATAAAAAATTATGGGTTCAAGCAATTGATACGACGGTCTTCATTATCAACCAAAGTCTTCTCAGAAATAATTGCAGCAAGACTCCATATGAATTATGGAAAGGAAAACTAGCTAATGTAAAATATTTTAGAATCTTCGAAAGAAAATGTTATATCAAAAGAGAAGATCAAAATTTGGGTAAGTTTGAATCACGTGTTGATGAAGGTATCTTTGTTGGTTACTCACGCAAAAGAAAGGCCTATAAATGCTATAATCTAAGATGAAAACAGATAGTGGAGAGCATAAATGTTACATTTGATGAAGATGGTGTTCTAGCGAGTAATGATGAGGATTTAGAATCTTTGAAACTTGAGACAGAGGCTGAAAAATACACAGATAAAATTGTAGAACAAGAAGCAATTATCAACGACGAAGAAGTAAACAATGGTCATCAAGATGTACCAGAACAACAACAAGAAGCTCCTCCAAGGAGAACAAAAGAGTGGATTCAAAAGAACCATTCATCAAATCGAATCATTGGTGACATAAATGAAGGTCGATAGCTTCGTTCATCACAACAAGTTCATGTTGCTTTTCTAGCAACCTTTGAGCCTAGTAGTTTTGAGGAAGCCAGCCAAAATGAACATTGGGTAGCAGCTATGAATGAAGAATTGGATCAAATTGAGAAGAATAACACCTAGGAATGGTTCCATGATCAAAATATAAAAATTTCATTGGGCCTAAATGGGTGTTCAGGAAAAAATTGAATGAAGATGGTCAGGTTACCAGAAACAAAGCAAGATTGGTTTGCAAAGGCTATGCACAAGTGGAAGGAATTGATTTCGATGAAACATTTGCACCAGTTGCCAGAATGGAAGCCATCCGAATGTTTCTCGCCTATGCATGTTCAAGAAAAATTAAAGTCTACCAAATGGATGTTAAGTCAGCATTTCTGAATGGAGAATTAGAAGAAGAAGTTTACATCGAACAACCTGAAGTTTTTCTACCATCACAAAAAGAAGACTATGTCTGCAGGTTAAAGAAGGCTCTATATGGTCTCAAGCAGGCTCCTAGAGCATGGTATGCTCGTCTTGATGGATATCTACGTCAACAAGGGTTCAAGAAAGGTACTTCTGATAGCAATATTTATGTACAAATAGATAAAGATAATTTAACAATCGCTGACGCATATGTGGATGATATAATATTTAGTAGCAATGATGATCGACTAAGTAAGAAATTTTATACAAAGATGCAAAGTGAGTTTGAGATGTCTTTACTTGGTGAGATGACATACTTCTTAGGGCTTCAAATATCTCAGCAAGAGAAAGGAATATTTATATTTCAAGCCAAGTACATCAAGGAAATGCTCAAGAGATTCAAAATGGAATATTGCAAACCTGTCCTTACTCCGATAGTAACAGGTTTCAAATTGAGCATAGACGACTCATCTAAGGATGTGGATCAGAGGTTGTGTAGATCTATGATTTTTAGTCTTCTATATGTAACAGTCTCTCAGCCAGATGTTATGCAAGTAGTTGGAAAAGTAGCAAGATTCCAAGCAGCACCAAAAGAATCACATATTATTGTCGTCAAAAGAATTCTTCGATATCTAAAGGGCACAGAAGAACATGGCTTGTGGTATCCCAAGGGTAAAAATCTCATTATTCAAGCCTTTATAGATGTAGATTGGGTAGGAAGCGTTGATGATTGTAAGAGCACTAGTGGAGCAGCATTCTATCTAGGTGGTTGTGTCGTATCATGGTTGAGCAAAAGAAAACTTCAATCTCATTATCTACAGCGGAAGCAGAATACATTGCAGCAGCATCATGTTGTACTCAAGTCCTTTGGATGAAACAAACTTTGCAATATCTTCAAGTACAATTCAGTGAGCCTATTCCCATATTCTATGACAACACTAGTGTCATCAGCATCTCCACAAATCTTGTCATGGATTCATAAACAAAACACATTCCGATCAAATATCATTTTGTTAGAGAACAAGTCGCTGAAAATAATATCAAACTTGAGTATGTTTGTACAAAAGAACAAATTGCTGATATCTTCACTAAACCTTTACCTCATGAAGCATTTGAGTATCTTCTTCAAAATCTTGGGATACTCCCAAGTTCTCATTAGATTACAGGTCTGTAGGACGGTTGTGTGTCAGCGGGAGTGGAAGTGTGTACAGGTCTGTAGGATGGTTGTGTTTCAGGGGGAGTTACCCTTTGCCATTGATGTCAAAGGGGGAGAGAATGTTGTAGGAACAAGTGTCATGATCGCAGGGGGAGTACTTGTGTTGCCATCAATGCCAACGGGGGAGATTGTTGATCAGCGGTTATCATTGATGTCAACCCAAGCAGCACCAAGGGATAACCCAATATTGCATGGGAATTTTGACCTACCAAATTAATATATTCTGGGTAAATAATTCTTTTTATGGTTTCTACTTTTTGAGATGTTTCTTTGATATATGGCACGCCATGTAATTCTTCACAGCTTGAGAGATATTCATGTTTGAAGTTTGTAACCCCAGTTAGTGGGCTAAAACCCCATGGGGTTGGGGCATGGGTCATTGAAAAGTCATAATTAATATTTTTTCAAGCTCCTAAAATCCCTCCCATGTTAACTTGTTGAAGCCCCTCTCAACTTAAGCATTTATAAAAATTGTGATCCTCATTTCTTCCTTATGCAAGGGATTTGGCAATCTGGAACAGGTCATCGTGTAATTTTCACTCTAACTTGTTTTATACGAAGGTTCAGAAGCTGAAATTTTTATGAGGTGAAGCCGAACACCTGAGGAAGCTATAGTAAAAATTTTAGATCAAGGTGAAAAATATTTTTAGAGATATGATCTGTGGAAGTCAGGGTTTTTGCAGGCTCCTGAAATTCATCTCAAAGAAGTGACCTTGGTAAATTCGTCATAAATCTCTCTTTGAGTATCGGATTGGAATTTCATAAGTGGAGGATAGTGCATAGTCTGTAATTTTTTATCTATCAATTTTAGAGACAAATGAAGAAACAGTGACACGTGGCATGCCGTACAAGTGCGCTCTGCTGAAACAATCCTTAATTAGGGCATTGTGAGAGATTGGGTATAACTCTCTCTTGAAGAATCCAAATTGGGTCATACATATGGAATTGGAAATATGACTGAGAGGAATACTACAGGACTGAAAATCAGATATTGAGGATGTAAAATAACAGAGATACACTAGATTCAATATCGAGCTCCTAGAAGGCAAGAAAAAGCTAGATCATGTGTTGTCAAGGATTGCAAAGGACCAGACTTTCTATGGTAGAAAAGAAAAGCAAGGTGCAGTAGAGGGTAGCATGACAAGAGAAGCAACCAAGGTACATAACAACAACAAGAAGTTAATCATATGAAGTCTTCAAGTGGGCAGCACTGCATACAATCATTGTAAAGGTATCATTGTACTTAGTCATTGTAAATACATTATTGTACAAATTGTACTAGTGTCTATCTGCCGAGGGTTGAAGAGGCAGTGTTGGGAGGTCTAGGATCATCATTAGGTGGTTGTGTTAAAGTTGGGGTTATGGTTTAGTATATCTTCTTCTTCTGCATCATTCTATATCATTGTAAAGTGGACCATTTTCCCCGGTACGGGAGTCCGTTCTTCTTTGATTCTTCTATAGGGTGGTAGGGTGGTGCTAGGGTGAGTTGTAGCTCATTAGGTGTTGGGGCATCTGTTCAGTTGACTACTGAAGAATCTCGGGCGTTGGAGCGTCCATCCAGTGGGAGTTGGAGAAGAATGTTTTTCTAGATTCTAGGAAGTTGGAGCTTTATTTTCAATTGGAGTTGAATATTAAAGAATTATTAGAAAAGCATTAGGTGGTTTTTGTCCCGGAGTGGGTTTCCACCTTAAAAACTGTGTGCATTTTTGTTCCTCTTGTTTTCTGCTATCATTGTACAAACACTGATAATAATTGAAGATTAACTAATGCTCTAATTGAAAGAAATACTGATTCACCCCCCCTCTCAGTATTTCCAATAGAGATTACGTCAAATACATCCGATAAAAGTTGCCGCTATCAAAGCGAAAACATCAAAGATCCTCAGAATCCTCTCTCACATATCGATTCTGAATTGAATTTAGAAAATATTTCTACAATGGTTCCTCTTGAAATTTCAGTAAAACCTAGAATTGTTGAAAACATTTACATAGGTGCTTCTTGTACACCTGATGAAATCCAAGCATATAAAGCCCTTTTTCAGGAATTCCATGACATTTTTGCCTGGTCATATGAAGAAATTCCAGGAATCGATCCATCGATTTTTGTTCATGAAATTAAGACATACCCATATGCTAAACCCGTTAGAAAGATATTACGTCAGATACATCCGAGAAAAGCTGCCGCTATCAAAGCCAAAGTTGAAAAATTACTTCGCGCAGGTTTTATTTATCCAATTACACTCACGGAATGGGTATATAATATTGTTCTGGTAAATAAAAAACAAGGAACAATACGAGTATGTATCGATTATAGGGATATAAATCGATCTTGTCCAAAAGACAATTATCCAACCCCTTACATCGATCAAATTATTGACGATTGTGCTGGAAGGTAAATGTTCTCTTTCATGGATGGATTTTTTGACTACAATCAAATCAAAATACTCCCTACAGACCAACCTAAAATATCTTTCATTTGTCCATGGGGAAATTTTGCTTATCGCAAACTACCTTTTGGCCTTAAGAACACTGGCACCACTTTTCAAAGGGCCATGTCTTATGCATTTCACGACATTAAGCACATTGTGCAGCCCTACCTCGATGATTTGCCTACTCATTATTCACGCAGAGCAGATCATATTACTCATTTACGAGCCATCTTTATATGATGTAGGAATTATAAGATTCGCCTAAATCCTCACAAAAAAATTTTCTACATACAATCTGGACGATTGTTGGGATTTATTGTCTCAAAGGTAGGCATTCGTGTTGATCCAATGAAGGTTGAGGCAATCATCAATTTACCTCCTTATTCTACTCTTCGCCAACTCCAAAGTTTGCAAGGGAAAGAAAACTTTTTATGTCGATTCATTCCTAACTATGCCGAGTTAACGAAAGGTTTCACTAGGTTGTTGAAACATAATATTCCTTTCTTCTAGGACGAGGACGCTGATAGATATTTTGATGCTCTGAAAAACACTTTGACTCATGCACTGTTATTGCATCCTCCCAACTACAACCAAGATTACCTTTTGTACCTTGCCACTTCCGATTCCACGATAGGGATGGTTTTAGTTTAGGAAGATGAATTCCATGGTGAACATGTGATTTACTATCTTAGTCGAAATTTGCATCCGACTGCGATAAAATATTCACATGTGGAGAAATTGGCATTGGCGGCTATTCAAGCTGTCTAACGTTTTTGTCATTACATACTGTTATGAAAAACAAAAATGATCTCTGATTGTAACCCTATGATGTACATCTTGACCAAACAATTACTAGGGGACAAATACTCTAAATGGATTGTTATCCTGCAAGAGTTTGATTTGGAGTTTGAAAAATCCAAATCCAAGAAATCATTGATATTTGCTGAACTTATGTGTGATTTCCCACGTACTGATATAGAAACTATGGTGGAACAACCAATCGTGGATGAATCCTTGTTTCTTATTAGTACCATTGATCCTTGGTATGGAGACATTATTGTTTATCTTCAAATCCAATTTTTTCGGCCTGAGCTTTCACAGTCACAACGACGAAAAATACGTTTCCAGTCTCAAAAATATCATATTGTTGGCGACACACTATACTGTCGTGGTGCGGACTCAATTTTTTGACATTTTATAACACATGAAGAAGCCGAAAAAGTTTTAAATGACTGTCACTCTGGAGCATGTGGCAGTCATATGTCTAGGTACACCACAGCCCAAAATATATTGCGCGCAAGTTATTTCTAGCCGTCCTTGTTTAAATATTGTATTTGTGTGGTCCAAAAATGTCATAATTGTCAAATCTTCGATCGAAAAATGTGTGCACCACCTTCTCTTCTTCACCCTATAATTGTTGTCGGTCCTTTTGCAAAATGGGGCATTGACTTCATTACATGTAACCCTCACTCGGCCAGGGGGCATGGGTATATTATTCTAGCAGTAGATTATTTTACCAAATGGGCCGAGGCGATGCCTACATTTGAGGCAGATGGAAAAACTGCAGCTGCTTTCATATTCAATCATGTGATTGTTCATTTTGGTGTACCCCAAGCAATAATTACTGATCACGAGAGCCATTTTCGGAATATCATGATGACCGAGTTAACGAACCAACTTGGCCTGCGCCATGACAGTTCTACACCATATTATCCGCAGGCTAATGGTTTAGTTGAAGAAATTAATAAATTTTTAGTCACCATGATCAAACGAATCATTGGAATTCATAAGTCGAATTGGCATACCATGCTCTTTTCAGCACTTTGGGCATTGTTGATCATAATCAGCTCCCTATTAAATTTTCGCAAGCAACCCCGTTTAAATCCTGCAAATCCCCTCTCGTGGCCTAAGGAATCCATTTTCGGCCTACCGTTACCTTTCCCACCACCAAATTACATTTAAAAGGCTGCAAAAACCCTTATTTGAAAATCTGTAAAGCTTAGCACTTTTCGTCCAGACCCCCGTACCCTTTTCCTCCATGTAATTCAGTGCTAGAACCAAGGGCAAAAGCACTAGGCGCTTATCAAAGTATATCGGGCGCATTTTGAGCCGTCCGATCAAACCATAGATAAACGTACCGCAATTCTCCCGCCGTGGTGGTCCCCACGCCCAAAATCATTATTCAAAACTGCCTGGTATTCATCGCACCGCCTTTTGGAGGAGGGCGGTAATTCTCGTTGGGCCAGCGATTCCATACACTGTCTGCCACGCATGCCAGCGTACGGTTCCAAAACCGCCGTTCATCGCGCATTATTGTTCGGGACAGGACACCCAACGATATCGCCATCAGCCGTCTGATCTGAAGTTTTTCATCCAATGGCTATCACGCTCTAAAGCTGCATGGGATTTAACGCAAGGAAATCATACCCCTGGCCCACTGTCAATCGCTCCCAATGCCTTTTCAACCGACGATCTCCCTTGAGATCGGACGGTCAAGATTTCATCATTCCCACCATTGACCGGTCTCATTGTCAGCGCTCCACGTCATCCTTTCCACATAATATTTTGTATGTACACCCATCACCTGCTCCACATGTGTGTCATATGTTTCCTCCTCCCGTATATATTCCTGTCCTAAACCAAATCTTCATTCGTTTTACGTTAAAAACCTCCACCCAGTCTACCCGACATAGTTCTACTTCATTTTCATTGCCACCCTGCATATTTCCACCACTTCATCACGTCGCTCGGTTACACAGTCATCTCCATTGCATCGTCGTCCCCATACTTTTGTTTTTTTATGAGTTTGCGGGTTTTGCAGGTTCACGACAATGGAAAATTGTCATTATTCATAGCCTCCATTACAGAAGCTGAGGGTGCTAGAAAGGACCAATTTTCAGATACGAAATTCATGAAGAAAGTCCTGGGTAGTTGCTGCGACATGACCACCATTAAAAGAAGCCATCAAACCCACCAGAGCCCTTCAAAGCACAGATTTTTGGCAGATGGAGATATTAATGTTGTGGAAAAAATTATCAGGGGAGGATATAATATTTCAACATTCAGCATTCAAGATTTTAAATTTCCATTCAGGGATTTGAAGGTAGAGAGTACAACGCATTAGAAAAAACACCCTCTAGGTTTCATTTCAGCAGAATTTACCGTCAGAAAAGGACAGAATGTTAATATGGTTACCCCTACATCATGTTCCTGAAGAAATTTTCACCCAGAGCATTTATTTCAGAACATAGGCTATAGAGTACGTGCATCACCACAATGTCATCAAGCAGTATGAGCGTGCACGTCTCCGCCATTTTGTTTTAATGAGACAATTAAATATCTATCACCCACCTCGTTGTTAGGTTTTTGGTTTCTCCTATAAAACTCTAGGAGAACGAATTGTTTAGGGTTCCAGATTTTATCAGAAAACTATGCAGTGAAAGGCTTTTTGTATACATTTTGTAAAGCTCTTGTATGAAGGCTCAGAGCCCATAGGGTCTATTTTTCCTTGAGAAACAATTTCTTGCTGTGTAAAGAGATCCGTGCTCAAGACATTAAATATTATGTCACAAACAAAAGTATATATGTCCCTGTTCTATAAACCTTCAAACATTAATTATATAATCTTCAAATATTAAACCCATGGAAGGTTCTACAATGCCATATCCTCCTTATGTTGAAATGAAAGGATGGAAGAAACAAGAAAGAAAGGATTCCAATTTGATATGTTGCTTGAAACAGAATCTATGAGTGTAAAATCCTGAAGGAATGAGTAATGATAACGTTAAAATAGAGGAGCGCCCATTAAGGTTTATTTAACTCTTAAATACACATGTATCTAGAGACCTGCAGCTCAAATTACTCTATTTTACTCACAGATATGGAAAACATAATGAAAACTGAGAAACTATTCAGCATAAACAGAATGAAGGAAACTTGCAAAAAAATTTCATTAATTCAGTATTTTCCAGTACAAAATTTTAGCTCCAAGGTCCAAAACTTGGAACCTTCTTCCCTCTTCCAATTGTCTTTAAATACAATATGACCAAAAAAGTTTCCAGTGATGAAACTGATTCTAACAGTTCTGACTAACTCTAACTGCTTAAACTACTAACTGTGATGGAGGCACATGCCTCGAAAAAGTTCTATTACATTTATATGATTTCACTAAAAACATAATAAAAATTTGAAAGTTTCTAATCTATGTGAACTGGTGCTCCTGAGATAGTTGCTGTCTCAACAACTACTTGTGGCTGAACGACTACTTGTGGCTGAGCGGCTAGAGTTTCTGTGTCCATTGAAAATCTCTTGCATTCTTTCCATAGCTTATCCTGAGTTGTCGAAGCATTCTTGTAACTAAGATATTCCAATCTAAATGCAACAGCCTGACTGTGAGTAAGACTTCCTGTGAATAATTTCTTCACCATCCATAACAGATGGAAATGCCTTTGTAAGAAGTTAAACACCGTTTCTCCCTTTAGAACTTGTGTCTTTTCATGCCTGCCATCTGCTCTGCTTTTTGCAAATGTTAACTGATCTTCATAAAACTTCCATGACATGATATCTCTTTTCTCAGTCCAGCATGAAGGAAAACCTATTCTTCTTTGTATTTTTATCATTGGCATTTACAACACCATGTTCTTCAACGCCAAAAAGTTGCCTCTCAATGCCCATGGGAAATTACATGAACTAAAAGTCTACCTTGAAAACAACACAAGGTATGCATTCGACAATGACTGACTCTGAACCCAGAATGCATTTTCAATGTGCTCATCCCAAACACAATGGTCTTCAGGAAGTCTCTTTGCTTTGTCTACAGATGTTTCATACATGTGCTCCAACCTATAGTTATTTACAAGACTAGAATTTTTCAGAGAAGCCATATTCCAGTAACATAATTTCACCCTTTTTAGTAATGTGAAGATTAACCAATCCATTCTGCGATGAGATAACCCATGCAACAGGAAGAGAATTATGTTGTGTGTCAAAGACGAGCAAGGTGTACAAATAATTCGTGGGGTGTTTGGACAACAGAAATATGGCAGGAGCACGACTCAAAGGAAAAATAACCACAGACAAATGAGAATGAGACAATGGGCCATTTAACAGTTACGAAGATCTACAATAAATGCCAAAATGACGTGTATAAACCTTGACAGTTGTTTCCCACTTTCCTGATGACGTCACTACGGGGGGTCCGGGAGTACGGTGGAAAACTTCGACCGATACCCCCCGTAATGAATCCAGGCCGTTGATCACGGCTTCCACTGAGATTTGACTAGTCAACTACGGGGGGTCTGAATTTGATAACTAACGAGCTATTTTCCCCCCCCGCATTAACTTGTTTGAAAGCACTTTTCTGTGATCATCACTTCCGCTCGGGCAGTTGCTCGGAGCTTAAGCTCGAAAGTATACATATCAAAACAAAGCTTTATGACTACTTTTATTTACATCGATCTTTATAAAACATTTCATTTGTTTTTTATGCTACAGTATTAAAACTTCATACTATAGAATATTTTTCGAATTTCCAGATTTTATATTTTATTTATTTATTTATTTTCGAAATAAAATATAAAAAAGGATATGCAAATCATGATCCACAACATCTGGCTCCACCTGGGGATAGTTTTTTTACCATGAAACACTAAGAACCTGCAAATTAGTGCCTTCACCTCGGGCATGGAGTCAAACATTGCTTGATGGAAATGAACAATGATCACACCGGATATATACAATGATAATCAAACAGCTGCTTAATGCCGAAAATAATGCTTGGGATATTTCCCATTCACAGGCATATCCAACACTTCTCCTTCAAGATTCTCTATCATGAAATTATTATTTCCTCTAACTTCATTAATTTTGAATGGGCCATACCACAAGGGATCAAACTTGCCGTGTTTCCCTTTGTCTTCCCTTCGTACATCCCATCTCAATACTAAGTCTCCCTTCTGAAACATGATTTCTTTTGCTTTCCTGTCAAATATTGTCTTCATCTTCTGCTGATAAGTGAGCAAGTTGTCCCGAACTTTATTTCTGTTTTCACTTAGTTCCATCACATTGTTCATTCTTCTGATCATAGCATTCAGTTCTGCTTGAGCATATTGGAGGAAGGAAATCACAGGTTTCACCAACTGGGTGGGAAACAATTCTTAAGTACCGTATACGAGCTCATAAGGAGACTTGCCAGTAGACCTCCTAGTAGTCATCCTTGTTTCCCATAGAGCAAAAACTAACTTTGTATCCCAATTCTTCTGATTTTCATTGATTGTTTTCTTCATAATTCTTACCAATGTTTTGTTGGAAGATTCGGCCAATCCATTTCCCTACGGATGATAAGATGTAGAATGAGACAATATCACACTATAAGTCTGACAAAAATTAATAAACCTGAGTGAACTGAAAACTTGGGCATTATCTGTCACAATATTCATTGGACATCCAAACCTGCTAAAGATTTTCTCTTCTAGAAACTTCATAACAACCAAATCATTTTCCTTCCTGGTGGGAATTGCCTCCACCCATTTTGTAAAATAATCTGTAGCAGTAAGGATCCACTTAAACTTCCCACTGGATGGTGGATTTATTTCTCCAATGAAATCCAACCCCCATTGTCTAAAAGATTCTTCAACAAAAACAGGGAGAAGAGGTGATGGAGCTAGTTTTTTCTTTTCTGCAAATACCTGGCATTTTTGACAACTTTTGACTGCTTTATAAACATCAGCAAAAATAGATGGCCAATATGAACCTGATTTAAATATCTTATGAGCAGTTACCTTCCAGCTGTAATGACCTCCGCACAGGTGTTCATGATATTCTTTGATTACTTCTGAAACTTCCTCCTCTGTCAAACATAACAACAACACACCAGCAGGGTCCTTCCAATACAATTTTTCTTCAATTATGACATAAGGCTGAGCCTTAAGTTTTAAAGCCCTGTATTTAGTTCTATTAATTGAAGGGGTACAAGAAAGAAATCACAATAATGAACAATATACTTATACCAATCTGAGCAGAGAAATTTATACTTAATTGCTATCTTTGACTGATTATCACCTGTTTCTTCATCGACTTCATCCACAGGGGCCAACAAATTAATTCCCAATGCTTGGAAATTTTACTCTGTCAATAATATGGCCAATCCCAATCCTTTGACCATTTTGGTTGGTTTTACATCCAGGTCATATTCCTGGATTTTAGCAATCCATTTTCCTCTTTTTCCTTCCACATCGCTCTGTACTAGGACATCCTTTACCGCTGAATTGGGAACATATGCTACGATTTGAGAATGAAGGATATAAGTTCTGAAAGCTTTCAATGCTTTCACCAGAGCGTAAACTTGTTTCTCCAATATATTATATTTCAATTCTGCATCTCGGAGAACTTTACTAAAATATGCTACAGGCTGTTCGTGCTTTTCTTCATTTCTCTGTAGTAACACAGCTACAATCGTCGAGGGAGATGCAAAGGAAAAAAATTGAAATGGTTTCAAATAATCCGGACTGATGAGAACAGGCTCTTCCTTTAAAGCTTCTTTAATCCTTTGGAAAGATTCTCGTGCCTCTTTGTCCCACTTCACTTCGGCATCCTTTTTCAACATGTCCGTTATCTTTTTGACGATTTCTGCGTAATTGGGAACGAATCTTCTTAGAAAATTAATTTTTCCAAGAAATCCATGAATATCTTTTTTGCTTCGGGGCAGTGGAATGGACTGTATTTCTTCAACCCTCACTGGATCTATTTTCACACCTTGTTTTGAAACAATATGACCCAACAGTTTACCTTCTTCCAGGGAAAACAGAGATTTTTTAGGATTCAATGATAACCCATACTTTCTACACTTCAGGAAAGCTTTCTGCAAATGCTGCAAGTGTTCTTCATCAGAATTTGAAAAAATTGTGACATCATCCAAATAAATAACTACAAACTGATCTCCAACAAATGCAATATCCATCGCTCTTTGGAATGTAGCTCCTGCATTCATTAGTCCAAAAGGCATCCTAACATACATGAATGTTCCCCATGGCGTAGTGAAAGCAGTTTTCTTCTGATCTTCTTTCTCCACAGCCACCTGGTTATACCTTGAAAAGCCATCCACCATAGATAATCTATAAGCTCCAGTCACCTTCTGTAAAACAAAATCCATCTTCGGCAAAGGGTAATTATCTTTCAATGAAGCCCTATTCAAATTTATGAAATCTACACACAACCTTATCTCTCTGTTTTTCTTTCGGACTGGTACAAGATTGGAAACCCAATCTGAATATCTAAGCGGAAAAATTATTTTGGCCTGCAGCAATTTCTTTACCTCCTTTTCGATTGGAGCTAACAACAATGGATTGATTTTCCGGAGCTTCTGTTTATGCGGCTTGAATCCATCCTTCAGTGGGATTTTATGTTGTATGATACTCTTATCATATGTATTCAAATCATCATAAGACCAAGAAAATACATCTTGGAATTGTTTGAACAAATCTACGTACCTTTCCTTGTAGTCCTTCAAGACCCCTTTGAACAATTTGATCATTTTAGGCTCCTGTTGAGTCCCTAAATTGCAATCTTCCACCTGCTCATCTTGGTTTGCTTTCTTCTGATTTACTGCAACGTCGTTTGCATCAAACAGTCTTTTAAGAGGCACTAAGCCTCTTGTCAAAGCATTGTATTTCAACTGAATGATTTCATGACCACCCATCTTCTTTTTAAGAGTCTTACCAGCCAATTCATCTTCATCATTTTCCAAATCAATCTGATGATCTTCAAAATCTTCAATCATCAACAGAAACTGCTTAATCTGTTCATCGTCCTCAAAGACCTGCCAGTGTTTAATATTGTCAGGAATTGAAGGTCTATGTCTCATCTCAATTTCATACCTTAGTCTCGGACTGATCAGAGGTTTGAATGTACTTGCTGCAACTGCCAAAGAATCAGCCATTCTATTTTCTTCCCTTGGAACAAACTGTAAGTTGAAGGCTTCAAAGTAATTTTTGATCAGATCCCAGACCTCATTCCGATATGCTCTTAATCTGGGATGTTTAGTTTGACATAAATTTTTGATCTGTCTTATAATTAATTCTGAATCCCCAAACACAGTCATAGACTGAATTCACATTTGCTTAGCTGTATGCAAAATAATGATTAATGCTTCATATTCTGCAACATTATTAGTGGACTCAAACTCCAATTTGAAAGAAAAAGGCACAAGGTTACCTTCAGGAGAAACAAAAATGAAACCAGCTCCAGTGCCTTCTTTGGAAAACGCACCATCAAAATAACACTTCCATAGCTTGTTGGAATGCAACTCCTTATGTACAATTGCTAAAGGGAGCTGCCCTTGTGATTCTTCAGCAAATTCTGCATCTTCATGCAGCATGAAGCAAGAGAGGTCATCCTTCTCTTGGCCATAAATTGGTGAATTACCTGCATCTTTCTTGGTAGTAGTTTTTTGAAATCTAGTCTCTCTATACAACCTCCTTTCTTCACCATTGAAAACGGGAATGATAGCATATGTAAAATCTAGCTTCAAAACTCCTCCCAGATTCCCCCCCCATGATCTAGATAGTAACATACCAAACCTGGCAGGAATATCTGTCACTACAACATCCATCATAATGCTTTTGGATGGGATTTGAGCCAATGTAACAACCATATCCTTAATCAGACCCACACACTTTACCCTTTTTGAGTCAAAAGAATAAAGATCTCGATATGGCTTGGTGATTTACAAATTCAACTCTTTCATCACACACAATGGCATCAGATTGTGGGACGCACCAGAATCTAGCATGCATTTATGTAGAACAAAATCATGTAACAGAAGTGATATATAAAAAGGAGGGACAGATGAATCTACCTCTTCAACATGGGGTCCAAATGTAACCACTGGTTTCTCTTCCTACAGATTTACTATATCACCTACTTCATCAGACTGAGATAAATTGATAAACTCGGCAATCTCTTTCTTATAGCCAGGTGTTTTCATTAACTCAAGAAGAGGTACTTGAATCTTCACTTTCTCCAACTCTTTCGACAAACTGAAAGTTTGATTTGATTTTGTCAACTTTTCAGGTTCTTCTTAATCTTTCTTGGAATTTGAGTTTTGATTAGAAACAGTAACCACTTTCTCCAAAATATTAGAATCTCTAACTTTTGTTTAAGAAGCTTCTGCTTGCTGCTTTTCCTTCTCTTTTTCTTCGTTCATGGGTTTTTTCCCCTTATCTGTTTTCTTAGTTTGATCTTTCTGGAATGGAGTCGCCATTGGAGCAGGTGCTGCTTCTGATTCTTTTTCTTCATTGTCTTGAGTCCTTAGTCTCTTCTTTGACCTCAAATCATAATTTTTATGCAACTCGGATTGCATGAATTCTGTGAACTGTCTGCAGTAATCATCCATCTCTTCTTGATCAAATGAAAGATCATTTTCTTCCACTTCTTCTTCTTTAGCTTCTTCTTCTGTTTCATCGTCTTCCATATACACAGCAGAAATTTGAGCATCATCCTCTCTCTCATCATCATCATCATCTGCTGAACGGGATGGGGCTGCCTCTATGTACAAAGGTGCTTGCACCTGATCTTGATCTTTTTTTTCTCTTTGCAGAATCTGCAGGGGCTATTTTTTAAATTGGGGATTAAAAACCCCTCTATTCTGTCTTGCAGGCTTACTATCTTTTTCCAATTTTACCAATTTATTTGACAGATTTTTTATGACCTTAGTCATGTCTTCAATTCTCTGATCTTGAGCTGAGGCTTCTTATTTAGCCTTTCCTTTATCTGAAATTTTACCAGCAGCGGACATATTAGCCTCAATCTCCATAGCATCAGTTTTAATCTGCTCCAACGTAGGGGACCTTCTTTCCCTCAATGTGAAACTGAATTCTGGTTCAAATGTACCAGCAAAAATGACCCTAGCTCCAATAGGAGGAGGCTTCATCTCTGCAGGAAAACTATTATACAATTTGTTAAATCTCTTCACAAAATCACTCATATTTTCATCAGATTTCTTCTTGATTGCATTAAATTCTGTCAAAGAATAGCCGTGGTCCCTCTTTTCACCCCACCTTTCAATGAAACGTCTTTCTAGGGCATCCCAATCATTAATGGAACCATTAGGTAATCCTTTGAACCATTTCCTTGCCTCTCCACTTAGAGACTGAACAAAGAGTCTCATAACAACATCTAAATGCTCAACATTTAAATTCTCTGCAAATGTGTAAAATAGGGGCAAGTGTTGTTCTGTGGTTATTTCATCTTCACCAGTAAATATAGGGAGAAACTTGAGGTACTCCTGAGGCATATCATGCAATGGTTGGGCTAGATTTAATGGTGCATATCTATTCATCAAGAAAGCAGGGGCTGCAGGGACTGCCATATTTACGCCCGGGTTAACTTCTCCTTGAGCGGGGGTAAAATGAATACTAGTTGTAGGTAGGGATGAATGAGGCGAAACAACTGATATAGGAGTTGGAGTATGAATGATTGCAAAAGAGCTGGCAGCTATATGGGGCTGAGTTTCTATAAAAGGAAAAGACACAAACTCCAAAGATTGCTCTTCTAATGTGGGTTCTTGAAAACAAACGGGTGATGGTGATGATTCTTCTTCCGAGAAAATGAGTTTCTTGGAATATTTCTTGGATGAGAAAATGTGTGAACTGCTGCCTGGTGTGAGCAGTGTAGTTTCAGGTGTATCTAATATTTTTGGTTTCTGGCCCTTCTTTGAAACAAGCTTCTCAGGATCAGACAAAACAGGAACTTTTTGCTGAGAGGTATCTGACCCCATGTGAGGTTTCTTGGGAGCCAGAGCTATTTTCAAAAAAACACAGCGTACTATTTCCTCCTCTCTGAACAACCATAGGAAATGTAAAACAAAACCCAGGGAAAATATTCGAATCTTCGGTCCCCGGCAACGACACCAATTAATGTTGTTCCTTGAGAAACAATTTCTTGCTGTGTAAAGAAATCCGTGCTTAAGACATTAAAGATTATGTCACAAAAAAAAGTATATCTGTCCCTGTTCTATAAACCTTCAAACATTAATTATATAGTCTTCAAATATTAAACCCATGGAAGGTTCTGCAATGCCATATCCTCCTTATGCTGAAATGAAAGGATGGAAGAAACAAGAAAGAAAGGATTCCAATTTGATATGCTGCTTGAAACAGAATCTATCAGTGTAAAATTCTGAAGGAATGAGTAATGATAACGTTAAAATAGAGGAGTGCCCATTAAGGTTTATTTAACTCTTAAATACACATGTACCTAGAGACTTGCAGCTCAAATTAATCTATTTTACTCACAGATGTGGAAAACATAATGAAAAATGAGAAACTATTCAGCATAAACAAAATGAAGGAAACTTGCAAAAACTTTTCATTAATTCAGTATTTTCCAGTACAAAATTTTAGCTTCAAGGTCCAAAACTCGGAACCTTCTTCCCTGTTCCAATTGTCTTTAAATACAATATGACCAAAATAGTTTCCAGTGACGAAACTAATTCTAACAGTTCTAACTAACTCTAACTGCTTAAACTACTAACTGTGATGGAGGCACATGCCAAGAAAAAGTTCTATTACATTTATATGATTTCACTAAAAACATAATAAAAATTTGAAAGTTTCTAATCTATGTGGACTGGTGCTCCTGAGATAGTTTCTGTCCCAACAACTACTTGTGGCTGAACGGCTAATTGTGGCTGAGCGGCTGGAGTTGCTGTGTCCATTGAAAATCTCTTGCATTATTTCCATAGCTTATCTTGAGTTGTCGAAGAATTCTTGTAACTAAGATATTCCAATCTAAATGCAACAGCCTGACTGTGAGTAAGACTTCCTGTGAATAATTTCTTCACCATCCATAGCAGATGGAAATGCCTTTGTAAGAAGTTAAACATCGTTTCTCCCTTTAGAACTTGTGTCTTTTCATGCCTGCCATCTGCTCTGCTTTTTGCAAATGTTAACTGATCTTCATAAAACTTCCATGACATGATATCTCCTTTCTCAATCCAGCATGAAGGAAAACCTGTTCTTCTTTGTATTTTTATCATTGGCATTTACAACACCATCTTCTTCAATGCCAAAAAGTTGCCTCTCAACGCCCATGGGCAATTACATGAACTGAAAGTCTGCCCTGAAAACAACACAAGGTATGCATTTGACGAGGACTGACTCTGAACCCAGAATGAATTTTCAATGTGCTCATCCCGAACACAATGGTCTTTAGGAAGTCTCTTTGCTTTGTCTACAGATGTTTCATACATGTGCTCCAACCTATAATTATTTACAAGACTAGAATTTTTCAGAGAAGCCATATTCCAGTAACATAATTTCACCCTTTTTAGTAATGTGAAGATTAACCAATCCATTCTGCGATGAGATAACCCATGCAACAGGAAGAGCATTCTGTTGTGTGTCAAAGATGAGCAAGGTGTACAAATAATTCGTGGGGTATTTGGACAACAGAAAGATGGCGGGAGAAAGACTCAAAGGAAAAAGAACCACAGACAAATGAGAATGAGACAATGGGCCATTTAACAGTTACGAAGATCTGCAATAAATGCCAAAATGACGTGTATAAACCTTGACAGTTGTTTCCCACTTTCCTGATGACGTCACTACGGGGGGTCTGGGAGTACGATGGAAAACTTCGACCGATACCCCCCGTAATGAATCTAGGCCGTTGATCATGGCTTCCACTGAGATTTGACCAGTCAACTACAGGGGGTCTGAATTTGATAACTAACGAGCTATTTTCCCCCCCGCATTAACTTGTTTGAAAGCACTTTTTCGTGATCATCACTTCCGCTCGGGCAGTTGCTCGGAGCTTAAGCTCGAAAGTATACATATCAAAACAAAGCTTTATGACTATTTTTATGTACATCGATCTTTATAAAACATTTCATTTGTTTTTTATGCTACAGTATTAAAACTTCATACTATAGCATATTTTTTCGAATTTCCAGATTATATATATATATATATATATATATATATATATATATATATATAATAGAAATAAAATATAAAAAAGGATATGCAGATGATGATCCACAACAGGGTCTCAGTGAGGAGGAGTTCTATCTGTTAAAGAGGATTCTGGTCTTTGGTATTTCATAGTGTGTAACCATTTCCCTTATGTGTTATATTAATAGTTAATTTCATTTCATCCATCTTTATTGTATCATGTTTTGGAATGCGAGTGGCTCACTGATTTCTGTTATGGATTCATCCTATTTGATGCCCATGGTCGGATCATTCAAGCACTTTAAATATGGCTCATGCATGATATTTTTTTCCATTACTCATCTAAACCGTATTTCTGCTATGTTAGTTGCTTTGGGAGGGTGCTTTTAAAATGCTATTATCATGTATGGATTCTTAAATTGGTAAGCACATGCATGGTGGTATTGTATATCTGGGTATCAGCTCAATGATTAACTAATATCTCCTTTACATTTCATTCACTACATACACCTTCTGATAACTTATTTCTGTAATATATTACTTGAACCGGCCCGCTTTGCAGTAAACTGTCTCTGAATTGTCTGTTGCTTTCATATTAGATTTATGCACTTTGCCTCTGCAATATTTCTTTTCCTGTATCAGTTTCTGAGAGTTTGGTCCCATTCTAGTTTATTTCCCTGTTTACAGGAGATAGCATGTGAGCTGAAGTTGACAAATTCATACATTATATTATATGCTCCTTGCTATGCTAAGATGTCCTAGGCACTGGTCTATCACAACTCTAGGCTATCTCTAGGAGCGACAACATCTTTCTGGCACCATTGTCGGGGATCGAAGTTGAGAAAATTAAAATCCCCGGGCCTCGACAAAATCTAATTCACTCTTCAAGTAGGTGAGTATGGAGAGTTGAGAGTTGTAGATCCGTCACCTTGGCGACTCCACGTTTGTTTATTTGATATATCTATTTGCAGTCCTGGCTCCTCATAAGCCACACCTAAGGTCAGATACATCTAAGCCAAAGACACCTTTAGTGTCTGAACCTGAAAATATCATACATAGAAGAAATTGGAGGGAAAGAAAATCAGTTCGTTCTGAGATTCCCGAGTTCTCTCAGGAAGACTATCCATCCTCTTCCTCTGAAGAAGTCCAAGTAGAAAATCCCTACTACACTGAGGAAAATCCTGAATATTACTCAGATAGTCCACCCCGGGAGGGTATCAGAAATAAAAATAGTCTTCATCCTACTCCTGAGGTTGAAGAGGTCATGGAATTAACCGAAGTATCTGATGTTAATAGACCTTTGTTCCCCTCAACCCCTCAAGCTGCAGTTGAGTATATTCCTATTATCATTCATACTCCACTTCCACCTCCTCCTCCTCCTCTTACTCATCAAACTATTGCACTACCTCCACCTCCTCCAATGGCTAATGTTCCATCCTTCTTTATGAATAAATATGCTCCCCTAGAATTACCCCAAGTGTTGAATGATATGCCCTAGGATTATCTGAAGATCTTGCCCAGATTCAATGGGGAAAATGAGATTGATGCTCAAAAACATCTTGAGACTTTCTACTCCTTTGCAGAGAACTTTAATGTTGAACATTTAGATGTGGTCTTAAGACTGTTTTTGCAATCTCTAGAGGGCGAAGCTCGAAAATGGTTTAAGACATTGGCTGGCCGTTCTATTACCACTTAGGATAATATGGAAGATACTTTTCTCAGAAAATGGGGAGAGAAGAAAGATCATGGGAAATGTCTTACTGAGTTTAATACACTCAAGAAGAGACATAATGAAGGGGTGTCAGAATTTATCAAGAGATTTAATAAATTGTATTTGAGTCTTCCTGTTGATATGAAGCCTCATCAAAATGCTACTAAAGTTGTTTTTGTGGCAGCCTTTGATTCAGAATTTGGTTTCTCTCTCGAAGAAAGAAAGCCTGCTACTTTGGATGATGCTCAGACAGATGCTCTAGAAATCGAGGCAAATTTTTCCTCCACGGGTAAATCAAAGGGAAAATCTGAACATGATACTAGAATAAGGGGAAAAGAGGAGGTGTCTACTTCTATTCAAGACAGAGACTCCAGTACTAGCATAATCGAAGAAATGAAAAAAAATATTAGTAACCTCACTAATAAGCTGGGTAAGCTTGAATTGGAGGCCAAGAATTCAAATTTCAGGAATTTCCAGAATGCTCCAAACAGAGGTTACAATCCTCAGTATAGGAAACCACCCTTGCAAATATTTCCAAGGGAAGCAAAGGAGCAACAGGATCAAGTGCCACACCCATTGTACCTGGAAGGTCCAGTAGATGATTCTACTGAAGACACTGCCTATGGACTGGAGGATGCAAATATTTCCTTTTCAAATAGTGATGGAGAGGAATTCCCTTTGCAAGGGAATGATGGAACTGGGTGCTCATTGCAAGAAGAAGAAAAGGCCAGAGACACATAAGAAGCATAATTTGATCATTATTGTAAACAATTTGATGATTTCATGCAAGCACATTTCAATAGAAGATATGATCTCAGATCTTCTAGGAAGAGGACTCGTACCCAAGAGCAAGAAGAAGAGCCACATCAGAAGGAAGCACCTGCTTAGGAGGAGTCAACAATGCAGAAAGCCACAGAAAAAGGTAAAGGTCCTCTAAACAAACCTTTTCAGTCTAGTGATCAAATTCCTTCTTCTTCAAAAGTAGTCACTTCCCCTAATGCCAAATCTATGTCAAAAGAAATCAAACCCCCAGCTGAAAATAAAGAGTCAAAATAAGTTGTAATAGAAAAGTCTTCTCCTGCTTTTATCCTGCAAAAGGAACTTGAGAAAGTCAAAATCCCAGTCCCCTTGACTGAACTGTTGAAACATCTAGCATATCAATCTCAATTCACCTCATTCATGCTCCCTCCAGAAGCAACACTCACTCCAGATAGCCTCAACCTTCAAGAAGAAATACCCATGGTAGTCTTTGGCCCACATGTTGAGGAGTTAGATCCCTCTACTCCTCCCTTCTATGTGTCTCTAGTGATCCATGACCTTCTATTACATAACTGCATGCTAGATTCTGGAGCTTCCCATAATATTATGCCTCTGTCAGTCATGGAACAGCTAGGATTACAAATCACACGTCCATACAAGGACCTTTATTCATTTGACTCAAAAAGAGTTAAATGCTTAGGGATGATCAGAGATTTGGTGGTCAATCTGGCCCAAATACCAGCAAAAAGTGTGGTAATGGACATTGTGGTGGCTGACATCCCAGCTCGTTTTGGTATGCTGCTGTCAAGGTCATGGGGAACAAAAATTGGTGGATCACTCAAGATGGATCTAACATATAAGACCATCCCAGTTTTTGGTGGCCAAGAGAGGAGGTTGTATCGGGAGACCATATTTGTCAAGATGGTGACTAAGGCTGAAAATTCTGTAAATTCACCAGTCTACAGTAAGGAAGGAGATTTTTCATGCCTAATGCTGGAAGAAGATCAAGATTATGCTCATGAACCATCCTTCTGTCAGATCAAGACTGAACAGCTCGCAGAGAGCCATGAAGCAGGAATCTGGACACTTCATTTTGATGGAGAAAATTATAAGGAAGGTAATGGAGCAGGAATGCTATTGATTTCTCCTTCAGGAAAATGGGTTCCATTGTCCTTCAAGCTAGAATATGAAGTTACTAATAATATAGCTGAATATGAAGCACTTCTGCTAGGATTGCAGATAACCAAGAATATGAACATACAAAGCTTAAAAGTTCTGGGAGACTCAGAACTGGTGGTCAGGCAAGTCAGGAATCAGTGTCAGACCAAAAATCCTAGTCTAAGAGCTTATAGGAATGAAGTTTGGGACATGGTATAAAATTTCTTCTTGGCATTTAATATCTAGTTCGTGCCCCGAGAACAGAATAGGATGGCTGACTCCCTTGCTGTAGCTTCTAGTACATTTCGACCACCTCAGAACCCTCTTTTAAGATATGAAGTTGAGGTGCGTTATCGACCATCGATCCCAGATAACATCAAACACTGGCAAGTATTTGAAGATGAAGAACATATGAAGAGATTCCTGGAAATAGTGGGAGAATTCTCCAATATGGAGATTGATGCTAATGAAGAAAAGGTTGAGTCTGAAAACACTTCACAAAGAAATTAGGAGGAGAAAGTGGTAGGTAATAAAGTGTTGCAATTGAAGGGAAACGTGATACCTAGAGGGCTGGTGCCTCTAGAAATATTATTTGACAAGAATGATGTCTCATTGCAGCTGAACAAAGTGGTAGAAGAAAATCAGGTATAAGACCTGAATCTGGGTACTGATGCTGACCCCAAAATTGTAAAAATGTCCAGGAAGATCCCTGGAGAATACAAAGAGCTATATCAGAAATTATTTCAGTCTTACAAATATGTGTTTGCATGGTCCTATCAGTACTTGAAAACTTTTGACATCAGTATTATGCAGCACAAAATTCCATTGAAGGCAGATGCAAAGCCCCATAAGCAGAAGCTCAGACAAACCAATCCTTTGCTCCTTCCTTCTATTGAGAAGGAAATTAAGAAGCTGTTAAAAGCCAAAATAATTGTACCATTGAGGTACTCTGAATGGGTAGCAAACCTTGTCCCTGTACGAAAGAATAATGGAGAAATAAGGCTGTGCGTGGATTTTAGAAATTTAAATAGAGCATCCTTAAAGGATAATTATCCACTACCTAAGATGGATTACATCTTGCAGAAAGTGGTTGGAGCTTCTAGGATGTCAATGATGGATGGATTCTCTGGTTATAACCAGGTGGCTGTACTTCCAGAGGATCAAAAGAAGACTGCTTTCACCACACCATGGGGTATATTTATGTATGCCAGGATGCCTTTTGGGCTGATTAATGTAGGGGCCACTTTTCAGAGGGCAATGGACATTGATTTTGTTGGGGAGCAAGACAAATTCTTGGTAGTCGACCTCGATGATATCACTGTGTTTTCCAAGAACGATGCTAAGCACATTGAGCATCTGTGAAGAACTTTTGAGAAATGCAGAAGGTATGGTCTCTCTCTGAATCCTCAAAAGTATTTATTTGCATTAGAAGAGGGAAAGCTTTTGGGCCATATCATGACTAAATATGGGGTGAAGATAGATCCTAAGAGGGTAGAGGTTATAAATAGTATTGATTTTCCCAGAAATAAGAAAGAAGTATAGGTATTCTTAGGGCGCATAAATTTCCTAAGAAGGTTTATTCCTAACTATGCTGAAATAGTTAGGCATATAACTGACATGCTGAAGAAGAATAATGAAGTTAAATGGTCCCAGGAATCACGAGAGAAATTTACCAGAATAAAAAATGCTTTGCAGAAGCCCCTATGCTAGCTAGGCCATATTATGATAAACCTTTCATGATTTTTTCTTTTGCATCACCTCATACAATAGCAAGAGTTTTATTGCAGAAAAATGAGGAAGGATATGAGCAGCCTATTGCCTTTTTTAGTCAGGTGCTCCATGATGCAGAATTAAAATACAACATATTAGAAAAGAAAGCATACGCCCTAGTGAAATCCCTCAAATCTTTCCGTGTATATATCTTACAGTCCCACATCACTGCATTTGTGCCTGCAGTTGCTGTAAAAGATATCCTTATTCAGGGGGATAGTGAAGGAAAAAGGGGGAAGTGGATTGCCAAAATATAGGAGTATGACCTAGACATTCACCCTACTAAGCTTATCAAAGGACAAGGGCTAGCCAAGATGTTATCTGAATCAAAATATCAAGCTCTGGACATAAATTTTTCCATTATGGCAGGTGAGGAATCTGAAGAAAAAGAAGAACGACAGGGAATTGGAGTAGCTACTCCATAAACACATATAAAATACCTCACCAGTTAGTGGTATAAAGAGATAGTAGAATATCTCCTCACACTCAGCTGCCCACCGAGTTGTGATAAAACTAAATATAGAGCGCTGAGATTGAAATCACAGAAGTACATAGTCGCCAATGGCCGGCTATACTGGCAAGATCCCTCGGGCATCTTACTCCTGTGTCTCACAGAGAATGAAGTCGTGAGTATTATAGTAGAATTTCATGAAGGGATCTATGGGGGTCACTACAGTTGGAGGGCCACTGCTCATAAAATTCTGAAGGCTGGTTTCTATTGGCCAAAGATTTTTGGAGATGTTTTTTCCAGAGTAAGAGCATGTGATAAATGTCAAAAATTTGCTGAGAGACAGAAATCGGCACTATTTCCCCTGATTCTAGTGCATGTGGATGAACCATTTCATCAATGGGGTATTGATTTTATAGGAGAAATACATCCTCCATCGAGTGGAAAACATAAATGGATATTAACAGCCACAAATTATTTCACTAAATGGGTGGAAGCCATACCTGCAAGGAATGCTACAGATAATATGATCATAAAGTTCATGGAGGAAAGTATCATATACAGGTTTGGCTGTCCTGCTAGGATAGTGACTGATAATGCATAGGCCTTCAAGTCTGCAAAATTTATGAATTTCTACCAGAAATACAATATCATACTGAGTCACTCTACATCTTACTATCCACAAGGAAATGGCTTGGCAGAGTCTTCAAATAAAACTCTGGTGAGGGCCTTGAAGAAGCCTATCAATAAAAATTAGAAGAATTGGGATTCCCAATTGAAATTTTCTCTATGGGCAAATAGAATCACCAGCAAGAGAGAAACTGGGAAATCTCCCTATGAATTGGTATATGGATGAGCAGCATTTTTTCCTGTACAGCTGGCTTTACCAGTGGCCCGCTTGATGCAATAAAGCCAAGAAGAGCCTGATGATATGATCAGGAGAATAAACCAGCTGGTGGAATTGGAAGAAACACGCAATCAGGTGAATCAAAGGCTAACAGAGTATCAGGAGAAGATGAAACACCTCTTTGATCAGTGTACTAAAGACAGGAAGCTGCAGATTGGTGATTTGGTGCTTAGATGGGATATTCGAAGAGCTAAAAAAGGTAAACATGGTAAATTCGACCCCCTCTGGTTCGGTCCTTTTAAAATTGTGGATAAGGGAGACAAAAATACTTTCAGGTTAGAGGATTTACAGGGTGACTTGCTGGATGCCCTGTAAATGGTCAATTCCTTAAACCCTATTTCCAGTTCTGACTCAGGTCGAGAGAGCCTGATGTATTATATTGTATATTAATTTGCTGATTCATTTTTTTTCGAATAATGTGGGTGTTGTGATGAATTATAAAGTGAAAAATGGAGGTGCTGGAGAGTAGAGTCTGCATACATGATGATTAGGAAGGTCTGCGAAGTTCTCGACACGTTCAGGGATGAACGTGTCGTCCCCAAGTGGAGCCAATGTTGATCATAATCAGCTCCCTATTAAATTTTTGCAAGCAACCCCGTTTAAATCCTGAAAATCCCCTCTCGTGGCCTAAGGAATCCGTTTTCGGCCTACTGTTACCTTTCCCACCCCCAAATTACATTTAAAAGGTCACAAAACCATTATTTGAAAATATGTAAAGCTTAGCTCATTTCGTCCAGACCCCTGCACCCTTTTCCTCCACGTAATTCAGTGCTGGAACCAAGGGCAAAAGGACTAGGCACTTATCAAACTATATCGGGCGCATTCTGAGCCATCCGATCAAACCATAGATCAACGTACCGCAGTTCTCCCACCATGGTGGTCCCCACACCCAAAAGCACTGTTCAAAACTGCTCGGTATTCATCGCACCGCCTTTTGGCGAAGGACAGTAATTCTCGTTGGGCCAGCAATTCCATACACTATCTGCCACACGTCCCAACGTATGGTTCCAAAACCACCATTCATCGCGCGTTATTGTTCGGGAAAGGACACCCAGCGATATCGCCGTCAGTCATCCGATCTGAAGCTTTTCATCCAACGGCTATCTCCCTCTGAAGCTGCACGAGATTTAATGCAAGGAAATCGTACCTCTGGCCCACTGTCAATCGCTCCCAACGCCTTTTCAACTGACGATCTCCCCTGAGATCTGACGGTCAATATTTCATCATTTCCACCATTAACAAATCTCATTGTCAGCGCTCCATGTCATCCTTTCCACATAATATTTCGTACGTACACCCGTCACCCGCTCCACATGTGTGTCATATGTTTCCTCCTCCCATATATATTCCTATCCTAAACCAAATCTTCATTCGTTTTACGTTAAAAACCTCCGCTCAGTCCGCCCGCCATAGTTCCACTTCGTTTTCATTGCCACCCTGCATATTTCCGCCACTTCATCACGTCGCTCGGTTACACAGTCATCTCCATTGCATCGTCGTCCCCATGCTTTTGTTTTTTGACGAGTTTGCGGGTTTTGCAGGTTCACGACGATGGAAAATTGTCATTATTCACAGCCTCCATTACAGAAGCTGAGGGTGCTAGAAAGGACCAGTTTTCAAATATGAAATTCATGAAGAAAGTCCTGGGTAGTTGCTGCGACATGACCACCATTAAAAGAAGCCAGAAAACACACCAGAGCCCTTCAAAGCACAGATTTTTGGCAGATGGAGATATTAATGTTGTGGCAAAAAGTACTAGGGGAAGATCTAAGATTTTGACATTCAACATTCAAGATTTTAAATTTCCATTCAGGGATTTGAAGGTAGAGAGTACAACGCACTAGAAACAACACCCTCTAGGTTTCATTTCAGCAGATTTTACCTTTAGAAAAGGACAGAATGTTAATATGGTTACCCCTACATCATGTTCTCGAAGAGATTTTCACCCAGAGCATTTATTTCATAACATAGGCTACAGAGTACGTGCATCACCAAAAATTCATCAAGCAGTATGAGCGTGCACATCTCTGCCATTTTGTTTTAATGAGACAATTAAATATCTATCACTTACCTCGTTGTTAGGTTTTTTGGTTTCTCCTATAAAACTCTAGGAGAACGAATTTTTTAGGGTTCCATATTTTATCAGAAAACTATGCAGTGAAAAGATTTTTGTATACATTTTGTAAAGCTCTTGTATGAAGTCTCAGAGCCCATAGGGTCTCATTGAGGAGGAGTTCTATCTGTTAAAGAGGATTCTGGTCTTTGGTATTTCATAGTGTGTAACCATTTCCCTTATGTGTTATATTAATAGTTCATTTCATTTCATCCATATTTCTTGTATCATGTTTTGGAATGTGAGTGGCTCACTGATTTCTAGTATGGATTCATCCTAGTTGATGTCCATGCTTAGATCAGTCAAGCACTTTAAATATGGCTCATGCATGATATTCTATTCCATTACTCATCTAAACCGTATTTCTGCTATGTTAGTTGCTTTGGGAGGGTGCTTTTAAAATGCTATTATCATGTATGGATTCTTAAATTGGTAAGCCCATGCATGGTGGTATTGTATATCTGGGTATCAGCTCAATGATTAACTAATATCTCCTTTACATTTCATTCACTACATACACCTTCTGATAACTTATTTTTGTGATATATTACTTGAACCAGCCCGCTTTGCAGTAAACTGTCTCTGAATTGTCTGTTGCTTTCATATTAGATTTATGCACTTTGCCTCTGCAGTATTTCTTTTCTTGTATCATTTTCTGAGAGTTTTCTCCCATTCTAGTTTATTTCCCTATTTATAGTATATAGCATGTGAGTTGAAGTTGACAACTAGATACATTATATTATACGCTCCTTGCTATGCTAAGATGTCCTAGGCGCTGGTCTATCACAACTCTAGGCTGTCTCTAGGAGCGAAAACAGGCATATCGAACCTCAGCAAAAACATCGACAAGTTTTACCCCTTTTCAACTAGTTTATGGTTTAGAAGTGGTATTACCCATTAAATGCGAGATACCATCACTCCAACTAGTCATAGAGTTACTACCAGCCACTTCTGAAGAGGAGAAACGTTTTTATACTTGGCTCAATTAGATGAGAATCGGTGCACTGCTGCATTAGCTACCGAGACTCATGCGAAAAGAATGAAAGCTCAGTATGATAGAAGTGTTACCCCTCATAATTTTTCAGAAGGAGACCTAGTTTTGATTTATGATCAAACCAACGATAAAATTGGGGCTGGGAAATTTGAAACCATGTGGAATGGTCCTTATATTTTCAAGCAACAGCTTGCAAAAGGGGCCTATGAATTGATTGATTTTGATGGGCTCTCTTTAGGTGAACCCAGAAATGGACTTTATTTGAAGAGATATTACGCTTGATTTTTGTGTGGAGATCTTCTCTGTATATTAGTTACTTTCTAGCTGGTGTGATATAGATTATAAACGTGTTCCTAGCTTAAGTGTGCTTTTACTACTATTCCTGCTTATCTGGATACTTTTGATATCGCATATGTCGACGTCCTTTCAAACATATATTGGTTTTGCTGATGGCACTTGTCGTAGTACACGGAACATCTCTTCTGTAGCTTGGGTTATTTATTTGCCCACTGACGAGTTAGTATCTATGCATGGGGTAAGCCTCGGTCAAACAATGAACAATATTGCTGAATATAGTGCAGGTATTGAATTATTGTCAGAATCCATTTCATTTGGAATTCAGAGTTTGATCGTTAGGTTATATTCTGAACTCGTTGTATTACAGTTAAACTGAGTATATGCCATTAGAAACCCAGTATTATTAAGATTATTTTTAAGATTTCGTCTCTTGGAACGAGAGTTCAATTATATTGAGTATCAACACATTCCAAGAAATTTAAACACATTAGTAGATGCAATAGCTTCTAGTGTTATAAACAGACATTTTCAATAAAAAAATAGTAAATCAACATTTGATAACATGATTGAATAGGTAACTCAAAATAATAGTATATCATAGTATAGATGTAGTGTTTAAAAAAATAGTACATCTTCTTCGATCATAGGTTCAAAACGCCTTACGATCAGAAAAAGTGATACAAAAAATGAGTCTACAATTCAATCATCCACTATCTGTGGTGATGATCATGATAATACACTACTACTCGTGCCACCCTAGTAAAAAATCTCTTGAATGGTCTAGGAACACCAATGACGTATCTCTATAGACGGAGTGGGATTTCATCTATGGTAGTCTCAGGAATATCCATAGTGAGCCGCTTCAAATGGTGTTCTAAATCAGTCAAGATATCTGTTGTTTGATCCTGTGGTGGTGGTGGTGGTGGTGCTACATCCCTTTGCCTCCAGTCAAAGGGGCAGAGAATGGCTGGTCGACTTGGACCCACATCTGCATTTAAAAATTTTGTTATCAGTTTTGAACGATTTAAAAACAAAGTAAAAATTAGAAATTAGAACATGTCAAAAGATATTTTTTACCTGAATAATCCGACTTAGCTCCTGGAGGAAGGGGCATATCTCGGTCTCCACGGAAATCCATGCCCGCATAAGGAAAATCCTCAATCACAAAAATTTGGCGTTCTAGCCAACGAAAATAAGTCAAGGGAAATCGAACAATCTCCCCACGTTCACTGTGGCAAGCCATCAAAGCAACCCATTGAACCATCTGAGGCTCTCGAGGTCTACCAGCATCAACAGGGATATGCTGCATGGCTAACATAGGAATCCTCTCTAGAGAAAAGGTGACTATGATTGACCCATATCTAAAGTTGTTTAACATACCATTATTTGCTCTGGTAAGTTGGCCTTTCACATTTTCCAACACTACCTCGCACCAGTTGAATATGGTGCCTCGAAAACAATCTACTACAATCCGCATCTAAGATCCAATAGCTACATGCAAAGTTGCACTTCCGCACAACTTAACAATAGTAAATGCAATCACTTTTAACTCAGGATGGATGATATATTTAATGTCAATCCATTTGTCTCTATGATTGGCTTCATCATTGCAAAACTCTAATTGCAGGATGGCAACAGAATGGCCACCTAGCCTAGCCCCAAATAGAGAAAGTGGTTCACCTCTCTTAGACAAACAAGTCAAAAAATATACGTCCTCCAGCTCAATCTCGAGACGGTGACCTCCAATCATGAAACACTGGTCCTGAACGTTCCACTTGCTTACCAACCAAGTGATAAGATCTACATGACCTCTCATGCCACTGATAGCCCAGAATTTGAATAGCTTGCATGCTCTTAAAACTTGTAAAGTAGGTTGATGGATCATTGTTGCTTCATCTACCTCCTCATGTTCCAGTTCTCACCAAATGAGCATTGTAGATATCCTACAATGAGTAAAATGAAGGATTAGAATCATTTTGAAACAAAAATTTTGGTTAATTTAGGTGGAAAATGTGTTTTTAAATTCATTACGGTGCCCCCGCACTTTACGCTCAGAGACAGTGCGTAGCTCTGCATGGGCTCTGTAATGTTCCCTTTTCAGAAACATTGTCAATCGAAAAGAAAATATATTCCAGAGATAGACTAAAGGGGAATTTACTGGATTTTTCACCTTCATAAAGAAGGATGAGCTCTAGAGGCTTCTTGGCCCACTATCAGACTCTATCTATAGAGTATTTTGAAGGGAAAATATTCCCAAGAGGAAATACAACACTATTGGGAATCTTGCAAGATAACCCAAAGATGCAGCTACAGCAATACAAAAAACATAAACATGAAATAGCAGTGAATAAAAATTATGCCAAAATGTGTGAAAACCCTTGAGCCATTTTATTATGAAATAACAGCAGCAAAATGATACCATAAATATCAAAAGAATAAGGCAAGTAGCCTTCCATGAATACACATGCCATAATACAAAATGTTGCTGCATAGCAGGATGCCCATGAATAGGAACTGCGCAGTCATAGAAGGGAGACTACTACAATGAGCACACAACATCATGGATCTACATATATGTGGCTCATACATCATTGAGAGAGCTGATCTCTCCTCCAAATCACTACCTCCAGTCAATCTTAGAAGGATTGGCTGAAATATGCAAACTTCCAAAATGCCAGAGTTGCTGGGTAGTGGAAGCAACTCAATACATGGAATGGAATGGAGAAGGTTGAATGGCTGAAGCTGATGAAGAGCCCTTCTCCTTTGGAAATCTGAAGTGCAAGGCTGATGTTAGCCCCCCTATGAAATTTTTGACAAGCAAATAAGGGGCTAAATTATTGTTGAGTCTTCAAGGAATGCATTTCCTCTGAAAACATAGTCTCCTTGAATCCTCCATGTGCCTTTGAACCTTTGATCAAATCCCCTCTGCTGATTCCCCTTTTAAAGCCTCTTCTGTTATGTGAATAAATGCCCAAAGGCCCCTTTTTCCCTCTCATTTCCCCCACTTAGCTTCTATTTCTATCCCCTTTCTCTCCTCTTCTATTTCCCTTCTTACCTTTCAAATCTCTCCAAAGTCCCCTTTAAATCCTACCCTTACCCTTTGTTTAGCCTTTTCCCCCTTTCCCTCTCTATTGTTTCTCTTTCCAACCTTCAAATTCCATTTAAATGGGCAAAAAACCCACTTCCCGACCTTATTATAGGCCTAAACCCCTTTCCGCCAGCCCCTTTCAAACCACTTCCCCACATGTGCCCAGGCGCCAGGACCAAGTGCTTAAGACCCCGGCGCTTATCGCAATCGGAGCATCGGGCGGGTGTAAATCCTTTGTAACAACGTAAAACCCCCGATGCGATCGTTTAAACACAAAGTCTCACGACGTGTTGAGAACCGTCGATCTGTCACAAGATCTGACGGCCAGCGCTCAATCGCATTACCCCTATCCGATCGCAATCGCAACTCCTGCGGGACACCCCCCGATTGATCGCATCGCGCTCCGATTGCGATCCTCCGATCATATCCCGACCGTCGATCCGTCCCGCCGATCCGACAGCCAGCGCTCAATCGCTCCATTCCTCCGATGAACCCAATCGCAAGCCTTCCCGTCTGACTCCCGATTTGATCCCATCCGTCCGTCCGATCAACGATCCAATGGTCCTCCGCCAATCGCAAATCCCCTCCGATCGCAGGTCCTGTCTCTTGTCCTCCGATTGTGAACCTCTGATTACATCTCCGCTGTTGATCTGGACTCGAGATCGACGGTTGTCGCTCAATCGCAAGCCCCTCTCCGATCGCAATCGCAAACCGTTTCGTCTGACTCCCGATTGCGACCTCCCGATTCAATCTGGGCCGTCCATTCCCCTGCTGATCTGACGGCCATCGCACTTCACATTTCCTCCGATCGCAAGTCTCCCTACCTTCTGCCCGATTTAATCCCAGCCGTCCATCTGTTGCACAATCCAACGACTATCGCACAATCGCATCATCGCCCATCGCACCCCCCTTTCTCCCGCCGATTGATTGCGAGCCGTTGATCTGATCACAGATCCAACGGTCAGCGCTTAATCGCTCCTCCATTTCCAATCGCAATCGGAGGTTTGTCATGTGTCACCCCTGTGTTCATCCCGATTGCATCGCAGCCATCCACTCCCCTCGCTGATCCGACGGTCAAGATCAAATCGCCCTCCACCGTGACCGGGTCCCACAATTATGCTCCGCTCCATTGTTTTTCCATGTTTTCCTTTGTAAATCACTCCGGTGGTAACATTTGAGTCTTTACACTATGTGATCATCTCGCCACCACTTTCCATCATTTCTCCGCTCTTCCGTCACCATTCCTTCGCCTCTACAGCATTTCTCCGTCGCCACTGCCCGGTTTGTAACAGGTTTATTCTACGGTGCAGATAGCACAGAGAGGCCATTTCAGCCGGCCAGCGAAGCAGCAGAAACAGGATTTGAGGAGGATTCGAGCCTGTAATTGAAGATTAACATTTTAATCCTACAGTCAAAGGCTTAAGGCACTGTTTGAAGACTAATGAGCGCACCAGCAACGCCATAACTACGCTACCTAACAGTAGGACATTTTCCTTCAGAGGCACGCCGTCCCTACAGCAATCTCCATGCCTCCTCGAGCCCTGAGACAATTAAATACACTGACTGAAGCTCATTTCAGACAGTCAAGCAGCAGTAATGGAGGTAGGGAGAAGACCTGCAGATTTTCATCCAGTTCATTTATTCCAGAATGGCAGCACAGAGCTCCAGACACCCGAAGGACTTCACGAAACACCAGAGGTCAAAATCTGACCTGACGGAGCCTCCAAACAGTCTACAGAGTACGCACAGCGCCATTAAGCAGAGTGGGCGTGGACACTTCCGCCGATTCTGTCTTAATGAAATCAATTAATTGTCTATCTACCTCTGTTTCTTCCCCTTCTCCTATATGTAATCCCTGAGAACGAATTGAAAAGGTTGTTGTTGGTTGTTGTTGCCTTGGTGGGCATTTTGCTGTAAAAGGGATTCATTCTGACTGTTAGAACAGTCGTGGGAGGTAGTAGCAGAGTAGTTGTATGTAATAGGCTGGGAGGAGAAGTCTGGACTGTAACAACCATTGAGCTACATTGTACATGACTGGTTTTGCATCATTAATCAAAGAACATTTCACAGGATCCTGGTCTATTACTACTGTTGATGTGTTTCTTACTCTGTTTATTACATTTTCATGCTGTTTCATTGTTCTTCTGGTAGGAAATAGAAGCATAACATAGGATTCACCCTTGTTAGGCGCCCTATGTTTCCTGCTCTCCCTACCTTTAATGTTTTCTGCTTTGTGTGCTGTCTAAGAGTGAATTCACGTGGTTTAACCAGTGCAGCGGATGTTATTGCCTGCTGGCTGATGTATGAACTTGGGGGTTTGCTACTTGGATGTTTCTCTGTCAAATCTATCTATGTTTTTCCCTTGGAGTTGCTAAAGCAGACCTGGAGTTAAATGACCTCTGGTCCGATCTATAAGCAGCCCCTTTGTCCCTTTGAGGGCTACCCTAGAGTATGTCCAAGTAGGTCTGGAGTTAAATGACCTCTGACCTGATCTATAGACAGAAATTGGGTTGTCTTTCCTTCTTCCACTTTCCCTCCTTAATGTTCCATTCCATCATCTGCCTAAAAGATCCTTTAGTGTAGATGACTTGCCCTTTGAAAGCCTTGGCTAGTGGATGCAAGTAATTTCCTTTCATGACTCCATAGCCCAATGGATGGCACTATCTTAGCCTGTCCTCTTTGTTGAAGCCTCCTGCTATTTTGTTCCCTTTCTCCCATTACTTTCTCAGCCTATGATCTCCTAACCAACCCAGCAACCAACCAACCAAATCATTTAAAACCCCTTGTGCTTCATAACTAGCCTAACATCTCATTTTGAGATTCATAGATATATCATTCTTAGCTCTATTTGGAGAGATCCCTCTCCGGGTCCAGGAGGGCTAGATCCTAGGGCCCAAAAGTGGTTCTGATGTTGTCTCATCTTTTGGTTTTTCCAATCTGGCCAAAACATGGGAACACCAACATAATGGCGACTCCACTGGGGAGCTTGAGTGAATTTCACCTCGAACATCCTTAGGCACTCATAGACCCAAGATCTCTGGTTAGATTGGCTTTTCATTGCTGATGGTGGACAGAACCCTGCTTCAAACATTCATAATCATCCACCTGGCGACTCCACACTCCCTATGATCCAAAGACCAAATGACTCCACTGGTGGAAGACTCTGAACTGGTTGTGAAGATACAGTGACCTCTTTCTGATTTACAAACATGCTTCCACGCATACAGAGAAGATATGCCCCAATGAGTAGGGAGCATATCCCTAGATTTCCACACAAAATGCCTAAAGTGGACTGGTTGAAAAACCTTCCTACCTTTCAGGGTGAAGACGCTGAGGACCCCTTGCTACATCTCATCAAGTTTCATATACATGTGTGGAAATTTAAAGTTGAATGGCATGAAGACTGCCTAATGAAAATGTTCATGGCAACATTAGAAGGAAAGGCTAGGAATTGGTATGAATGGTTAGAACCTCGGAGTTTGTTTTCTTTGAAGGACATGCACCAAGTATTTTACAAGAATTATAAAGGAAACTCTCCACCCTTATCATGGGACTGTTGTGATCAATATCTGAATATTATACAGTACATGTTAGACATTGATGAGGATTTGGTTAATACGCAATCTGAAGATCTGTTGACAGCCATTCAAGAATTTCATATGCATCCTAGCTATCAGAAGAACATGGATGAGTTGGCTGAGGAAGGAAGCAGTCAGGAGATTGCGGACATTCTTCAAGATATTCCCGAAAATTCAGATGCTTACTTACCATCCCTGATAGTTGAGGCTCAAGATGACACCCTGCCTCAAATCTAGTCTTCAAAGGGAACAGAGAGCTGCTGCACTTCTGCACAAAAGAACACAAGACCATCTTCCCCTTTGACAGAAGAAGAAATAGACCAGATCATCAATAGACAACCAGCCTCTGAAATTTTTTACAAATTATACATCCTTGCCCATTCATCTGATGAGATCTATTGTACAGAGTTGGAAAGCTCAAATGTAAATCAGAGTGAAGAAAAATCTGCTGGTGATCCAGTACGTCCAGTTGGAAGCGTTACTTACATTCAGGATTTTCCTATTTTTGATCTCTCTGATGATGATGTTCTCCAAACAAAAGATGATCTTGCAGAGCCATCATTAGTAGATTTATGGGAGGAAAATCAGTTCCCTTTACTTCCAGAGAGTAACGAGCCAAGGCAGGCAATTTATGACACCGATGGAGAGAGATATGATAGTATAATAGCAGATGAAGATTCTTTGAATCTTTGTTCTGCTTTACCACAGATCATCGGTGGAACTGGAAACCAGCAGCCCTTCCTTTCAAAAGATGAGGAGGAAAGCGAAGAAGAAGTTCTTGAGCAGTTTGAAAGTAAAGAGCCTCGTCTTGAAAAAGAGGAAGCAAAGGAATACACCCCTGCTCGAGAATACATGGATCTCTTCACAGAGCTCAGCACACCAGAGCAGAATACATCAGAGCTCCAAGAGGACAACACTGCCATATACGATGAGTCCTCCAGTTCAGAAGATGAAGGAGACACTCTACTCCAAGAGAGTCTCATTCTTGATCCAGTGGAAGAAGAAGAGATCCTGGTCGAAGCCAGCCTGCCAGATACTCCTAGCCAGGTATCATTTCATAATCCTTATGCACATTTCCTGCATACATTTGAATAAGGATCAAAGGTCTTGTTGAGAAGCATGTTGCAGAAAGAAAGAAAATTTTTCAAAGCTGCTGTTATCAAACAAAAAGAGTGGGAGCTGCCCTGCCTATCCAACATGCTCAAGGAGTTGAGCAAGAAGGACCAGCCATGGGATCACTTGATGGACTGGTTACATTGGAAGACCATGTTTGTAAGCTAGATTGTAAATATTCCAGTTAGAGTAGGGTAGGTAGGAAAAGCTCAATAAAGCTCAGTCTATGAGCAGGTAGTTAGTTGTTTTCATTTTTTGTTTTAGAATGTAGAGAAGAAACCTGCTAGACAGTCTAATCCTAGCAGATAGTAGCGTAGGTAGAGAAACATGTGAGACCAACAGTCTAATCTGGTCCCATGGAGTAATAAGGGTAGAATTAGAATAGATTTATGTTCCTGTTTGTAAATGTTGATGATGTAAAGGGTATGCAAGTCCAAATGCACCCAAGAGAAAAATGTTAGGACTATAGTCTGGGTAGGTAGTTGTTTGGAAGAATTGTACTGCTGATTTTTTGTCTTCATAGCTTGTGGCAGCTGATCAAAGAAAGAAATGGATGGTTCAAGAAGCAGGCATCTGGCCTACACCAAGAGATCAATTTCTGAATTCTTGACTCCTTCAAGAAGAAGCCATCCCCATGTGGAGCCACTATTAGCCCCCCTATGAAATTTTTGACAAGCAAATAGGGGGCTAAATTATTGTTGAGTCTTCAAGGAATGCATTTCCTCTGAAAACACAGTCTCCTTCAAGCCTCCATGTGCCTTTGAACCTTTGATCAAATCGCCTCTGCTGATTCCCCTTTTAAAGCCTCTCTGTTATGTGAAGAAATGCCCAAAGGCCCCTTTTTCCCTCTCATTTCCCCCACTTAGCTTCTATTTCTATCCCCTTTCTCTCCCCTTCTATTTCCCTTCTTACCTTTCAAATCTCCCCAAAGTCCCCTTTAAATCCTACCCTTACCCTTTGTTTAGCCTTTTCCCCCTTTCCCTCTCTATCGTTTCTCTTTCCAACCTTCAAATTCCATTTAAATGGTCAAAAAACCCACTTCCCGACCTTATTATAAGCCTAAGCCCCTTTCCGCCAGCCCCTTTCAAACCACTTTCCCACATGTGCCCAGGCGCCAGGACCAAGTGCTTAAGTCCCCGACGCTTATCGCAATCGGAGCATCAGGCGGGTGTAAATCCTTTGTAACAGCGTAAAACCCCCGATGCGATCATTTAAACACAAAGTCTCGCGACGTGTTGAGAACCGTCGATCTGTCACAAGATCTGACGGCCAGTGCTCAATCGCATTACCCCTGTCTGATCGCAATCGCAACTCCTGCGGGACACCCCCCAATTGATCGCATCGCGCTCCGATTGCGATCCTCCGATCATATCCCGACCGTCGATCCGTCCCGCCGATCCGACGGCCAGCGCTCAATCGCTCCATTCCTCCGATGAACCCAATCGCAAGCCTTCCCGTCTGACTCCTGATTTGATCCCATCCGTTCGTCCGATCAACGATCCAACGGTCCTCCGCCAATCGCAAATCCCCTCCGATCGCAGGTCCTATCTGCTGTCCTCCGATTGTGAACCTCCTATTACATCTCCGCCGTTGATCTGGACCCGAGATCGACGGTTTTCGCTCAATCGCAAGCCCCTCTCCGATCGCAATCGCAAGCCGTTTCATCTGACTCCCAATTGCGACCTCCCGATTCAATCTGGACCGTCCATTCCCCTGCTGATCCGATGGCCATCGCACTTCCCATTTCCTCCGATCGCAAGTCTCCCTACCTTCCACCCGATTTAATCCCAGTCGTCCATCTGTTGCACGATCCAACGGCTATCACACAATCGCATCATCGCTCATCGCGCCCCCCTTTCTCCCGCCGATTGATTGCGAGCCGTTGATCTGATCATAGATCCAACGGTCAGCGCTTAATCGCTCCTCCATTTCCAATCGCAATCGGAGGTTTGTCGTGTGTCAGCCCTGTGTTCATCCCGATTGCATCGCAGCCATCCACTCCCCTCGCTGATCCGACGGTCAAGATCAAATCGCCCTCCACCGTGACCGGGTCCCACAATTATGCTCCGCTCCATTGTTTTTCCATGTTTTCCTTTTTAAATCGCTCTGGTGGTAACATTTGAGTCTTTACACTATGTGATCATCTCGCCACCACTTTCCATCGTTTCTCCGCTCTTCCGCCACCATTCCTCCGCCTCTACAGCATTTCTCCGGTGCCACTGCCCGGTTTGTAACATGTTTATTCTACGGTGCAGATAGCATAGAGAGGCCATTTCAGCCGGCCAGCGAAGTAGCAGAAACAGTATTTGAGGAGGATTCGAGCCTGTAATTGAAGATTAACATTTTAATCCTGCAGTCAAAGGCTTAAGGCACTGTTTGAAGACTAATGAGCGCACCAACAACGCCATAACTGCGCTACCTAACAGCAGGACATTTTCCTTCAGAGGTACGCCGTCCCTACAACAATCTCCATGCCTCCTCGAACCCTGAGACAATTAAATACACTGACTGAAGCTCATTTCAGATAGTCAAGCAGTAGTAATGGAGGTAGGGAGAAGACCTGCAGATTTTCGTCCAGTTCATTTATTCCAGAATGGTAGCACAGAGCTCCAGACACCCGAAGGACTTCACGAAACACCAAAGGTCAAAATCTGACCTGACAGAGCCTCCAAACAAGTCTACAGAGTACGCACAACGCCATTAAGCAGAGTGGGCATGGATACTTCCACCGATTCTGTCTTAATGAAATCAATTAATTGTCTATCTACCTCTGTTTCTTCCCCTTCTCCTATATGTAATCCCTGAGAACGAATTGAAAAGGTTGTTGTTGGTTGTTGTTGCCTTGGTGGGCATTTTGCTGTAAAAGGGATTCATTCTGACTGTTAGAATAGTCGTGGGAGGGAGTAGCAGAGTAGTTGTATGTAATAGGCTGGGAGGAGAAGTCTGGACTGTAACAGCCATTAAGCTACATTGTACATGACTGGTTTTGCATCATTAATCAAAGCACATTTCACAGGATCCTGGTCTATTACTACTGGTGATGTGTTTCTTACTCTGTTTATTACATTTTCATGTTGTTTCATTGTTCTTCTGGTAGGCAACAGAAGCATAACATAGGATTCACCCTTGTTAGGTGCCCTATGTTTTCTGCTCTCCCTACCTTTAATGTTTTCTTCTTTGTGTGCTGTCTAAGACTGAATTCACGTGGTTTAACCAGTGCAGCGGATGTTATTGCTTGCTGGATGATGTATGAACTTGGGGGTTTGCTACTTGGATGTTTCTTTGTCAAATCTATCTCTATTTTTCCCTTGGATTTGCTAAAGCAGACCTGGAGTTAAATGACCTTTGGTCCGATCTATAAGCAGCCCCTTTGTCCCTTTGAGAGCTACCCTAGAGTATGTCCAAGCAGGTCTGGAGTTAAATGACCTCTGACCTAATCTATAGACAGAAATTGGGTTGTCTTTCCTTCTTCCACTTTACCTCCTTAATGTTCCATTCCATCATCTGCCTAAAATATCCTTTAGTGTAGATGACTTGCCCTTTGAAAGCCTTGGCTAGTGGATGCAAGTAATTTCCTTTCATGACTCCATAGCCCAATGGATGGCACTATCTTAGCCTGTCCTCTTTGCTGAAGCCTCCTGCTATTTTGTTCCCTTTCTCCCATTAATTTCTTAGCCTATGATCTCCTAACCAACCCAGCAACCAACCAACCAAATCATTTAAAACCCCTTGTGCTTCATAACTAGTCTAACATCTCATTTTGAGCTTCATAGATATATCATTCTTAGCTCTATTTGGAGAGATCCCTCTCCGGGTCCAGGAGGGCTAGATCCTAGGGCCCAAAAGTGGTTTTGATGTTGTCTCATCTTTTGGTCTTGCCAATCTGGCCAAAACATGGGAACACCAACAGCTGATACCCACACCAAATATCTCACCCTCTGAAATGCCTGCAAAACCCTCACCGCAAATATGCTCCCACTAGAACACAGTCTATGAGAGGTTCTGCGTTGTGACTGATGGAAATGGTTGGCTTCCTACCAATGATAGTGGAATATGATCAGGAACCATCCTCACTAGCCTCCCGAAGTAGAGAACTTCCCTCCTCTGAAAGATCAGCTAGAAATGGTGTTGTAGGAAACCTCTAGAAACACCCAGCTACACTACACAATAATCTGCTACAGACACTGTGCTGATGAAGATGGCTGATGCTATGGCCTGAATGTCATAATATGGAGGATGAGTGCAATCCTTCATGAGCTACTCAAATAGGAGAGGAAATCCTAAACAGGACTCCCTCGTGCCCAAGGGCACTACAGCTTTGCTGAACAGCAAGAGACATCAATTTGTCTAACTAGACAAATAATCAAATGATCCAAGATAATCTCAATGGGCTGCCTTGCCTCTCTTTTAAACACAATGAAGCCCCCATCTTCTTTCCTCTATAAGGTTCCTCCCTCATGGAATATTCCTCCACTAAAACTGCGCCATCCCACTTAGTGCTTTCCAACTCATGCCAACGCAGTTTGACTTGGTCAATTAGGCCTTGTCCATTTGCATTTTAACCCCTTTCACACATGAGGGTGTGAAATCTAGCCCCATGATAATCCCTTTTCACATTGTGAGGGATTTTATTCCTGTTTATTTCATGAATGGGTCACTTTACCCACTTTTATTCATCAAAATGAAAATATGCGACTATAATGTTCCATTTTAACTTGAGGCTAAAATTGGGAACATTACAGTCCTCCCCTCCCACATGTTGCTTGTCCTCAAGAAAATGCATAGAGAGAACAAAATTTCTCCTCCTTCTTCTCTTTTGGCCTCCTCATCCATGGTCTTACCACTGCTCAAAATATGCTGCAGTAAATCTGCCCTCCAAAGCTCTCTCCCAAGTATGCAAACTGAAAATGATGCTCCTCATGGAAAGATAGAAGGTGTAGTGGAATCCTTCCTGTTGGAATGTGGCCTCCTTAAGGTAGGAGTGATGATAGGCATGGGATAATGCTGCTCCCAATGGTGATCCTCTCATCCATGCTATCATCCAAATGAAAATCTCAACCCCGGTTTCTGCAATGTGTTGGGGCTGAATGGAGAGTTGTGACTGTGCTTCTCATGATGGTCCTCTCTCCATTTGAGTGTTCATGGGGCTACCTATATCCTTGGGCAGAAATAGTATGGCCTCCAAGAATGGCCCAAGCTACCCCATCAAGAAATTCAGCCGTGAAATGCCTCTGCAAATTCTCCAAGTGGTCCCTCCCACAAGAAGGTACAAGTAGCAATGTGGCAATCATGGTTTTCCCATGGTATCTCTTGCAAGATAAAACATATAGAATGGGGAGAATCATGCTCCCGATGGGATGTATATACAATACTCTACAAATAATTCTCCTCATAAATGTACAACAACAAAAATATGTAAGGAGCAATATGCAATAGAAACAAGTTGTCATAGGACAACCGGAGAGTGGTTCATAGTTCCACTCAGGGAACCTACACAGTGCCTCCTTGGCCAGCCTCAAAATCAAAGTAACAAGTGCTGTACTAGCCACTTTTTTTCTGCCACAACATCTCCTCATAAGATGAAACATGAGAATACAAATTGGTGCCAATGGTGCACACCAAGAAGCATGTGGCTTCCCCCACAACCATCACAAAATTAGCTACAATCAAAGCTACAAGTAGCTACAAGTACATCATGTCAAATGCAAGAAGGGATGATCCTCCTTGAGACAATAGGCTTCTCATATGAATTAAAGAGGTACAAAATGGGAAATGGTATCTTCTCTACCATGTACTTGAGATCTCAAGCTGAAATGGCTCATCTGAGTGCTCTCCCTCTCCTCCAATGAGTAAGGGAATGGTTGTGCCAACCTCTCCAAAATCAATCAAGCTGTGCATATACCCATATTTTGATGTATATCATGATGAATGAGCTCCCAAATTAACTCCTCTAGCAAAGCAAGTATGCATCCATGTGCATAGCTAGGAAGTCCCCAAATGCTGCATGCAAATAATTTCTCCTTGAAACTCTAGCCAAGAAGAGTATTCCATGATGATAGATGATCATATCATCCACTAATTATCTTCTATCACCATCGAGGCCATCCAAAATCATGCATGCATCAAGATCCTGGGAATACTCACGCAAAGCTGAGTCCTCCATCCTGGACCAATCCTCCACATAGACAGTGCTAGTGTTCTGCAATATGGTGCTCCATCACGCTACTGCCTGCTACCTTGACATCTCCTCATGTCAAATTCATCCTCCAAGTTGCTGCCATGCCAACATGCAGCTACTCATGCTCAAGAGGAATGATGATCTCTGAAAATGAACCTCCCATGGGAGACTGTCAACTCCAAATATATGGAGTAGCTGTCAACTCCAAAGAATATCCCGATCCTAGGTAATGTAAGCATGAGTGGCCTCCCTCTACTCCAATGCATGAAAGAGTCCTTACTCAAAGGAAGTATCACCTCTCTCACCTAATATATGGAGTAGTCAACTGGCATCATGAAGATGCAATCTTCTATCCTTGCAACAACATCTTCCAGCATAGTATGACTGATGAGAGTGAGTGATGTTGAAAATGAGAGAGTGTCTCCCTCCTTGATTCTATCCAAAACTCTCTGCGCTATGCTGAACTCTTCCAAGGTTTCCACCTCTCAAAATAAAGGTGTGAGGCCCCCAAATATGGAGCATCAAACCTGCTTTTCTGATTTAGTGGTCTCCTTGGTGCAATGTCTCCATGAAGTGAGACACCATCATCAAGAGATGACTGAATATATGAATGGAGAAAAACCTCCATGCTTCAACAACGCAATCCAATCATCATCTTAGGTGCATCAACCTCATAAAATAGACAAGGTGTGTTATCCTCATCACATGATGCTAGTCATCCTCCCTGTCTTCTCCTTATATCTCCATAGCTCTGCACCCTACTACCAATGGCACAGATGTATCATGAGTTGTGCCTTGATATCTTCATGGGAGATCCTGGGGAATTTCTTGCAAAGACACAAGAATCCCTCTATGTGGAGAAAGAGCTCCTCTTTCCTCTGCATTAGGCATTGGATCAACTCTAGTTATACCAACACAGTTACCCTCTTCCTCATCAACATGTAGGGGCAAACTCTCCAAAATCTGATCTCCTTTTAAAAAGAGACCTACATTCTCTCCTATGCAATAATGTGAGATGGATACCTTGCCTCCAACAAGGTGTCATGCAAGATGTCAGCCTTCTCATCAAGGTTTTGAAATGGATCTGAGTTTATGTTTCCTTCCCTTGCATGAAAAGTCTTGGTTTGTTTCTCTGCATGTGTTTCAGATTTTCTCCCACCAAATCTTCCATCATGGCTTCAATGAATCTGAAATAGGAAGAAGTATTTGCATCCTCTAAATAACATGACTCAAATATCCACCAAGCATAGGTCTTACCTCTCAAGTGCAGCACTGCAATTATGATAGCATCTCCTTTGGAAACTTTTTGCTACTGCAACATGGTCTTCAGCTCCTCTACCCATGCTTTGGCTGAACATGTAGGTGAACCTATGAAAGTAGATAGAATAAATCTATCTTGCTGCTGACTTTCCTTCACCTTAGAATTTCAAATATCCATGAAGTGAGATGATCTCTGAATGTCGAAGTTTGAGACTCATAATCCTTCTGAGAATCTTCAAGAGTTTTCATCTTGATCACCTCTCCTTCTCTTCCCATCTCTTCATGACAAAGCTGCACATGTGACTATGCTATGCATCAAGGGATGTGACTGCATGCTCACATTCCTCATCAGAAACCCTAGAGTTTTTTTCTGTTTCAACCCCTTGTGGAGATTCTTCAAATCTCTCCCTTCTCTTTTGCTTGTGGCTCGCATGAAATCCCTAGGTGGATTGAGGGAGAAGCTTGGCTAGCTCATCTCCTTTTTCTTTCTTCTTCTCCACAAAGTGGAGTCTTCCTCATCTTCTTAGATGGCATCTTGGTGAAGATCCATAGGCTGAGCCAAGATTATTGTCTGATACCACTGTAATGTTCCTTTTTTAGAAACATTGTCAATCAACAAGAAAATCTATTCCAGAGATAGAATGAAGGGGAATTTATTGGATTTTTCACCTTCATAAAGAAGGATGAGCTTCATAGGATTCCTAGCCCACTATCAGACTCTGTTTATAGATTATTTTCAAGGGACAATATTCCCAAGAGGAAATACAACACTATTGGGAATCTTGCAAGATAACCCAAAGATGCAGCTACAGCAATACACAAAAAATAAACTAGAAATAGCAGTTAATAAAAATTATGCAAAAATGTGTGAAAAACCTTGAGCCATTTTATTATGAATTAATAGCAACAAAATGATACAATAAATATCAAAAGAATAAGGAAAGAAGCCTTCCATGAATACACATGCCATAATACAAAATGTTGTTGCATAGCAGGATGCCCATGAATAGGAACTGCGCAGTCATAGAAGGGAGACTACTACAATGAGCACAAAACATCATGGATATGCATATATGTGGCTCATGCATCATTTGGAGAGCTGATCTCTCCTCCAAATCACTACCTCCAGTCAATCCTAGAAGGATTGGCTGAAATATGCAAACTACCAAAATGCTGGAGTTACTGGGTAGCAGCAACAACTCAATACATGGAATGGAATGGAGAAGGCTGAATGGCTGAAGCTGATGAAGAGCCCTTCTTCTTTTGAAATCTGAAGTGCAAGGCTGATCCCCACACCAAAGATCTCACCCTCTGAAATGCCTGCAAAACCCTCACTGCAAATATGCTCCCACTAGAACGCAGTCTATGAGAGGGTCTACGCTGTGACTGATGGAAATGGTATGCCTCCTGCAATGATAGTGGAATATTCTCAGGAACCATCCTCACTAACCTCCTAGAAGTAGATAAATTCCCTCCTCTAAAATATCAACTAGAAATGGTGTTGTGGGAAACCTCCAGCAACACCCAACTACACTGCACAATAATCTACTACAGACACTACGCTGATGAAGATGGCCGATGCTATGGCCTGAATGCCGGAATATGGAGGATGAGTGCAATCCTTCATGAGCTACTCAAGAAGGAGAGGAAATCCTAAACAGGACTCCCTCGTGCTTGAGGGCACTGCAGCTCTGCTGAACAGCAAGAGGCAGCAATTTGTCTAACTAGACAAATAATCAAATGATCCAAGATAATCTCAATGGGTTATCTTGCCTCTCTTTTAAACACAATGAAGCCCCCATCTTCCTTCCTCTAGAAGTTTCCTCCTTCATGGAATATTCCTCCACTAAAATTGAGTTGTCCCACTTAGTGCTTTCCAAATCATGCCAACACAGTTTGACTTGGTCAATTAGGCCTTGTCCATTTGCATTTTAACCCCTTTCACACAAGAGGGTGTGAAATCCAGCTCCATGATGATCCCTTTTCACATTGTGAGGGATTTTATTCCTGTTTATTTCATGAATGGGTCACTTTACCCACTTTTATTCATCAAAATGAAAATATGCAACTATAATGTTCCATTTTAGCTTGAGGCTAAAATTGGGAACATTACAGGCTCTTTGTTAAAAGTGCGGGGCCCCGACATTTTCCTTTGTGAGAAAATGCCGGGGTCTACAGGTACCTAGTGTCTTACCTACAGACCCTCGAGGGCAGATTTTTGAACCTATTTTCCTCCCATAAATGAAATTTTGACCCTAATTTAAAAAATTGAACGGATGAAAAGCAAGAGAAAGAGGTTGTGGATTACCTGGAGCAGACGGTTTTTTATTCCAACGGTCGGTTTGTCCATAATGTTCTCCAAAGTTTTTTTTGCCAAAAGCTCTAAAATCTTCACTCCAAACTCAAATGGTGAAAAAGAACTTGAAAAACTCCTTTTTATAAGTTTTTTCGAATAAATGAAATTTAAATTTGTTTATTTTTCACTTTAAAAATATGGTTTTTCAAAATATTTTTATTATTTTAAATAGGTATGTTTAATTTTTTGATTTTTTTGTGCAAAATACTGGATTTTTTAGGCACAATGATCATTTTTTACAAAGAGTATACTTTTATCACTTTTTCGGGCTCTTTAAAATTTACGAAAAAGCGAAATCATGGAGTCCTCTTTTAATCCCTTTTTAGAATCTCTAAAAATGAAAAGATTTCCGAGTACTTGACTATTTGAACTCGTTAAAGTAAATGAACAGTCGTCGCTTTAGTATAGGTTTACCCCTTTTCCGAACTGAAATGGAATATTTACGAAAAAGGTATGCATTGACTAATCATGGTGAATAGAGTTCTCTCTTGCATTATTTTATCCTTTTTCGGGCACGAGAGTCTAAATTTACAAAAAAGTACACCCATGGAGTTTTCTTAAGTTTTTTCTTCTGACTCCCTAAAAATGAAAAACACTGAGTTTATCATATACTGGGCTCGTTAAAATTTAATAGTAAAGGACCTGCCGATTACAAACAGGAACGGACCACTCCTTCTTAGGGTTCGATTTTAAACTAAGTTGGACTCATCCGAAGGATGAGCTTATAAACAAGCAAATGTTATCCTCCTCAAGCTTGTCAAAAAATAAAGAGGTACTTACCAGAAATGGTGGGGGAAAAGAGAGAAAACATATTCATTTGTTACACTTTGATTTGTAAAAGCATTACACCACTCTTGAATATGACACTTTTTGTCACACTTCTACCTGGGTTGGGAAATCCTTTGCTTATCAGTTAATCAAACCAATTGAAGGTCTTCAGCTAGTTTCTGGGTATTAACTTAGGTCAAATGTCACCAAACCATCTGTAGCGTCGTTATGTGTTCAAGAGGACAACCAAACAAACCATTCATCTGCAATTATTTGTCTCCATTCGCATTGGCCATCCCTGAGTCAGTCCTTGCAAAAAAATTCTTCAAAACTTGATCTATGGTTTCGTGTCGTGAGCTTGCTTACGACGGATCACTTTCTATCAACGACAGCTCATCATCTAGGAATTTGATCTAGAATCTGTCAGTACCTTGGAATCTGCATGACTTAATGGCAGGTTTCTCGCCTTCAACGACAGGTTTCATCATTGACCTTCGATCAAACGATTTCGTGAAATGTTCGACTTCAGAACACTTATTCACGTTTCATAGATTGTAATGAGTACTTTGAGAGCCATTGTCATTATTGGTGGTTTCTCTCACACTTGTTAACAGTTCACATCATTGACTGGTAATCAAGTGTTTTCTACCATGTTCTACGTCAACACATTTAATCGCATGGATAGAATCGTACGAGTTCAGAAGAAGAAATCAAGACCCTAGATCTAGTTTCCACCATCCAGAATGCGAGGAGTTTTATTATTCATTATCCAATAGAATATTCATTACAGATGGCTGTGTCCATGCTGTGTCTACACTATTCATGTAATATTAAAATCATTTCTCTATCAAAACAAGTTTAGTTAGTTTTGATCTAAGTATGGGAATGTATATATATATATATATATATATATATATATAGATATATATATATATATATGTATATACAGATATATATATGTTTTGCATTGAATGTTTTTTACAGGGTTCCGACTGGGGTGTCCACAGGCTAATCCTTGAAATGATAAAGCACATCACTCTTTGAATACTCTCAGACTTCACACTTTAGGGGGAAATTTGTTACACTGAATTTTTTCACCATGAAATTTTATTACTCCCTTAGAAGTCTATAATATCAAAGTTCCTAAAGTCAAGCCTTGAAATCAATAGAAAAGCTCATAAAAGTCTTCAAAACACTTGTACCGCACTTTCTCTTAGTATTGCCTGCGGTGCCGCACCTTTTGGCTATAAATATTGCGGAGCCAAATGAACTTTTTATTCATTAAGGGTGCGGTCCCCTGTAAAATATTAAAAAAGGTGCAAGTAAAATCTAGAAGCTCAGTTTGAGTCATTTTTGGAAGCTTCTAGAAACATTGATGCGGTGGAAAGTCCGCTCTTTTCAAGTTCATGCATCCCATCCATTAAGGAGCTAACCCCTTGATGTAAGGAGCTAATCCATTTGAAGGAGGATTCTATCCCTTATTGTTTGGAGTTGTAGCCTCCTCTCTTTCACTATAAAAAGAGGCATAGGGCAGCCTCAAAGGGAGTTCAAGCTTTAGTATTGTTGGAGGTGAAATGTTGTTGGAACTTAGACCCTTTTAGCTAAGATTTTATGTGGGAAAGATTACATACCTGTATGTATCTCGGTTGGAAGATTTCAAGGCTTGTCAGAGTAAAGGAAACACCTATTTCAGACACCAGGAAGGCTTGTATGACATCAAGGTGGACACAGTTGTAAGGCTCTTCTTATTTAAGTTAATACGAATGAATATTGTTTTCTCAATGGGCTATTTAATTGATTATCTCATTTCATGAATTCCTTGATCATCTTGATAGATGTTTTATTCATAAATTGATTTATTATACAGGTTCTTTTGATCTTTTCTTGTGTTTGTGAATGCAGATCCTTGATGACAATTTTATTCAAGCCACTAGAAAGCAGATCAGCGCCAGACTACAAGTAGGTTTCTAAACCCTGTTATAATTAATTCCATGTCAAACAATATCTAGAGAAAATGGTTTTTATTTTTTTGTTTGTTGCTAACTATCCGTAGGACACTTGGGAGGCTTGTCTTGTCCGCAAGAACGACTTATCCGTCCAGCACCATCTTACAGGTATCTTTCTCGAACATTGTTTTTACACCTGCCTCATCCATCTTGATTACAGAAATCAAATTTCTGGCCAATGCAGGAATGTGCAGAACACCAGGAAGTGTTCTAATCCTTCTGCCTTGCAACTTCAGCTTGAATTTTCTACGTTCGACGATTCTGGCCTTCCTATCATTACCTAATAAGACATCACTGCCACCATATTTCTCATACTCGTAGAACCACTCCCTATGGGGAGTGAAGTGAAAGGATGCACCCGAGTTAATCAACCATGACTCATGATCTACATGTGTATTTGAAGAAGAAGCCAAATACACATCCCCACCTTCATCTGAGGTGGTTTTTTCCTCTGTAGAAGGAGCATCATCGTATCCCTTTCCTTTCTCGTGTTTGATCTCGTTACCCTTTTTGTAGTGCCCTTCCTTTCCGCATTTCCAACACACCTTTACAAACTTTCCAGGAGATTTAGATCTCCCTCTAGATTTAGATCTCCCACTCGAAACCTTATTTTTGTTTCTATTCTGGGACCTTCCTCGTACAGATAAGGCATCTCTATTCTAACCCTCCATATTTCGCCGTTTCATTTCCTCTGACAACAAGGCTGAGACAATGTCATCAAAATTCAAGGTAGTTGTATTGCTACCTATTGCAATAACCAGACTATCCCACGAATCTGGTAGAGAACACAACAAATTGATGCACTTATCCTCATCTGTTAATATCAACAGATGACAGATGACTTACCACAGTATTGAAGGCATTCAGATTCTCTGTCACCGAGTCTCCATCCTTCATCCTTAGGTTATATGGTTTTTTCCGCAGGAAAAATTTATTCACCAGAGACTTAGATTGGTACAAATTCCCTAGCTTGTCCCATAAGGTCTTCGTCGTAGCTTCCCCAGATACATTCAAAAATATTGAATCTGAGACACGCAACCATATTGTGCTCTTTTCCTTCTGATCTAGTTTCTTCTAGTCTTCATTTGGCATTTTTGTTGGTTTAGTACCCAGATCTACCATGATCCACTGGTCCTTATCCACCAGCATATCCTCCATCTTAAGCTTCCACAACTCAAAAATATGACCATTAAATTTCTCGATCTCTATCTTCCCGTCGCTCACCATCTTCTTTCACCGCAAGAATTGATCCCACAGATCTCCCACTTAACAGGGTCTACCTTAGGCCAGCACAAAAAACCCCTCAGTAGCAATGGCGTCCCCTTGAAGCCAAAATTTCTCTGATACCAAATGTAGGTTTTAACCCTGTACAAAAATTATCTACGAACGAATCTTTAAAACTGAAAATAAACAATAGCAAGAGAATAAAACATAAAAAAAATAAACACAGAGATTTTCCCCTGGATCCCAAATAGGGACGACCAGCTTGATTTTTCATTATATTCCTTTTAGCGTTACAACACATATATATACATTCCAAAGCATACATAAACCCCAATCCATTAACCCTAGATTAGAACATAACCGTAGTACCCTTGACTGGATCTACAAAATACCAAGGGCCAAAAACCCTCATGCCCCAAAACCATGTGCAAACCCATGCACAAAACCATGGGCGAGTCTGCCCACTTGAAAATAAGGACCAAAATTTTTTTCCCGGGGCACTGCCCCGGACCCCGACAAGGGGGGGCTATCGCACCCCTCTGCGTCACTAGTCGTGGAAAGGATATAACACAAACCCAACATTGTTGTATAAGTGAATATTGAACCTTATTATTAGTCTCCTGCTATTTCTCTCATGAACTGCATTATTTTCCTTCAGTATTGTTGCATATTGTTGCCACCCAATTCTTGGGTGTTTTTCAGCCATACTAGGTGTGGCAGGTCTGTTTACCTCACCTAGTTTTATTTTTTTTTGCTCCCCTTTTGGATTTAGATGCTATATCTCTAGATCTAAGGGATCCAAAGGCTGAAAACTCATTGCAATGCACATACTTCTAAAAAGTGCATTATTTTAGTAGGCATTGTTGAGTGTTCCCATTTGGGAATATTACAGTGGTATCAGAGTAATCACCTTGGCACAGCCTGTGATTTGATTTCTTGAAGAGCCAAGATGTCTTCAGAAGAATATGAGCCTCTCACTAGCAAAGAGAAGAGGTACCTGAGAAGAATACAGAAGAATTTTTATTACACCAATGATGATAAAGACAAGGGAAAAGCCCATAAATCTGGAAGTGATGAAGATGGGAAGGAGTTTGCAAAAACCCTTCTGAAATCCATGCAAGATCTTGCTAGAGAGGTCAAAGAGATGAGACTAGACAGGATCAAGGAATATCCTAGGAGAATTCATCCTGGAGAAAGCTCTGGCATGTCTCACCACTGGAATGATTAACCAGTGAACCAGCCACAAGCTCCACAACGCTCTACTATGCCTACTTTTTTGGCTGTGGAGAATGAAGGGCCTCATCAGCAAGCATCCCTTGAAAACTACTTTGAAGAATATGAGTCTCAAAAACAAATATTCAAGGACCACTTGATTTTTCAAGAGTTTTTTCACCTCAGGGACAAGAGAAGACCAAGGCATCAGTATAGAGATGGTGGATTCACACAGAATCATGATCGACATCACTCTATGGGCAGATTCATTTTACCCAATTTTGAAGGGTCATCCACTAGTTCTGCCAAAGCATGGGTAGAAAAGCTAGATATCTAATTTCAGTTGAACAAATTCCCTGAGATGGAAGCTATGAAGATTGTAGCACTGCACTTTGAAGGTGAAGCACACAAATGGTGGTTCCATGGGTTGTGTACATTCAGCCATGCCAATGTGATTGCCTATTCTGAGTTAACCAGAAGACTGGTGGAGAGGTTTGACAGAAAGGATCCAGAATCACCTTTCATGAGACTTGAAAAGTTGAAGTAGTCAGGTAATGCAGAGTCTTATATATTTGAATTTCTGAGATTATCTGTTATGGTTCCTGATATTCCTGCAACAAGGAGGGTGTACATTTTCATCGATGGCTTGGAGGAACCTCTGCATGGTTTGGTTAAATCTACTAAGCCCACTACCTTGCATGATGCCATTGAGAGGGCTAAAGACCTTAAAGGTGCCTTTCCAAAATAAAAGGAAAAATTTAAAAGCAAGCCCTCTTTTCCTTCCAAAGGAAAGGAAGAGAAAGTTTCTCCTTCAAAGGAGAGCTCATACAAGAAACCTCTTGATGATGAAGTCTGAAAATATCTAAGAAGGAGAAAGCTATGCTTCACTTGCCAAGAGCCATGGGTACCTGGACATAAATGTACTACTTGTAAAGCACATTATATAGAGGTCTTCTCAGATATTGAAGAAGATGAAGATGATGAGTCAAGGAGGGCTCACAATGCTGACAATGTTGGAGGAGATCCAACACCATCAGGAGATAAGAATGGAGCATTTTCTCCTATTGGAGGAACTCTTGCATCCTTGAGGGGAGTACTGAAGTACTTAAACTTAATATTTCAAGGGTCAATCATGAATCAGAGGGTTTCTGTATTGATTGATAGTGGGGATACCCACAATTTCATTGATGCCCCATCTTGTGCAAAGGAGGGCAATACCCACTGATACTTTTGAGGGATTCTCTGTTTTGGTCCCAGGAGATAGAAAAATGCAATGCATGCATTATGTTCCATCACTTTCAGTCACCATGGGATCCTACACTTTGGTGGATCACTTCTTTGTAGTTGACATACCAGACACCAATGTTATTTTGGGTGTTCAATGGTTGCTTACATTGGGGAAAGTCACCACTGAATGGGAGGCTTTACAAATGGAATGGGTGGACAAGAAGAGTGGTGCGCTTCAAATAATCAAAGGCATGCATAATTACACCTCACATAACACTTCCACACAAAAAACAGAGATGGATTTGTGCAATGGAAGAAAGGACCTTACTGTTCCTTCTATTATGTTCATGAGACTTCTGCGAGGGACACTCTTATCTAGTAGATAACCACCTGGGAGGCCACCTGATTCAGTTTTGGTGGGATATATCTCACTACTTGATGCTACAAAATCAGATCCAGGAGGGATGGGAACATTAGAAGACACATCTACAATGCTAGAAGGCTTGGGCAAGCACAATAAGGAGGGGGGTTCTCTTCTCTTATCATCATCACCCGCCTTCATTTCCGATTCTGCGTTGTTGGAGGAGAAGAAGGGAAGGTATGTCCTTCCTACTTGTACCTTTGTCATAGGAAATGTCAAAGAAGAGATCAGAAACATGGCAAGAATTCCTATTGATGCATCATCAACATTGTCTTTGTTGGGGAGTGTAGATATATATTGGAAATCCCAGCTGTTGGTGGATTATTCCAAAGATCTCCACACTTGTATGATGCTTGATGACCAGCTACATGAAGAGGGATATCTAGTCCATGAGGAATTCATCTATCATCATGATAGGATCTTCTTACCTAGAGCCTCCAAGCTCAAGGAGAGGATGCTATATGTTAGCCACCTATATTTTTCAATTATATCAGCTGGTGGCTAAATATTCTTTGCAGCCTTCAAGAAAAAAATTCAGGCCTAAAATTGTTGGTGCTTGAAGTCTGTTGGTAAGATCATGAACTGCTGGTTGGTTCCTCATACTTTTCCTTCTCTCAGCCTCTGATATTCCATGAAAATCCAAATCAAATATTGCTGCATCCTCCTCCTTTTTCCCTCCCCTGCCTCCATCTTAATTTCATTTCTTCAGTTTCCTTTCATCCATAAAAACCCCATTAAACCCTATGTTATTTTTAATCCCTTGATTAATCTCACTTCCTAAGGTTAAAAACCCACTTTTTAGCCTATCGGAACCTTTTTTCCTTTCTAAAAAATCATTGAAAATCATATAAAAACGCCTATTTTCTGTGCGCTGGTTTTTAGCCCCCTGGGCTAAAGCCCCTGTCTTTCTTCCTCCATATGCCCCAGCGCCACGACCGACCGCTCATGCCCTGAGGCGCTAAACCGAAGCGTGGTCCCCACTCCGCCCTTTTCCTTTGAAACCTTCAAAAAACCCATCTTTTATAAGGTTTTGGCGTAAAATGTTAAACCACGTGTTTTATTGCCCCGAGCCTTCCCAGCCATCGATCTGCTCCCCATATCCGACGGAGCGGAGCACCTTACTCCTGGTGGACCCCCCCTTCCCCCGCACTCATTTCCAAAAACCATGGTATATATCCCGCACCACCTTTCGTCGAATGGCGGTTTTATCCCGTCGGCCAGCGATTCCACACGCTGGCCGACGTGTGTCCTCCACTTCATCTCCAAAACCACCATCCTTCCACTTTGCCCGCGCGTTATCTGTCGTCCCATCACCCCGCAGCGGAATTCATCTCTGCCATCGGATCTGGGCCCTCCCATCCGACGGTTGCTAATCGTCATCCCTACGCGCCCGTTAATCCATCCATCGCGCGGCCAAGATTCGATCTCCGCCGTCGATCTCTGTAGATCGACGGCTTGCATTCATTCTCCTGATTCCATTGTACAAATTCCCTTTTCTCTGCTGACTTTTTAGAACGCCCCCGACCGTTGATCGCAATACGATCAACGGCTCCGATTGCTCCATTTTTCCGCACGCCCTCCGATGCAGTTTTGCCCATATAATGCAGGATTCTCTCATTTTTCTTGTATTTTGCAGGTTTTAAGGTTTTTTCTTCGTGTTTTAATGAAAATCTGAAGGTTGAGGGTGACGACTCCCGTCCTTCTGATTAATCCAGAGAATCGACCGCAGGGTGAAGAACAAAGATGTCAACAAGGTTTCATGAGCCTTGGTTGCTACGCATCCCTGAAAAGCTTGAAGAATGCCATTAAACATCAACGCAGAGAAGAGTATCGGATTTTGAAGACAGAAGGAACCAGAGCAGCAGTTTTATGAATAGATTGGCGGGGATTACGGCTAAGACGGTTATCAAAAGCCTAATCCCCGGCTCGGAACACCAATTAAGCAAAAACCTAAAAGTGTTCATCAGACGTATTGCCTCCACCGCCATACTTTGAGGAAAATTGATTCCTCAACCACCGCAGTGCCACCTATTGCCTCAGAATGCTCAATCAGAGGATGAATTTATTGAACAAGATCAGATATTATGCCTCGGAACAACCAAAGAAGTTATTACTGCACCAGATTTAATGACAGAATGTTTGCAGAGTAACCCTAACAGTACGCAGAGCCTCAAATGTCAACAAAAGCTTCTTCCGAGCTTACTTCATAAGTATAAGCGCATTAATGCAGTATAACACCTGTATAAATTCTTCATCAATCCCCCCAGGCCAGGAATACATTAATTCTGCATTAATTGTATTTGAGATCTTTTTGTTAGATCTCACCTCCTCGTCCTTCTATAAATACTCCAGAAGAAGATGAGTGAGGGGTTGGATTAGTTGGTTGTCAATGTAATTGCTGAAGTGTTGCAGCTGTTTCTGAGTGGAAAACTCTTGACTGTAAATAGTGGTTTCATGGGCTCTTGGAGCTCTGCTTGTAACAGATAAGTTAGGTTGTGAGGAGAGGTGAATTAAAACATTGGATCTGAAGATTGTAACCGGTTTGAAGCAATCAATACAAGCTGATTTATGGGATCCTGGTCTATGCTGATGGTGATGTTATTCTTACTGTGAACTTGTCATTTTATTTATGTTTTCAATTTGTTTCATTTTCCACTGTAAAGAACAGTTTAAACAGTGTTAGGACCTACTGTATATCAGTAACCTTCTCTGGCTGAGAAACCTTTATTTAAATGTTTTCTTTCTGTTGTGTTATTTGAGAATGATTTAATTAAGTCCAAGTACAGAGATGCTGGCGTTCCCTCATCTTTTCGTCATTGCTGAATGTTATTTTTAAAAGTTACTTTCACATATGTTGTGTAAGGAATTAATTGAGGAAATCAAAGGTGAGCCCTGAGTCCCTTTCTTGTTTGCTCAACTATTTGACCGTTTCCCTTAGGATGTGTCAAAAGCTGACTAGTTTCGAAGTACTTATCAGATCTTAGGCCATTATGTGTTATCTTGGTGATTGTCTTGGAAGTAACTGAGTAAAGAAGAGCTAGATGAGGAGAATGGTGAGCCCTGCCCACTAGTTTCGGCTCCAAAGGTTTCCTTCAAGTTTCCCTTCATTTTTAATCTGTGTTCTTTAGAAGTGTATCAAAGGCTGGATAGTTTCAAAGCACTTACCAGATCCTAGTTTGCTTCTATGTTTTTCTTAAGTGCCTGGTCAAAGGCTGGCTAGTTTCAAAGTACTTACCAGATCCTGGGCTGCTCTTTGTTCTGCATCTGTCATTTCCTTTTCTTGTTGTACCACTCCATTCCATAAATCAAGCCTTAAAGAGATCCTTAGGCATAGATGACTTGCCCCATAGATCACTCTTGAACCTGAATGTTTCAATTAAACCCTCTTATGACTCCATAGCCCAATGGATTGAAAACTTGCCATCATCTTTCTTTATAATCAAAGCTTACTCTTTTGCTTGCAACTTCTCACCTTTGAACCTATTTGCATATAGATCTTTCCGCCTCAAACAACAACTATGTTCAACCATCCGAGAAAACCAAACAAAACCCTTGGCCTTCATAACTAGCCTAATATCATCACCCCAAACTTCAAAGACAATATCCATCTTTGTACATATTGGAGAGATCCCTCTCCGGATTCAGGAGGGCTAGATCCTAGAATCCCAAAGTTGGTTGAAATGATGTTAACTCTGTGATCGGACTTTTCCAATCTTGCTTGTTACAGAGACCTAACATTTCTGGCGACTCCACTGGGGAACCGAACCCAGAAATCTCTATAAAGACCTTGAGAGTCAAAAGCAGCCTTTTCAAGCACTACCAAGAAATGGTAATTAAGATGAAGCTCAATTGAATCAGTGACAAACTAGGTCAATCCTAGGGTTCTTTTATGTTTTTATCTAACCTTGGAAAATCAGCTAGCTTAGCCATTAGGATAGAATGTCTTTGTTTCATAACCGTAGCTAAGTTTTGAGGCAGAGTTAGGATATTCTTCTAAACCACAAATAAAAGAAATTCAGAAAATACCAAAAACATTTCAGATTGGTAGTAAAACACTAGTTTTGATATCTTGTATACGTCTTTGATGTGTTTTACCCTATACTCTTAGACAGGGTCTGGAAAGGGCCAGGTAGCCTCCGGGTTTCATCCTCTTTTTGGGGTGACAGATCTGGTGAATGCCCTCCCAGTCAATCTCTGGTTAGAGTTTGTTGTGTTTTGAGATATCCTTGAAAGGAATGCTTCACAAACACTGTGGTGGACGGTGTACTCTTTTTGAAAAACACTCTGAAATTTCCACCTGGCGACTCCACAATCCTGAACAGACCTTAAGACTCCACTGGGAAGAACCCTTATCATTTTAAAATCATTCAAACTCAGTTAGAGGACTGTGGGATTTAAAAATTGTAAAAAACAGATTGGTTAACCTCCTAAAGATTTTCATATCTGGTTGAGTTTTTCTTGTTTACTTAGGTCTAAAAAACTTAGCATAGTGGCTCCTAAAAAGATTCACACTAGAGCCCACCCTGACCCAGATCCTCCTGAGATAGTTGACAACCCGGAAAGAATCCTTAGGAAGTCTCCTAAGAGACAGTTTTCAGCTATTTTCAGATCATCCCTAAGAGCTAATTCGGTCCCTGAAAACCTTTCAGCTCTCCATGAATCACAAATTGACTTATTGAACCCATTCAGAACTAGGTCATTTGGTGATTTAGATCAGTTAGATTCTGAGCCTCCACTTTCATCTCCCGAAACAAGTAAAACCCTTGGGAATAGAGAATCAACACCTCCTGATTTACATTTCTTACATAATCTAGGTGTCTCTCATCCGAGATCAGCTCAGAGATCTACCGCCGTTCCATCCACTTCTGTTCATCTTTCATCCACTGTTCAAACCACTCCGCTTCAACCCACACCTCCTCTTGTAAATCCACCCCCGCCACATATCATGGCAGCATGGTATGCTCCCTTAGTCCTTCCTGTACCATTAGTCAATCTTCCACAGGACTATCAGTCCAAAATTCCATTATATGATGCTAGTAATACTATAACAACATCTCAACATGTGGACAAGATGAATGACTACTTTGACAGAAATGAAATTGATAATGAATCTGTCAAAATCAGACTGTTTGCTCAAAGTTTGGGGGGAGAAGTGAGAAAATGGTTTAAAAGTTTAACCCCCAATACTATTAACGATCTCCAAGCCTTCCATCAAACATTCTTAAACAAATGGGAAGTAAGGAAGAATCCTCTCCAAGTCCTTGCCGACTATAACAATCTCCATAGGAACCCTGGGGAAAGTGTACAAGCTTATTGCACCAGATTTAACAGTGTGTATAATGCACTTTCCCCTGAACTAAAACCTCCTCAGGGCTCAGATTTAAACAAATTTCTTGAAGGGTTTGATCCGGACATGACATATTCACTCAGAGAAAGAGTCTTTGCAACCCTCGAAGATATGCAAAGAGGTTCTCTTTCTGTGGAAGTTAACCTCATGGAGAAGAGAGCAAGGATGAAAGCCAAAAAGAGAGTATCTTTTAGAGAGGATTCCACCCCTTCCACTTCAAGCTCGAAGATGGAAAGAATGATGGAAGAAATGATGAAGAAAATGAGCATTCTAGAGAGAGCGCAAGTAAGTATAAATCAAAACGCTCCTCAAAACAGAAACCAAAACCAGAATCAGAATATGAGAAGAAATCAGTCTCCAAACAGACCTAGGGAAGATGATCAGCAGATCATTCCTCCCTTTCATCAAAACTTTCTAAGTGAGGTCGAACAAACAGATCAAATAATAGAGGAAGACGATATAAACTTATTTGGGGTAGATGATGATGACTTTGAAGTTCATTATGACAAAAAACAAGGTCTTTATACACCTTACGATGACAGAAGAGATGACAATGAGAATTACTATCAAAACATGGAAAACGCTGTCATAGAGCCTTCAAGGGAATACGAACTTAGAAGTAAATCTAATCAACCAACCCCCAATAAAAAAACCTCTGACAAACCTTCCCAAAACAGCACTGCAACCAAGTCTAAAATGATCAAACAAAAAGAAAAAACAGTGGCTGATGATTCTGGTAGTGGTAAAGAGAAATACACTCAAAATATTGAAAAACAGAGTGCAAACTTTAGTAGTACTAGCACCTCGGTTAGTACTCCTGGTAAAACAACTGTTTCAACTGTAGATAAACCGAATCAGCAAGCTGTTATTGCTGATAAAGTGGCAGCAAACAAGGCTGAAATCAATGTTTTAAAGAGTCAAAACCTTTTTAGCCTAGAACAGGAAATCTCAAAGATCAAAATCTCTGTTCCTTTGACTGAGTTAGCTGCCCAACATGTATATAGGTCCAAAATTTTGAAAGCTTTGAACTTAGAAGATCATGAAGACACCCTCAATCTTAATGATGACCAACCAGAGCTCATTTTTGGTCCAAAGATTGAAGGAAAATTCCAAGAGGGTCCTGTCCCTCCCTTTTATGTAAGCTTAAACATTCATGACAAAATTCTGCACAATGCTATGCATGACTCAGGCGCTTCCCATAATTTGATGCCAAAAGCTGTAATGGAAAGCCTGGGTCTTGAAATTACCAGACCTTACAAATATTTGTACTCCTTTGACTCAAGCAGGGTTAAATGTCTAGGATTGATAAAAGATCTCTGTGTTAACTTAGCCCAGATTCCAGCCAAATGTTTAGTCATGGACGTGGTTGTGGCTGATGTCCCCCCAAAGTATGGAATGCTTTTATCACGATCTTGGGGGGCTAAGTTACAAGGAACCATGCAAATGGACATGACCTATGCGACTATCCCTATTTTTAATCAGACTAGAAGACTTTACAGGGAATCTCACATGCAGTACACAGTGACAAGTCAAGATCGGCCTCAGAACTCCCCTCTCTATGCCATAAATATGAGCCTTGATTCTTTTATCATGTTCAATGATGAAACACTTGCAGGACACATCATTTCAACAGAATCAATGGCTGAAACGGAGGGAGAGGAACACAACGCTGAAATGCCGGAACAGTCTATTGTGTCTGAAGATCCTAGCAAACTAAACACAGGTCTTGAACTGCAAGTCATCAATCCATCGAACTTAAAACTTGACAGTCAGAAAGACAGTCCTCAACCCGATGAAAAACTTGAGGAATCAAATGATACAAAGTCCATTCACCAAACTGAAAATCTGCCTCTCTGGACTATGTATTTTGATGGGTCGTGCACCAAAACGAATGCTGGTGTAGGTGTCTGGATCACTAACACTGAAAACAATCATACAGAATGTATTTCATATAAATTAAGTTTTCAGTGTTCCAACAACATAGTAGAATATGAATCCCTTCTCTTAGGCTTACATCTTTTGAAAAGGTTAGGTGCCAAAATAATCAATGTATATGGGGATTCTGAATTAATCATTAGGCAAGTCAATGGGGAATATAATGCTAATCACCCCAGACTTAGGGCCTATAGGAATGATGTCATAGATCTTTTGAAAACATTTGAGGAGTCCACACTGACTTTTGTCCCGAGAAAAAGAAACATTGCAGCCCACAATTTAGCCTTTGCTGCTAGGACCTGCCCGATGCTGTATGATGACACCTCTCAGATAAAATTCAGACCAGCTATACCAGATAACAAGAAATACTGGCAGGTATTTGATGGAGATAAACAAATAGAAGAATTCATGCAATTCAGAAATGAGTTTGAACCCCATAGTTCAGATTCAGATTGTGATACAGACTGCAGCGAAGAAAATTTTCTTGGCGAAGAAGAACCATCTCCACAGCTGGTAGATAAAAACCTTCAGTCTAGAAAACTTAGAAACCAAACAGAATTAAGTGCAAAATATGAAACAGAAGAATTGGAAACTCTACATTCTAAGGATGATAGTTTTCCCAAGGGTTTGGCCCCTCTAGAAGAACTATTTGATTTTGATGATGTGGCCAACAAACCAAGACTGGAACCTATAGAAACTGAAGTGGAGGAATGTAATATAGGCAGTGAGGAAAAACCGAAATTGATCAAACTGTCTAAAACTTTACCAGCTCACATTAAACTCAAATATATAGAGCTGTTCAAAGAATTTTCTGATGTTTTTTCTTGGAGTTACGAAGATCTTAACTCCTATGACACTGAAATAATACAGCACAAAATCCTTCTTAAAGAAAACCAGAAACCATTCAAGCAGAAACTGCGCAGAATCAACCCTGTCCAGTTGCCATTGGTTAAGAAGGAAATCATGAAGATGCACGATGCTGGTATTATTGTCCCTATTAGATATTCTGAGTGGGTATCTAATCTGGTGTCGGTTAGGAAGAAGACTCGGAGAAATCGTGCTTTGTATAGACTTTATAAATTTCTAAACAAAGCTTCATTAAAAGACAACTACCCTTTACCCAAGATGGATCATATTTTACAAAGGGTGGTGGGGTCTAAAAGAATTTCTTTGCTGGATGGCTATTCAGGGTATAATCAAGTCTTAGTCCATCCTGATGATCAATTAAAGACAGTTTTTACTACACCATGGGGCACTTTCATGTATGTGAAGATGCCTTTTGGTCTAATGAATTCTGGAGCAACCTTTCAGAGGGCCATGGACATAGCATTCTCAGAAGAATTGGGTTTCTTCATCATTATCTATCTCGATGATGTAACTGTGTTTTCAAAAATAGATGAAGAACACTTAGAACATTTGAGGAAAGTTTTCGAGAAGTGCAGAAGGTTTGGGATATCTTTGAACCCTAAGAAGACATTATTTGGTCTCCAAGAAGGTAAACTTCTTGGACACATCATTTCAGAGCAGGGCATAAAGATAGATCCCACGAGGATTGAGGCTATATTGCAAATCTCTCATCCTCAAAACATCAAAGAGTTGCAGTATTTCATTGGAAAGATTAACTTTTTGAGAAGGTTCATCCCCAACTTGGCTGAGCTCCTTAGGAATATCACAAATATGTTGAGAAAGGAGCAAGGGGTGAAATGGACCTCGGAAGCAAAGACATCCTTTGAGCTGGTGAAACAAGCGTTAACCAAAGCACCGGTTCTCATAAGTCCTGATTTTTCAAAGGATTTTTATATCTTCTCATTTGCATCAGAACATACCATAGCTGTTGTCCTTTTACAGAAAAATCCACAAGGACAAGAGCAGCCCATTGCATTCTTTATCAAGGCATTGAGGGATGCCCCGTTGAGGTATAACATTATGGAGAAACAGGCTTTTGCTTTGGTAAAGGCTTTAAAAGACTTCAGGGTATACATCCTTCATTCACACATCATTGCCTTTGTCCCAAATTCGGTTGTAAAGGACATTCTAACCCAGGATCCAGATGGTAAGAGAGGTAAGTGGATTGCTGTCATTCTTGAATATGATTTAGAGATAAAACCCACTAAGCTCATCAAAGGCCAGGGTCTAGCTAAATTAATGGCTGAATCAAATTGTGAAGTTCTTGATATTAATATGATTAATGCTTTGGATGACCAAGAAGAATTCTCAACTCCCATTGTTGAAGATCATTTTGCAAATTCTCCTTGGTATACTGATATTGTTTATGTTTTGATTAATCTAAATACACCTCCTGGTTTATCCAAAACAAAGGCAAGATTCCTAAAGTTAAAAGCTGTAAACTATTGCATTATTGATAAATGTCTTTATTGGAAAAATGCTAGTGGTATATTGCTTAAATGTTTGCCTGAGTTTGATGCAGAAAAAGTTAAGCAAGAATTCCATGAAGGAGAGTGTGGAGGCCATTTGTACTGGAATTCAACAGCCAACAAAATTTTGAGGGCTGGTTTCTATTGGCCTACTCTTTTTCCTGATGTACACAAACTGACAACTACTTGCCATAAATGCCAACTATTCGAGGGCAAGAGAAAATTATTACCCCTTCCTCTGCATCCAATTACTGTTGAAGCCCCTTTTCAACAGTGGGGACTGGACTTCATAGGAGAAATCCATCCACCATCCTCTTCTCAGCATAGGTGGATTCTAACCGCCACAGACTATTTCACTAAGTGGATAGAAGCCATTCCTTGTAGACAGGCCAATGATTCGGTTATCATAAAATTCATAGAAACCAATATCCCTTCCAGATTTGGCTGTCCTACCAAGATCATTACAGACAATGCGGCAGCATTTGGGTCAAAGAAAATGGTGGAATTCTGTCATAAGTACCAAATAAAATTGGGACATTCCACAGCCTATTACCCTCAAGGTAATGGACTTGCAGAGTCTTCCAACAAAAGCTTAGTGAACATAATAAAGAAACTGTTGGAGGACAACAAAAAGTATTGGCACATAAAGCTGATCCATGCACTTTGGGCTGACAGATTAACATTGAAGAAATCCATTGGTATGTCACCCTTCCAGCTTGTGTATGGTACAGATGCAATTTTTCCTAACAGCCTTGGTGTACCAGTTATGAAGTTAATTCAAGAGCTCCAGACTGAAGAAAATGACATAATCAGAAGAATAAATCAGACCATTCATCTTCAGCAAACCAGAGAGGAAGTGTACAACAAATCATTACAGAAGCAAGATAATATCAAGAAGATATTTGATAGAAGGACAAAGGCCAGCAATTTCAAGATTGGGGACAAAGTTTTAAAGTGGGACTCAAAGAGGGAGGACAAGGGAAAGCATGGTAAATTTGACAATCTGTGGCTTGGCCCTTACTCCATTCATTCAGTTGCTGGAAACAATGCATTCTTCTTACAAGAGCTGGATGGAACATAATTGTTTGGGGGTCCTTTCAATGGCAGGATGCTTAAGCATTACCTTTCTTAAATTATTTCATGTTTGAAGCCTTTTTCACTGTAAATTTTTCATCCACCATTGCATTTAAAGTTATGAAAAATCAAAAAATACAAAAACAAAGAAAGAAAGAAAAGAGGGCAGAAATGAAAACAAGAAAGGCAAAGTCCCATGCCAAAAAGAGAAATAAATCTAAAAGTGTGCAAGCTTAAATGCCACTCCTTGAAACACACTTCTGATTAGTCAAACTGTTCAATCTTGACTAATTAGCTTTCAATTTTCTGCTGATAGGGTAGTGAATTTGATTTTCCAAAATGTTTAATCTTGGCTTATCGATAGATAGATTAGGTTAGAAATTAAGGTTCAAACCAACTCAAAATTTGAACCACAATTTCCAAGAAAAGATGACTCAAAACTGTTCGTTTTTATGAGTCATAAGAAAAAGACCTGGTTCTAATTCGCTCAAAACTTGAACCAGAGGAAAGGTAAAGATAGCTTATAGAAAAGAGAAAACAGAGCTATGAATATAAGAGAAGGCCATAATGAGAAATTTTCAGATCTTAAGCCTTCTGTTTTGATTTAAAATTTTCTGCAAATAATAATCTATGTGCAGCTTGTTTTTATGCCATAGATCATAGCAAGTCAAACAGCTCAATCTTGACTTGGCTATTTTTAAATTTATATTGTAGAAATTAGAGAATGAAAGTTTGTTGGACTGTTTAATCCCAACAGACAATAGACTAGGTAGAGAAACATCTGAACTCAACTGTTTAATCTGAGTTCAGGGAGAAATAAGAAGTAGAAATAGATTAGATTTCCTGCTTTCAAAAGAATAAAATGTTGAAAATAGAGTTTGCCAGTCCAAGTGCACTCTGATGAAGAAAAAATGTTAGATCAGTAGGATTGGGGTAGGTAGAAGTTGTATTGATGAAATTCATCTTTCTTTCATAAACTGATATTATTTTGTCAAAGCAAAAGCAAGAGCAAGCAATGGGTCAAGCACCAGTTAGCATCCCAGAGAAATCAAGTCTTAATTCTTGATGCCTTCAAGAAGGCACCATCCCCAAGTGGAGCCACTGTTAGCCACCTATATTTTCCAATTATATCAGCTGGTGGCTAAATATTCTTTGCAGCCTTCAAGAAACAAATTCAGGCCTAAAATTGTTGGTGCTTGAAGTCTGTTGGTAAGATCATGAACTGCTGGTTGGTTCCTCATACTTTTCCTTCTCTCAGCCTCTGATATTCCATGAAAATCCAAATCAAATATTGCTGCATCCTCCTCCTTTTTCCCTCCCCTGCCTCCATCTTACTTTCATTTCTTCAGTTTCCTTTCATCCATAAAAAGCCCATTAAACCCTATGTTATTTTTCATCCCTTGATTAATCTCACTTCCTAAGGTTAAAAACCCACTTTTTAGCCTATCGGAACCTTTTTTCCTTTCTCAAAAATCATTGAAAATCATATAAAACGCCTTATTTTCGCAAAGCGCTGCGAGCTCCCCGAAGCAAGTCGTCTTCTTCATGCTCCCAAAGGCCACGACCGACCGCTGCGTTTCGAGGCGCGAAACTGCTGCTGTAACTCGACTTCCGTTTCTTTTCCTTTTGAAACCTTCAAAAACCCATCTTTTATAAGGTTTGGGTGTGAAATATGAAACCACGTGTTTTATTTCCCCGAGCCTTCCTAGCCATCGATCTGCTCCCCAGATCTGACGTATTAGAGTACCTCACACCTGGTGGACCCCCCTTCCCCCGCGCTCGTTTCCAAAAACCATGGTATATATCCCGCACCACCTTTCGTCGATCACATGATCCCGGCTGCACGTATTCCCGGTTACGTCGTCGATGGTGTCTCTCTCCACTTACCCCAAAACCACCATCCTTCCACTTCGCCTCGCGTATTCCATTGCGTCCCATCACCTCAGCCGGGAATTATCTCTCGTCCCAGCCTCCGCCTCCCATCCGCTTCGCCAGCCCCCGCACGCGCGCGCTCACGAATCATCCATCGCGCGCCAAGCATCTGAGCCTCCCGCCTCGCCGATCTCTCGAGATCGACGAAGCTCAGACCTATTCTCCCGATTCCGCTGCACAAATTCCTTTTCTCCGCCGCTCTTCGTAACGCCTTTGCATCGTTGATCGGGTGAATATCATCACGCCCATTGCTCCATTTTCCCGCAAGCCCTCCGATGCAGTCTATCCATATAACGCAGGATTTTCTCATTTTTCTTGTATTTTGCAGGTTTTAAGGTGCTTTCGTCGTGTTTTAATGAAAAACTGAAGAATGAGGGTGACGACTCCCGTCCTTCTGATTAATCCAGAGAATCGACCGCAGGGTGAAGAACAAAGATATCAACAAGGTTCATGAGCTTCTGTTGCTACGCATTCCCTAAAAGCTTCTCCGAGAATGCTGCTAAACATCAACGCAGAGAAGAGGTATCAATTTAAAGATGTATGAACCAGGAAGTCAGAGCATAGCTTTATGAATTGATTGAAGGGGACTACTGCTACAGATGGTTATCAAAAGCCTAACTTGCCCGAACACCCATTAAGCAAAACCAAAAGTGTTCATCGACGATTTCTCCACCTCGCCACTTTGAGGCAAATTGATTCCCTCAACCATCATAGTTGCCACCCATTGGAATTTAATGCTCAATCAGAGATGAATCATTGAACAAGACTTCTTCTATATTATGTCTTTTGAATCAAAGAAGTTATTACTCTAATTGCATTTAATGACAATGTCGGCAGAGTAAACTTAACAAAGACGCAGCAGAGCCTCAATGCCGTAACAAAAGCTCCTTCCGAGCTTACTTCATAAGTATAAGCGCATTAATGCAGTGGAACACCTGTATAAATTCTTCATCGAGCCTCTCAGGCCAGGAAGACATTAATTCTGCATTAATTGTATTTGAGATCTTTTTGTTAGATCTCACCTCCTCATCCTTCTATAAATACTCCAGAAGAAGATGAGTGAGGGGTTGGATTAGTTGGTTGTCAATGTAATTGTTGAAGTGTTGTAGCTGTTTCTGAGTGGAAAACTCTTGACTGTAAATAGTGGTTTCATGGGCTCTTGGAGCTCTGCTTGTAACAGATAGGTTAGGTTGTGAGGAGAGGTGAATTAAAACATTGGATCTGAAGATTGTAACCGGTTTGAAGCAATCAATACAAGCTGATTTATGGGATCCTGGTCTATGCTGATGGTGATGTTATTCTCACGGTAACTTGTGTTTTGTTTCTGTTTTCAATTTGTTTCATTTTCCACTGTAAAGAACAGTTTAAACAGTGTTAGGGCCTGCTGTATATCAGTAAACTTCTCTGGCTGAGAAATCTTTATTTAAATGTTTTCTTTCTGCTGTGTTATTTGAGAATGATTTAATTCAGTCTAGGTACAGAGATGTTGGCGTTCCCTCATCTTTTCGTCACTGCTGAATGTTATTTTTAAATGTTACTTTCATATATGTTGTGTAAGGAATGAATTGAGGAAATCAAAGGTTAGCCCCGAGTCCCTTTCTTGTTTGCTCAGCTACTTGTCTGTTTCCCTTAGGATGTGTCAAAAGCTGACTAGTTTCGAAGTACTTATCAGATCTTGGGCCATTCTGTGTTAGCTTTGTGATTGTCTTGGAAGTAACCAAGTAAAGAAGAACTAAGATGAGGAGAAAGGTGAGCCCTGCCCGCTAGTTTCTGCTCCAAAGGTTGCCTTCAAGTTTCCCTTTGTTTTTTATCTGTGTTCTATTAGAAGTGTATCAAAGGCTGGATAGTTTCAAAGCACTTACCAGATCCTAGTTTGCTTCTATGTTTTTCTTAAGTGCCTGGTCAAAGGCTGGCTAGTTTCAAAGTACTTACCAGATCCTGGGCTGCTCTTTGTTCTGCATCTGTTGATTCCCTTTCTTGTTGTATCACCCCATTCCATAAATCAAACTTTAAAGAGATCCTTAGGCCTAGATGACTTGCCCCATAGATTACTCTTGAACCTGAATGTTTCAATTAAATTCTCTTATGACTCCATAGCCCAATGGATTGAAAACTTGTCATCATCTTTCTTTAGAATCAAAGTTTATTTTGTTCACTTGCAACTTCTCACCTTTGAACCTATTTGCATATAGATCTTTCCGTCTTAGACAGCAACTATGTTCAACCATCTGAGAAAATCAAACAAAACCCTTGGCCTTCATAACTAGCCTAATATCATCACCCTAAACTTCAAAGACAATATCCATCTTTGTACATATTGGAGAGATCCCTCTCCGGATTCAGGAGGGCTAGATCCTAGAATCCCAAAGTTGGTTGAAATGATGTTAACTCTGTGATCAGACTTTGCCAATCTTGCTTGTTACAGAGACCTAACACTATAAAGGGCCTTCAAAGAGTTCGGTTTTTGCCCTACCTATTCTATGAAGATCTACAACACTATTATGAGATGCTTTGAATGGGAAGGCTTTGGAGGAGAGCTACATCAGCATTTTCTATAATGCAATAGCTATGTGGAGTTGGGGCAGCCAAAGGACTCTATGCAAGAGTCATTTCAGTCATTTCTTCCTTCTCTTGTGTTAGCGCTCGAATCTGCCTTAGGCTGAAGGAAGGCGAGGTTCGAGGCAACATCAAACCAAGCTCAGCCTTGTAGCTAGCCCTACGAGGACAGGAGAGGGCTCTCTCCAATCAATCTTGATAAAATGAGAAATAGGGTGCGAGATGACTTAAAATGGGAACTGATTTTAGGCTAGTAAATAGATAAGAAAAGGGTTTTTAATAAATGATTGGGTTTTCTGGGCTGCATGGGGCAAAGACAGCAAGAGCAGAGATTTAATCAAAGGCACAGATTATTCCATAAGGCAAGATAGGCAAGAGCTTAAGCATCCAAACTGAAATTATATGGAATGGAAGGACTGTTAAGAAAGCTTAAAGGGGCATTAATGTATGAATCCCTTTCAGACAGAGGAAGAAACACAAAACATGAATGCTTCTTCAGGGCAAAGCAGTAAGCTGAATTTTACCCTTCTCACTCAGAAACATTCAAATTGGAAACGATTATGAAATGAAATGTAAACATAACAAGGAACATATGAAACAGAGAAAAAACATATGCCAAATTCATACCACAGGGATCTTATGAAACAGAGCTGCAACTTTCAATTATTTCTCTGTCAAAGCTGTACAATGAAGCTCTGTTATCTCTCCTCACACCTCTTCCAGAACTCTCTTTACAAATGGTTTTCAATACAAATAAATAAACCCTGAGATGTGATAACAAATTAATCAAAATAGAGCGATGTTTCAACTGAAGCCATGAAGATAGAAAAGGATCATCCATCTGCTCTAAAGATAGAAAAGCCTTACATTATTCCACCTGAGAATTTCTAATGACCAATGAAAACCAAACCTGGAGCGTAGACTTTATGAATTACTAACTGAAGTCATAAATAGACTACCTAATCCTATTTTTCTGCTGTGGTAGATATCTTCACTCTATTTTTAGCTTTGACTTTCAACATTCAAATAAAAACTAATTTTAAATAAAAATAGCTTTTGAATTTTGCCTTTGACAAAGCTCCGCCATTTCCAGGTGCGTTTTCTCCCTTTAACATTTTCAACATCAAATTTAACCCTTTCCATGTCCATGTCACATTCAGCAATAGAAGAAGCTGAAGAAGCATTTATGACCAGATCACTTGCACCTCCACTCTTTGTACGAAATATGGGGGTGTTGTCAATTACATTGTCATGTTCATTCCTTACAGAATCTTGATTGATGACGGAATATACTGACTGTGCGTGTACCTCATCTCTAGATTTTGGAAATCCTTTCCAAGTTATTGGGGGCCAACTAGCAGCCGCACTAGTCCTTTCTTCCTTTTTAATCATCAACTAATTTTCAGTAAGGGATGGTTTTGACACTATTGGATTCTTGTCAATCTCATCTCCATGTTCGCAAAACCAGGTTACTTCTTCCACAGGAAGCTTGGGGATTCTCTGTGCATTCAGAATAAATGATTCTGTCTGTTCCACAGTAGACCCTGTCTCTGCCATGATAATTATAATATGAAGAAAATTTACCAGTTAAATATCCACACATCCATTGAAGAAAAAACGTGATAATTCTGAGTATATTGCAGAAAAATCAGCTGTTCGAGACATATACAAGGTGCTTCCCTGTAAGAGAGAATTGCATTCATGCCTCTTGTTTGAGACAGTGGGACAACCTTGTAAAGTATACCTGTAAAATAATTTCTCAACTACAAAAAGACGCAATTTCTTTAACTGATTGTTCAATATATTGTCCTTAAGTGCACGGTATACTTCAGGATGCGTTTTGTACAGGTATCTTTGAGCATTTGCCACAATGTCATTGAACTAAAACCCATTCCTAGTAATCTCTTCATGTATCTCCATAACCTGTTAAAGAGCTGCCAAGTTGGCACATGCGGGAAGAACACTTGCATAGGTTTTGGGTTCTGGCTTCAAACCTGCCTTTTTCATTTGACGAAAAAGTTCAAGGGCCTCCAAACTCTGTCCATTTTTGGCATATGCTGTAATCATGGCGTTCCAAGAAACCACATCTGGCTTAGGTATTTGTTGAAAAAACGCAAGAGCTGCATCAATTTTTCCATTTTGGGCATATGCTGTAATCATTACATTCCGTGATACAACATCGGGCATAGGCATTTGCTGAAAGAGTTCAAGAGCCTTATCAACATGCCCATTCTGAGCGTACCCTGCAATCATTGAATTTCAGCAAACCACATCTCGTTGATGCACTTTTTCAAACACATTGTGTGCCTTCTATGTATACCCATATTTGGCATACATATGTACGAGACCACTTTGCACAAAGACATCCGATTGAAACCCATTTCTAATTATAGATTTATGTACCTCAATCCCATGTTGCAGAGCTGAAATTTTGGCGCACGCTGGAGGAACACTGGAAAAGGTAAATTGATTGGGTTGGATTCTTTTGTTTTGCATCTGGTAAAAGAGAGCCAGTGCCTCCTCAAAAGGTCCATCACTAAAACAACAAGTACAATTACTAGCACCTCAGCTGAGAAGTCCCAATCCAAGCCATGGATATAAATAATGGCCAAGAGGACTCCCAAACATAACGTGTTGCTCATAGTCACTGCACCATATATCTCAGAATAAGTCAAAGAAGCAGTGTGCTTTTTCTTCCGGCTTGCAAAAATAAGTGCTGAAACACCCTCACTGGAGTTTATAGCGAAAGGCATTATTATGAATGAGATGAAGAATGAAGGGATACTTGTTGCATCAGAAAATTTGTCAACATCATCTACAAGGGGATATGCAAATATGCCCGCTAAAATGGCACCTCCCAGCTTCAGCATTACTGCCTTCAGATAAACTTTGTATGGATTATCAACTTTAGCAACTTCCTCCTCATTGTCATTCTGAAGAGCCTCGATTTCCTCCTTTGTTTTCGATTGTAAATCAGATATAAACTTTTGTGAGTAGTTATTTGATCCTGGATGACCAACAGTGGAGGTTTCAATCTTAAACCATGAACTCATTCCATCATTGAACTCATCTAGGCTAAGCTTGTCATCTCTCGAGGAATCAAATTCTTCCATTACTTTGTTAACGGCATCAGCTGTTGAAGACTCTAGACCTTGCAATTCAAGCCCATATAAAATTCCACGTAATTCATGTTTTGTCAAATATCCATCATTGTCATCATCAAGTTTTTGAAATACAGTTTTAAGGACATCCAGATTAGGTTGAGCATCTTTATATACACCCCTTATTTTTAACTCTTTCATAATCAGGTCCACACACTCCTCCATCTCTGCTTTTCAAATTTCCTTTTTTATTTTCTGACTTGAATGATGGCTTTTATTTGTCTGCTTGCAGGGATAGTAGCCGATGAGTCCTGGCAAGGTGACCAGGGCCTGCATTTGACATTCTTCATGAGGTCAGACTTTAAAAATATACTTATTGCAAACAAATAATTTGACAATTTCTTCTCCAAAACAGGGTTTTGGAGAAGAATCATCCTTTTAATCATTGAAACTCCTGAAATAATAACTTACTGAACCTTCCTATGGCTTGCACATGTTATTGAAACACTTCTGAAGAGAAAACCCTGGGCTCAAGAATTAAAATGACTCTTTTCTAGACCACAGTAACATCAGTGACTGCAAATGACAAGAAATGAACTTTGGAGAATTTGATTCTGACAAGGGACTGACAGGACGGAGTCTAACATTGGCTCCAATGGGGATGGCATCTGCCGCTTCTTGAAGGTGCCAAGAACAGCAGATCTTTGGGAGAGCAGATAGTGCCTCCATCCATTGGGTAATGGAATCATTATTTCGACAGACAATACGAGACTTTCGACTCATTTATGGACTGAAACTGAAATGATTGAAAAACTGACTCGGAAAACTTCAAACTAGAACTGCAATGAAACTGGAACAGAATGCTGCCTTTGGCTGCTTATTTATTTACAAAATCTACCCTACTCTGCTGCCGAGCCAATGAATCAAGTAATGTTGTAATGCCAGGTCAACCATTCAAGTAAATCTGAGAAGAATGCTGCTTGAGAGTGCTTCAACCAGATCACAGATGCAATTGCTGGCAGCCCTACATGCACATAATGAGCCTGGTTATATAATAGACAGCTTGATCTATCAGTGAAACTGAAAAAAAATTCCATGTACATCGCAATAGGATCGCGAAAGCCAGAATCCGTTTGCTGCCCCAACTCTGCAATACATACCTCCAGCTGCACACTCTCAATGCAAACATATGTAGGCAGCTCTATTGTTTCTTGTTTTGAAGGAGGGAGAGTTTCCAAGAACTTTTTGGGATCTCAGAAATCATATGACTGGATCTAATCATTTAAACACTGAATCTCCTTCTCAAACTTTTCAACAACTAACTGAAAGAAACCAGTTCTAGCTTTAGCAGGAAACTTTGGAGATCTCAAAAATTGAAGCGCGGCACTGAAAAATGCTTCATTAATTTCAAAATCCACTAACCAATCTCTAACTTCTTTTAAAAATTCACAAAGCACAGGGTCTGCCACATACCCTACCATTGCATGAATGGATCAGTGAGCACTAGAATCTCTGGATCGAGCTGGAGTCGCCAGGTGAAAATTTCAGCCTTCATATGTGTCTGACTGCTGTCCACCATCAGCAATCGGATCTAAACTTTTTTATCCTTTACCGGGGAGAAATCTTCCCTAGTATGGTCGCCACTATGTTAGCGCTCGAATCTGCCTTAGGCTGAAGGAAGGCGAGGTTCGAGGCAACATCAAACCAAGCTCAGCCTCGTAGCTAGCCCTACGAGGACAGGATAGGGCTCTCTCCAGTCAATCACGATAAAATGAGCAATAGGGTGCGAGATGACTTAAAATGGGAACTGATTTTAGGCTAGTAAATAGATAAGAAAAGGGTTTTTAATAAATGATTGGGTTTTCTAGGCTGCATGGGGCAAATACAGCAAGAGCAGAGATTTAATCAAAGGCACAGATTATTCCATAAGGCAAGATAGGCAAGAGCTTAAGCATCCAAATTGAAATTATATGGAATGGAAGGACTGTTAAGAAAGCTGAAAGGGGCATTAATGTATGAATCCCTTTCAGACAGAGGAAGAAACACAAAACATGAATGCTTCTCCAGGGCAAAGCAGTAAGCTGAATTTTACCCTTCTCACTCAGAAACATTCAAATTGGAAACGATTATGAAATGAAATGTAAACATAACAAGGAACATATGAAACAGAGAAAAAACATATGCCAAATTCATACCACAGGGATCTTATGAAACAGAGCTGCAACTTTCAATTATTTCTCTGTCAAAGCTGTACAATGAAGCTCTATTATCTCTCCTCACACCTCTGCCAGAACTCTCTTTACAAATGGTTTTCAATACAAATAAATAAACCCTGAGATGTGATAACAAATTAATCAAAATAGAGCGTTGTTTAAACTGAAGCCATGAAGATAGAAAAGGATCATCCATCTGCTCTAAAGATAGAAAAGCCTTACATTATTCTAGCTGAGAATTTCTAATGACCAATGAAAACCAAACCTGGAGCGTAGACTTTATGAATTACTAACTGAAGTCATAAATAGACTACCTAATCCTATTTTTCTGCTGTGGTAGATATCTTCACTCTATTTTTAGCTTTGACTTTCAACATTCAAATAAAAACTAATTTTAAATAAAAATAGCTTTTGAATTTTTCCTTTGACAAAGCTCCGCCATTTCCAGGTGCGTTTTCTCCCTTTAAAATTTTCAACATCAAATTTAACCCTTTCCATGTCCATGTCACATTCAGCAATAGAAGAAGCTGAAGAAGCATTTATGACCAGATCACTTGCACCTGCACTCTTTGTATGAAATATGGGGGTGTTGTCAATTACATTGTCATGTTCATGCCTTACAGAATCTTGATTGATGACGGAATCTACTGCCTGTGCGTGTACCTCATCTCTAGATTTTGGAACTCCTTTCCAAGTTATTGGGGGCCAACTAGCAGCCGCACTAGTCCTTTCTACCTTTTTAATCATCAACTGATTTTCAGTAAGGGATGGTTTTGACACTATTGGATGCTTGTCAATCTCATCTCCATGTTCGCAAAACCAGGTTACTTCTTCCACAGGAAGCTTGGGGATTCTCTATGCATTCAGAATAAATGATTCTGTCTGTTCCACAGTAGACCCAGTCTCTGCCATGATAATTATAAGATGAAGAAAATTTACCAGTTAAATATCCACACATCCATTGAAGAAAAAACGTGATAATTCTGAGTATATTGCAGAAAAATCAGCTATTCGAGACATATACAAGGTGCTTCCCTGTAAGAGAGAATTGCATTCATGCCTCTTGTTTGAGACAGTGGGACAGCCTTGTAAAGTATACCTGTAAAATAATTTCTCAACTACAAAAATACGCAATTTCTTTAACTGATTGTTCAATATATTGTCCTTAAGTGCACGGTATACTTCAGGATGCGTTTTGTACAGGTATCTTTGAGCATTTTCCACAATGTCATTGAACTAAAACCCATTCCTAGTAATCTCTTCATGTATCTCCATAACCTGTTCAAGAGCTGCCAAGTTGGCACATGCGGGAAGAACACTTGTATAGGTTTTGGGTTCTGGCTTCAAACCTGCCTTTTTCATTTGATGAAAAAGTTCAAGGGCCTCCAAACTCTGTCCATTTTTGGCATATGCTGTAATCATGGCGTTCCAAGAAACCACATTTGGCTTAGCTATTTGTTGAAAAAACGCAAGAGCTGCATCAATTTGTCCATTTTGGGCATATGATGTAATCATTGCATTCCGTGATACGACATCGGGCATAGGCATTTTCTGAAAGAGTTCAAGAGCCTTATCAACATGCCCATTCTGAGCGTACCCTGCAATCATTGAATTTCAGCAAACCACATCTCGTTGATGCATTTTTTCAAACACATTGTGTGCCTTCTCTGTACACCCATATTTGGCATACATATCTACGAGACCACTTTGTACAAAGACATCCGATTGAAACCCATTTCTAATTACAGATTTATGTACCTCAATCCCATGTTGCAGAGCTGAAATTTTGGCGCACGCTGGAAGAACACTGGCAAAGGTAAATTGATTGGGTTGGATTCTTCTATTTTGCATCTGGTAAAAGAGAGCCAGTGCCTCCTCAAAAGGTCCATCACTAAAACAACAAGTACAATTACTCGCACCTCAGCTAAGAAGTCCCAATCGAAGCCACGGATATAAATAATGGCCAAGAGGACTCCCAAACATAACGTGTTTCTCATAGTCACTGCACCATATATCTCAGAATAAGTCAAAGAAGCAGTGCGCTTTTTCTTCCGGCTTGCAAAAATAAGTGCTGAAACACCCTCACTGGAGTTTATAGAAAAAGGCATTATTATGAATGAGATGAAGAATGAAGGGATACTTGTTGCATCAGAAAATTTGTCAACATCATCTACAAGGGGATCTGCAAATATTCCCGCTAAAATGGCACCTCCCAGCATCAGCATTACTGCCTTCAGATAAACTTTGTATGGATTATCAACTTTAGCAATTTCCTCCTCATTGTCATTCTGAAGAGCCTCGAGTTCCTCCTTTGTTTTCGATTGTAAATTAGATATAAACTTCTGTGAGTAGTTATTCGATCCTGGATGACCAACAGTGGAGGTTGCAATCTTAAACCATGAACTCATTCCATCATTGAACTCATCTAGGCTAAGCTTGTCATCTCTCTAGGAATCAAATTCTTCCATTACTTTGTGAACGACATCAGCTGTTGAAGACTCTAGACCTTGCAATTCAAGCCCATATAAAAGTCCACGTAATTCATGTTTTGTCAAATATCCATCATTTTCATCATCAATTTTTTGAAATACACTTTTAAGGACATCCAGATTAGGTTGAGCATCTTTATATACACCCCTTATTTTTAACTCTTTCATAATCAGGTCCACACACTCCTCCATCTCTGCTTTTCAAATTTCCTTTTTGATTTTCTGACTTGAATGATGGCTTTTCTTTGTCTGCTTGCAGGGATAGGAGCCAATGAGTCCTGGCAAGGTGACCAGGGCCTGCATTTGACATTCTTCATGAGGGCAGACTTTAAAAATATACTTATTGCAAACAAATAATTTGACAATTTCTTCTCCAAAACAGGGTTTTGGAGAAGAATCATCCTTTTAATCATTGAAACTCCTGAAATAATAACTTACTGAACCTTCCTCTGGCTTGCACATGTTATTGAAACACTTCTGAAGAGAAAACCCTGGGCTCAAGAATTAAAATGACTCTTTTCTGGACCACAATAACATCAGTGACTGCAAATGACAAGAAATGAACTTTGGAGAATTTGATTCTGACAAGGGACTGACAGGACGGAGTCTAACATCTTGAAAATGGAGAAAAATTTGTGCACAATTCCATGTATAGAAGAAACATTGATGGTGAAAAATATGATCATGTAATGCAAGCTTCATTTTCTTATTTGACACATTCTTTCACCATGTTTTTGCAGGCCATGAATCCCAAGAGGAGTGTTGTATCATGTAAATATCATGGCAAACATTTGGCCACTACAATTTTTTATTTTGGCCACTCCCTTGTTATGCAAAGGGATATTCTCTTTCATGATGGGTGCTTCCCAAAGGCACAAAACATATCTCACATTTTCAGCCATGGTGAGATAACTTGTGTAGCAAGTAAGTGGTGGGGAAACCACTTACCATACCTTGATCTAATGTAGGAAGGAGATGCACTGCGCTGTTACCATATGGGACTATGACCCACCTCCTCATGCTCAAATTTCTGTTTGTGTGTATGTAATTATGCTTCCATACTTGGATGATATATTTGTACTTTTCATGGGATTGTATGGAGGGAGGATGGGAATTTTGTATGTACCACATGGGATGGAAACTCTCTATGTACTTTATGCTACATGCTTTAGAGGGAGTATTGGACCAACCATGTTTGTTTTTGTTGAGTTCTTGACTCCTTTTGGGATGGATCTTGTACATCTTATGACGACTTTGGAGGAACAATTCATGGAGGCTTGGATTGGAGAATGCCTAGCTTGTGAGGAGAGCTTGATTCTTGATGGTGTCACCAATGAAGAAGGAGAAGTGTTGCAGCACTCACCCTATCAGTTGCTTGAGGACAAGCAACATTTTTTAGGGGAGGACTGTAATATTCCCAATTAGCCCAACCTAATGGGAATATACAATTTTTTTTTCAATTTTCTGTTTCATGAATTAAAGTGTAAAGGAGGATCAATAAAACTCATAATCAGCAAAATAAATCAATGCCACATGCAAACATGGACAAATATGGGCTATTTACATAAGAACACTTAGGTTTTAAAGAGATTGGACCACTTGACCAAGTCAACCAGGACCAAATCAATAGCGTTGTCTAGATACAATGAATCCCCTAAAGGCACGATGCAATTTTAGTTCGAGGCTTCTCATGTGAATGGAGCTAAATCATTGAGATGGTTTAGGGTTTGACAAGACTTTCATCCTATGAAAGGAAGAGGAGGAAAACAGAAGAAGGTTGTTGATTATGTATATTTCTGAATATATTTTCTGTTTAGACATATATCATTTTCTATTGTTTAGCTAAGGATAGTATTGTTTAGCACTAGGGTGCTCCTGTTCGGGAATCCCACCTCTTCCTTGAGAGGCCCCTTGGAAGAGTCTTGCTGATCTCATCCACTATCAGGAATTTGGCCAAGCTCATCTTCCAACTACAACGCAGATCCTATTGAGGGTTTAGTTGTCCTTGTAAGCTGCAACAAGTGGAGGTTATATTTGCTCAGATCTAGGCCATTATAGGGCCTCTTTTCACTAGGAAAGCCTTCTATCCCATTGGCATGAGATTTTTGAACCTTTGGAGTGACATTTTCAAATATTGGAATCAAGCCAATCCAGTGCTAGAGCCTACAGTGCAGCTTTCCTTCCAAGACTGCGTTATTTGCAAGAAGGGAGTTGCAGGGTGTTTTGATTCACATTTGGAGGAGAGATCTCTGGTTTTGGGGTTCTGCCCCTCACTATGGTGATCCATGGATTATATTTATGATCCATGTTCTATATAGATATGATCTACTTCTATTGTATTCATCTTCAGAAATTTATAAATACCACTGCATATTTTCTACTTTAGATCTCATATCTACTCTCGGTGTTTCATGTTTTGATCAAAACCCTAAGGGGAATTTGTAAAAGATTTCTTCTAGTGTACAGATAAGAAATGGTGAATTATTTTGTACACAGATCTGCTCTAGATCTGGAGTGTAATATACAGCTACTGCAGCTAATAAAAATAATGCTATCAAGCCATTTTTCAGTCAATACATGTGTTGCATCCCTCTTTCTTGAGGAATTTATTCTATTCTTGTCTTATAGATTCTGTTATACATTGTAAGGGCCTCAATATAGATCTGATTTATTGATGTATAAGTGAATATTAAGCCTTCTTATTGATCTCCTAATGTTTCTCTCAAGAACTGCGTTATTTTCCTGCAGTATTGTTGCATATTACTGCAACCCCATTCTTGGGTGTTTTTCAGCCATACTAGGGTGTGGGATGTCTGTTTACCTCACCTATTTTGATTTTTTTTTGCTTCCCTTTTGGATTTAGATGCTAGATCTCCATATCTAAGGGATCCAAGGGCTGCAAACTCATTTCAGTGCACATACTTATGAAAAGTGCGTTATCTTAGTAGGCATTTCTGAGTGTTCCCATTTAGGAATATTACAAAATATCTGCATGTCCTCATCTCCCACACCCTTAAAGGTGGGTAGCTTTGCAATATTCCAAAAATTTAGCCTTGAATATAAATGGAATATTATAGTTTTTTTATCACTAGGTAGGTGAATAAGTTGGTGAGGAGGCCCATAAGTCTCTTGAGCAACAATAAAAACACTTTAAGTGTGAAAGGAGACCTTTGTAGCAGCTAAATAAAGCTCCTCCATGTGTGAACAGGGTTTGGATCATGTTGATTCAGTCAAATTTCATGAATTCAATAGCGTTGTTATGGAGGAGGGGAGATTAATTAGAGAATAATGCAGTTTTGGAGGGAGGTGAACCTTATGAAGGAAATGACCTAATTGAGTGTGGCCAAGGACATGAAAGCTCACAATATACTTAAGGAAGAGGATGGAAGCCATTTGAGGTCATTTTTTGATATTATCATTTGATATTGGTCTGCTTAGACTATTGCTTCCTCTTGTTGTTTAGCAGGGTTTTTGTGTTATTTAGCACCAGGTGTTCCCGAGCGGGAATCCCACCTCTTCCCTTGAGAGGCCTCTTGGGAGAGTTTTGCACTATAGTGTTCCACATCCAGGCTTGAGGACAAGAATCATTCTTTAGCTACAGCGTTATTTCTACAGAGAATAGTGCTGTGTTGTAGGGTGTTGTAGTGGATAATTGATAACACCTCTTCTGAGTCTGTTTCTTAGTAGAGGGAGCTCTCCTTCACTTGAGAGATCAGCTAGGAGGATTTCTGGGCTCATTCCACATCTTGTCACTTGGCCAAATTATTCTTCATCTCCTACAGCACATTCCTTTGCAGGAACTGCGTCATTTTGCATAGAGTTGCAGCAGCAGGGTTTAAGCCCTTGTTTTTGAGCTAGTTTCCTAGGGAAAGGGCCAACCCTTCTCCGGGAAAGCTAGAAGAAGGGATTCTCATCCCTCTATTGTATTATTCAGCTATTTTTATGTAATTTTGCAGTAATATTGCATTATTTGAGAGCTGAATATTCATATTTTCTCTTTTGTACTCAAGCTTCCAAGAGAACCTTGTCAAGTTATTTCTATAATGTATTAAGGAGGTCAGATCTCTGTTTTATTGGAATATTGTTCAATAAAACTCCAAATCCATGAATTTATATCTTAATGTGGTAGAAACCCTCATATAATAACGCTATCATGTGGTTCAAAAAAATTTCATAGCTTAAGTCATGTGGTTTGGGCATTTTTAAGCTGATTTGAGGCCGGGAGATCTGTTCAGCTTAGTAAAAGGGATTTGTTTCTAATTCCCTTTCATATATAAGGGAAAATATATATTCTAAGGAACCTAAGTGTTACTTCCCCTTGTTACAATGTAATTTCCTAGAAATAACTTTTTTATGGTCTAATTGCTGCATTTTCCCCACTTGGGTTGATGTAGAGGAGCTCCTTGTTGCTATTGTTATATTAATTTGATGGATATGTGTTTCTCAACACATTTTATGAGTTAATTTATCCCTGATATTCCATTATTGTGCTTATGCATTGCTGCATTCCCATTTTGGGATATTACAATGGTATCATATAATAATCTTGGCTCAGCCTGTGGATCTCAGCCATTATGCTATTAAGAGAAGAAGGAGTAGAGAATATGTACAGAAAATAGAAGACTCCATTATGTGGGGGAAGGAAGGAGGAGAGAATCTCAAAGCTTCTTCCTAAATCTATGCAGAGCACTAAAGAGGATCTCAAGAAAATGAGAAGGGAGATGGAATCTCCAGAGGAGTTTGGATCTAGAGCCAAATATAGATTTGCACATGATAGGTGTGAGCATGCAGCTACACCCTATTATGCACAGTGCAGTCAAATGTCCATATCTATCAAGAGAGAGATGAAAGGAGGAATGCCTAAGAGGGAAACTCTTAGTGACTTTCTATAGGAGTATGAATCTCAAACTGAGAATTTTAGAGATCATATCAATTTCTAGGAGTTTTGCAAGATCAAGGTGGAGAGGAGCAGGCAGCATGACATGGATAGATTTTCTCTATATACTTTTGATGGATCAACAACATGTTTGGCCAAAACTTGGGTGGAGGACATACATACCTATTTGCAGCAGCACCAAGTTTCTAAAGATGAAGCCATCAGAGTTGCAGCACTGAAATTTGAAGGTAAGGCCTATGCTTGGTGGATATTTGAGTCATTTTCATTAAAAATGCCAATATTTCTTCTTATGCAAAGTTCACTAAGAGCTAAGTGGAGAGGTTTGATGGAAGACATTCTAAAACACTCTTGGTAGAGCCAAATAAACCAAAACAATAAAAGCTTGTGCATGGGTTGGAATAACCTAAAAACTCAAATCCACTTCAGAAAACTGTTGGAAAATCTCACATCTTGCATAACACCTTGCTATAGGAAAGATCTCTATCTCATATCTTTGGACAAGAGGGCATGCAGGTTCCTTTTTAAAAATAGGATCCTCTTATTGAGTAGGTAACTCCCATTGATATTGAAGAGGAAGAGAAGGATGGGGGCAATGTGATATTCCTAAATTAGCTTCAGCTAATGGGAATATTAATTTTTCTCTTAAAACTTAGATTGATGAATAAATGCGCAAGGAGGCTCATAATTTGCTCAAATATGAATAAAAATCCCTCCTAATGTCAAAAAGGGATCATGAAATAACCATATCAAGCATCCACATGTGTGAACAAAGTCTAGACTATGTGGACAAGGTCAATTTTGACCAACTCAACATGATTTATTCTCAAAGAATTGGATCCTAAATAAAGCCAGCTCAGTGTGAATAGAGATCAATTCAGCTAGTCAAAATGAAGGCACCTTGAGTGTGAAAAGGGACAGGGCATGAAGATTCAGTCAAGGTTGACTAAGTCCACAAAGCTGTCTAGATACATTCAACCACCTTGATGGACAACGCATTTTTTGTGGAGGAGCCTTTGCATGGTAGCAACCTCATAGTGGGTGGGACCCTTGGTGAGAGAGCTCATCAATTATATAATGAAGGAGATGGAAAGCATATGAAAATATTGGAGATTATATTTTTATGTGGTCTTCTTAGACTTCCTGCATACTTGGCTGTTTAGCTAAGTTGTTGCACTACTTAGTGCAAGGGTTTTCCCGGGTGGGGATTCCATACTCTTTCTTGGAGATCTTGTCTAAGAAATATAAGAGGAGACTTATGATCTGAATTTTCTACTACCTGGTGTTGGGCCAAGCACTTACCTTCAGAAAAAACACAATCCCTTCAGAAAACTGCATTATTTCTTAAGGTGTGCAATGGGAGGAGTCAAAACCCCATTTTGAGGAGCTAGTTTCCCAACAAGAGGATCAACCTTTCTTTGGGAGAGCTAGAATAAGAGTCTACAGACATTTCGTTGTATTTTAAGCCATTATTATGCAGATATTCAGCTATACAATGCGATTCAGCCACATATTTGCAGCAATTTTCTGTTGTATATCTTTTCTGTCAAGAAACCTTTGTCGGGTCTTCTTGGATCTGTGTAAAAGAGATTAGATCTCTGATTTTATGCCTCATTGAGTAATATAATAAAATATCTGATTTATTTCTCTATTTTCTGAGTTTTACCTCCATTATACTGCGCATTCTCTTATGCAGCAACTCCGGTATTTTGCAGTCTTGGGGTTTTGTCAATTTTAAGTTGTTTTGAGCATGGGAGGCATGTTTAATTAGGCTAAAGGCATTTGTTTCTAAAAAATATTTTTCATTCATGTCCTATATTTCCTATTATAAGGGACACAACCATTATTTTTCACTTTTATAACTCAATATTCAGAAAATAACGTTTTTGGGGCCAAAACTGCTACTTTTCTCCACTTGGTGAAATTGTAAAAAGGCATAGTTTTTTGCTGTGATTGTTCTATGGAAGCCATGTGTTTAAATACACTACATGATTTGATCAGTTTCTACTCTCCAAATTTCTAATACCTTAAGGTATTCTTATTGTTGTAGAAAATCTTGGTTTTGGGATATTATGGTGGTATTAGAGCAACAATCTTGGCTCAGCCTGTGAGCTTCAAGCATCATGGATTATTCTCATGGGGAGGAGGATATTTCTAAAAGAAATTAGATAAAACCCTTGTTTTATGGAGAAAATAGGTTCTCAAAACTTCTCTTTCCAAATTTGCAAGGTAGAAGCAAGAGCATCAAAGAAATGAGGAGGGAGAAATATGAAAGTCCCTCAGCAAGATCTATACAAGAGGAATATTCTAAATCCTCATCTTATGGATATAAGAACTCAACCATATCATCAAATCTACCACGTTCTATCAACAATTTCTTCATGAAGAGGAAGAAAGGATATGTTCCAAAGAGAGATACTCTTGGTGATTATTTGCAGGATTATGAAGCTCAATCTGAGGAGTTCAAAGATCACTTGAATTTCCAGGGGTTTTTCCAAATGAAGGAGGAAAGGAGAATAGGGAGCAAGAAGTAGGGTGAGGGTAGATTTTTTCTATCTAGTTTTGATGGATCACCTCTATGTCCAGTTGGTGCTTGGGTGAAGGAACTAGACACCTTTGTGCAACAACATCAAGTTTCAGAAATTGAAGCCATCAAAGTAGCAGTGCTGCATTTTGAGAGTAAGGCCTATGCTTGGCAGTTGTTTGAATCATTTTCCTTAAAGAATGAAAATACATATACTTATGCAATGTTCATTAAAATATTAGTAGAGAGGTTTGATGATATTTCATGTGAAACGTCTTCTATTGAAACTACCAAACCACATCAAACAAATTTTTTGCATGAGTTGGGAAGATCTATAAATCCAACTCTGTTTCTGAAAACCACTGAAGAGGAGGTAAGCTTGTTTGATACTTTTCCAAGGGCAATATCTCCTTTGGATGAAGGGCTTTCTTCTCAAAATAAAGACATGAATATTCCTTCTTCAAAAGAAGACCTAGATCTAAGGTCTCTTGTTGGAGGTAAGGAAACTTCAACTATTGAAGAGGAGAAAGGGAAGACAGGAGAAGATAATGCAGTCATGAAAATGGCACCTCAAGCACCTGATGAAGAAGAGGAGGGAGCACTTTCTCCAAGAAAATAAACTCTTGCACTCTTGCAAGGAGTTCCAAAAGGTCTCACACATAGAGCTCTTGGCATAACACATGAGTAGCATGTACCATCATTTTCAAATGATAAGATCTTGAGGATAGAAGGAGGAAAAGAAGAGGAATGGCATCACAAGATGAAGAGCATGTACCCTTCTATATTTCAAAGTTTGAAAGAACAAAGAAGGCAAGAGGAAAAATGCAATAGAGGTAGGGGCAAACCTGTCCACCTACATCCACATCCTACTCTATGCCTTGATGCCATTTTCCAAGGAGGCATTTCAACAGGAAGACCTCCTAATTGGAGGAAAACTAAAGTGTTATCTCAACTATATGCAGCAGCAACATATTTGTCTAGAGAGGGAACCTTGGAAGGAGCCACTATAGCACTAAGAATCATTGATGGAAGGCTAAGCAATTTTATAAAATTGACTTTTCTATCCTCCATTCATCTATTTGCATTGGAGAGGATAGATTTGGAAATTTGTATTGATATGAGAATAGTATCAAAGGGCCACTCCATAGATTTGGAGCAGCAAAGGATACTCCAATATATAATGAAAAATTTTGAACATAACAAAAAGATAATTTCATTTTTTTATGTAGGAGAAAAATTGTGGAGGTTTTGGAGTAAGAGAACCTTTCAAAAGGAGGGTGACTCTCCTAAACTTCAATCTTGTCTTGAGCAAGATCAGCTACAAGAGAGGCAGCAAAGGAAAGTTTGGAATATTCCAACATGTGACCTTGACATCCAGCATGTCAAGGGGGAGAACCATCATATGAAAAATGCATCATTTCATACTCCTATAGCGTTGTCAATGTTGGGAAGCCTAGATCCTTGTTGGGAGTCCCAAATCTTGATGGAATATTCCAAGGACCCATTCACATATAAGGTTCTTGATGGGAAAGAAATGGATGGAAAGTATAAGGTATTTCATGGAATCATTTATGTTCATGATTAGATCTACTTAACTAAAGGTTCCAAGCTCAAGAAAAAACTACTTAACACAACCTATAAGGTCTTGCTTTCAAACCCCACTGGTTTCATTAGAACATATCATACTATATTAGATGGATTCATGTGGGAAAATTTCAAAGAGGAGATGCACTCTCATATGAGTAAGTGCATGGATCATTTTTTGGTTGAGGAGGAACATAGCTCTTGAGAAGAGCTATCATTATTGCCTCCTTATTCATTGAGTGTGAGAGGGAGATCATCCATGAGCCACCTTGATGATTTTAATCAAGTGTATGATAAAAATTGTATTGTTGAACCTCATGATGTATTTATTGTATACTTGCATTTTCTTAACACTCATGTGCAGGTCTTGGCTCCAAGAGGGGGCACTTTTTCTAATGGGCTTCATGAGCCACTTTGGGCCATGAACAATGGTGATGCTAGCCATTACTTGGGAGATCTTGGAAAGGTGATGTACTATGTTAGCCATCCATAATTTTTACATATTCAAATATGGATAAAATAGGTCTTTAGCCTTCAAGAAACAAATTTCATGAAAAATATGTGACTTCTTGAAGCCTCTTTGTGTTCTTTATCCTTAAGAAATCCATTCCATTGATAAATCTTCATTCAAAATTCCTCAAAGAAAGCCTTGCTGTTATCACAAGGAGATTGTTTTCAAGCCCCTCTTTCATCATTTCACCTTCATAACTTTTCCCATTTCACCTATTTTTACCTATTTTTACTCCTGTTCTAAACAACCATTTCCCCTCTAAAAAGGTCCACTTTCCTTTCTTATACCCTCCATTCCCTTAAAAAACCTTTTTAAACCATGAAATCCTCTTTAAATTGGTTTAAAAACACCCTTTTCACCATAGAAAAACCTCAAAAAACCTTTAAAAAACCTTTTTTTTAACCCTTTCCACCCCTTTTCATGCATAATTATTTAAGCGCCTTTTGCTTAAGCCCCTGGCCCCGTTTCCACCATATGACCCAGTCCTGTGACCAAGTCTTAAGCCCCCATCGCCATTTCACTTCGGAAACTCCCAATTCCTGTTTTTCACACCTTTTTTCTGCTGATGGTTGATCTCTCGATACAATCACAACCATCTGATTAACCTAGATCAACGACGTAGGTTCAATGGAGGGGAATCCGACCAAAGTGGCTCGTACTCTCCAGTGCCCCCACAGTTCACTCTTTTGACTGTGGGAGATCTTAGATCTATGGCTAAGATTTACTGCGGAGGCACATGCCGTGAAATTCCTTTGTACCCCCCAGACCCCCCCGCAGTTTATCTCAGCCATCGATCTTCTCCAGATCTGACAGCCATCGGCTCTTCTCCATTTTTCCTTAGCCCCCTTCTCTTATCCTCTTACCCTACACCATCGTCTCTTCCCCAAAGTAATCCCCACTGTTGATCACGACGATCGCGTCCTACCATCACCCTTCTTCCTGACCATCTCCTCACCCGTGCATCTTTGTGAACCCATCACAACCATTGATCGTAAAGATCCAACAATCAACATGTTCCCCGGACATTTCAACCCCGCCCATAACCTTTCCTCTTGACATTTTTTCTGACCTCATCCAGCGGTCCCACCACCAAGCACCTTTTTCCATCGGGCCCTCCCACCACCGTCGATCTCGATACCCTAGATCTGACGGCCCAAAATTAGTTTCGCTTTCTTTTCACCCCCGAGGATTAACACGCATTTTCATCGTGAAACAGGCAGTTTCGCTGCGGATAGTTGTCAGCAACTGAGTGGAATCACGTTTGATTCACTCAATACCACTAACAGCCTAGAGTAAGCATGAAAACCATTTCTGGTTTCGCAAAACCACTTTTCGCCATTCCACGCCATATTTCAAATTTTTCCCCTGTTTCTTCATGGCTCCGTCCATATAACCCTTTCTGTGCATCTTCCTCCTCTGAAATCTCTCCATCGCTTTCTCCCTGAGCCTTTGAATGTAGTCTACCCCAACCCGCAGGATTTATTTAATATTTTGTTTGTTTTGCAGTTTTTATGGAGGCCAGATACATAGGGCCGTGGGTGATGATCCTCGAAGGCCCGATTGAATGTGAAAGGGACAAAAAGGGTCGAATTTCAAAATTTTAATCAAATTTTTCATGGGCATTGGTTACACAGCAAACCCTCCAACAAAAAAATAGATACCTGCCAGCAAACAATGAAGACCAATTAGAGATTAAAGATGAAGATTAAAAAGGTTAAGCATAAAGCAAGGAGATGTATAACTTAATATGTAGTTTAAAGATTAAAGACACAAGCTCGAAGATTGAAGATGATTAATGAAAGAATTAAAGCATAATCAAAGGAAAATCAATGTTTAAAGCAACAAATCATGACAGATCAGTAGAAAGATGGCTTCAAATGCCAAATCACCGAAACCTTTACTTATCCAAAGACCAAAAATGCTACCTACCAGTTTATTTTTCCTCAAAAGAATATAAATTCAATTCACAGTCAAAGATATTTTGCAAAGACAACTCAAAAAGTAATTGCCAGCCTACCAAAAGCCTCAAAAGTCAAAAAAAGTGACTGAAGTAGATGAAAGTTAATGTAAAAATTAGTTAATAGAGTTAAGACATTAGATATCTTCTCCATTAGGCCTCCCAAAGGTCGAGAAGCATTTACTCTATATTAATTGAATAATTAGACCTTTTCACTCCACCTCGTCAATTTACCTATATATATCATATGAGGAGCCCCGTATTGTTGTTGGTTGAATACTTATTGAATGTAAATAGTTGTTGAGGCTGCTGAAGCTCTGTTAGTAATTGAAGAAAGATAGGCTGAGAAGAGAAGTTTGAAGCTGTAAAGACCTACTAGACTTGAAGATTATAACCGGTTTGAACATCAAATATACAAGCTGATCTATGGGATCCTGGTCTATATCAATGGTGATGTTTTTCCTCATGTTTTTAATATTTTCCACTTTCTCTGATAAAGAACAACAAATTTAGATTAGGATTTACTGTAAAAGGTACTCTAAATATCACAGATAAGCTTTATCTTTATGTTTTCTTCTAATTGTGCTTTGAGGATAATTCAATAGAGTATAACCAGTGAAGTGTTGGTAAGCCCATGTTTCTTGAGTACAACTTGAGATATTGTCTTTGAAAGTTCTTGAAAATTCTGCTAAGTAAAGTTAAACTAGAGAAGTCTATGAATAGCCCTGTCCTCTATTTTATCTCCAAAATTTGCTTTGAAAAGATCCCTGAGAGCATGCCAAAAGCAGGATAGGTTCAAAGTCCTTACCTGATCTTAGGCTATTCTTTTGTTTATCTTGAATTTTTTATACTTTCTTAAGGTAATATGTTATATTTCAGGATTGTTGTTTGAAAAAGTGTGCTTTAGTAAAAGTTTTCCCAAAGAAGTCTATGGTTTTGCGTGTCCTTTGGCTTGCTTCAAACAGTTACTTTGAAAGGCTTTTCTTGTTTAGTGAAGTTAATATATTTTTAAATGGTTATTAGCTTTGAATTTTTCACAACACTCTTAATGTTCCATACCACAAAATAAATCTAAAGAGATCCTTTGATATATATGACTTGCCCCATGGACCACTCTTGAAACGTGTTGTGAAATTAAATCCTTGTGTGACTTCATAGCCCAATGGATTGATACTGCCTCTTACCTATCCTATCAGCTGAACCATTCTTTCAACCTACTCACACTTTTACCCTTCAAAAGACTTCCTTTATTTTGATGATATCCTACCCAACCAAAACCAAAACAAATCCCTTGTGCTCCATAACTAGCCTAATATCATATCATAATCCTTAAATCATATCATTATAACACACATAGAGAGAGATCCCTCTCTGAATCCAGGAGGGCTAGATCCTAGGATTCCAATGTGGTTCTGATGTAGGCCCTCCAGCGTTTTTTCTTGCCAATCTTGCAAACTACGGGGACCCTAACATAGTAGCAACCCTACTGGGGAAAAAATATTGAGTAATAGATAACTTCACAACTCAATTAACCCCTATTACTAAATGAGACAACTGTCACCAATACTGGTTATTATTGATTGTTGATGGTGAACAACAACCAAACCTTGAAAACAAGTAAAAATCCTTCACCCTGCGACTCCATTGGTATTCAGTAGGCTTACTGACCCCTCTGGTTTTTCCTAAGACTCCACTAGGAAAATTTTATCATAACATCATACCAACTCAGTGAAGTAAACTTTCAGGATTGAGTTTTCTTTGAAAAAAATTAGTTAGCCTTTAAAAGACTGTCATACTTGGCTGAAATTTTCTCATCATTGGGACTAAAAACACAACATATTGGCTTCTAAAATAATTCATACTACAGCCTATCCTGACCCAAATCCTCTTGAGATAGTTGATAATCCAGAAATTATCCTTAGGAAATCTCCTAAATCCAAGACCTCAACTATTTTCATACCCATTCATAGAGCTAATTTTATCCCTGAAAATCTTACAACTCTCAAAGATACTCAAGTTGACTTATACCTTTCACAAGAAACCCATCCAGAACCAAGTCACTTAGTGGTATAGATAAGATAGACTTTTAGTCCCCACACTCACCCCAATATAGTGGTGAACATACTGATAACATAGAAACCACCCCACTTGATCTGCATTTCATTCATAACTTTGGTTTCTCTCATCTCAGATCCGCTCAACAGTCTCTTGCTGGTCTAAACACTTCTATTCCCCATACACCCAATGTTCAAACCACTCCACTTAATCATCCTCCTCCACTTGTAAACCCCCCATTTATCCCACAACTTAATATCATGGCAACATGGTATGCTCCCTTAGTCATTCCTTTGTCTTTACTTGTTCTACCACCAGACTATCAATCCAAGATTCCAATATATGATGCTAGTATTTCTACTACAGCACAACAACATGTGGATAGAATGAATGATTACTTTGACAGAAATGAGATAGATACTGAAACCGTTAAACTCAGATTGTTTGCTCAAAGTTTAGGGGCATAAGCAAGAAAATGGTTCAAAAACTTAACCACTAATAGCATTAATGACCTCCAAGCTTTCCATCAGTTATTCTTGAACAAATGGGAGGTCAAGAAGAATCCTCGCCAAATTTTATCCGAATATGAAAACATTAAAAGGAATGTTGGAGAAGGAGTTCAAGAGTATTGCACTAGATTCAATAGTGTGTACAACACCCTACCCATCCATATGAAACCTCCACAAGGCCTAGCTATTATGAAATTATCTGATGGATTTGATCTTGAAATGGCCTACCAACTAAGAGAAAGCGAACCCCTCACATTAGAAGATATGAAAAGAGGGGCAGTAAGTGTTGAGGAAAATTTGACTGCCAAGAGAGCTAGAATGAAGATTGAGAAGATGGTATCATATAGGGATGAAGCTGCACCTTCCACATCTGACTCAAAAATGGAAAGGATGATGAAGGAGATGATGGAGAGGATGAGCATATATTAGAGAGCTCTGTTGGGTCTCAATCTAGTCTCCTAGACTGAGTTCATTTAATTGTCAACCAGGATTTGTAAACTGCTGAAGTGAAATGTACCATATGTATGTAATCAAAAACACTGAAGCAACATCTAAACTATGACTGAATAGAAACAAGAGCTTAATGATGACTTTTTAAACAAATGACACAAACTTAGACTTTGAAAAATGATCACTAAATATGCAAGTTTTCTAACTAGACAGTTAGACACTAATCATGATGCAACATTCTATTCTAAGCTCATCTATTCCATGACTAATTCCTAGTTCTATTCTGCAATTTCAATTGAAGGTCACAGAGTCTATACTCCAAGAGTTATTGGTTTCTTTTCAAGGTAGTTCTGTTGAGGAAGAGCTCTGTTTATGGTGAGGAATTTGCAGAGATATTTCAGACCTTGTAATGATGTTATCTTCTGTTCCTAATGTTATGGATCACTGGTGGTTTTCAGAACAAAAAGATATTTGTAAATAATGAAGGCTGTCTTATGAATCCTATCAACTAAAGTGATCTACTGTGCAAAGGGTGACAATGTGACTATGAGATGTAAGTGCAATGAATTAATCTAAACATGAGCTTAAGATGCTTCTAAACTAGAACAATGTTAAACTATAAGCCATCATCAAACTTGAAATGAAGTAGCTGGACATGAATTAAATGCAAAGTGAAACTCCGGAGCGTTCTAACTAACATGCATTATTCTATGAAGTTACACAATCTGTTTGTTCATCATTAGTGATATTTTGGAAAAGTTCCTTCTTGTGGAAGAGGTAGAACAATTCTGACTGTGGACTTGTATGCAATTGAAAGCAAATGAACAGAAAGCAAATGAAAAACTAAATTGTCACATCACAGTCATATCTTGAACTTCTTAAGGATGTCTTGGAAGAATTTGTTCTTGTGGAAGAGTGATTAGAACAAGTGCAATTGTGATAGTGAAGACTAAAAACTACAACTAATTCCTATAATACTATAGCTATTCATCATTCATTGTTATGATCTGTTGGAAGAATGTCTTCTTGTGAAAGAACTGGAATGAATATAACTACAGTATCTAGTTAAAAAAAATACAAATTCAACTCCTATCCTACAGTACCATAGTCATTAAACATTCATCATTTTAGTTTATTGGAAGAGTGTCTTCTTGTGGAAGAACTGGAACGAATATGACTACAGTAACTAGTTAAAACAAATACAAATTTAACTCCTATCCTACAATACCATAGTCATTAAACATTCATCATTTTAGTCTGTTGGAAGAGTGTCTTCTTATGGAAGAACTAGAATGAGTACGACTACAGTAGATAAAACAAAACAACTACTAATTCAAATGCAGAACGTAAAGACAACTAGGAAAAACTTATCTAGTTTACGCAAAGGAAATCCGTGCAAGGGGCAGGGGCCCTCTACCACTTGACGGCATTCAACTCAAAATTAAATCACGCCTTCAAGATAATTTTTTCTGCTCCATTAACGATGCAATAGTTTGAACATAATGCTCTGTGTCTTCAAAGACGTAACACAGAGTTTACACACAATCTAGCAGCAAATCTAACACAAAATTTCTAACTAAGCTCTCGACCTACTCAAGAGTTTATAAAGTAAATGCAAGTAACAATAATTACAATAATTTAGGAATGATGTCTTTCCTTATCCAAATCATTCTAGGAGTCTTTGAGGTGGCTGCGTGAAGGAGAAAAGACACCTGGACTGAGACAGTCCTAGTAGGAGTCTTCCTTCACAAATGTGTTCCCACGTGCATAACCGTACCTAGAATTCATTTCCTCTTCCATGACGAGCAACACACCATGTAGGCACGACGTGGATCATGCCCATATGCGTTTTTCCTCAAGAGGCCACCCGGAACATGCTCAAACATAAAGGTAGCTGCAGAATCGCCGGTTAGCTACAGAATGCCTGCATTCTGCAGCTAGTTCCGGTCAAAATGCTTAACAATGGCAACAATCACAAAATTCAACAAGTCAGTCATGTAAACCATTCTAGAAGTAATTTTAACTATTTTTATTGATCAATTGGGTTTAAAATGGAAATGGACAAGGAAAAAATGAGGTAAAATGAGGTGAAGGAAAGCACAAATTTGAGGCTCAACATACCCCCACTGCTGTCTCTTTGCATGTCCTCATGCAAATTATCCTATGAATTCTGAGGCTTCTGCAAGGACATCTAATCCCCTTCTTCTCCTTTGTCTGAAAGCTAGAGGCCTTCTGGGTTTCCTGATCACAAGTTTGAACCCGAGGTTTGTGAGTGCCCTGATCAACTTTTTGTTCCTTGTCTTCATCTTCTCATTGGTCCTCTCCACTTTGTTTATATGCAGGGATAGGGTTGAGTTCATGTCAGTCTTGAGCTTGATTTTATCTTTGAGAATTTCATTCTCATTTTTGATGTGTCTATTCAACAATTCCAACTCATACCTATCCCTCCTTAATATATCAATTTCAGTCAGTGGAGGACTGGGGGTTCTCTCTTCTCTTTCTGAAGCTGTCCTCTCTAAAGTTTCCACATAATCATAGATTTCCTGTTGAGCAGGATCAATCTCAGGGGTGCCTTCATAAAAATCTTCATCATCATACTCTTCTATGGATGTTTCTTCATCTTCAATATTGATTACCCCTGTTTGTTTGATTGATGTTTTCTTCAGTTTTCCTTTTAATCTGTGGCTTCTCCTAAGTTGAGAGGACCCCTCTCCTTTCTCTATAACATATTCCTTGATTATCTTCTTTTCCTTTAGTTGGCTCTTGATTCGAGTCAACTTCTCCAAAATGACTTCCTCACTGCTTTCTTGAACCGGTTTGTCACTTTTACCTTTTGGAGTCCTCCATTTCCTACTTCTTTTTGTGGGCTGTGGTTCAGGTGATAGTTCTTTTGCTTCTTCAAAATGATTTCTTATTAAGAAATCATCCCATGTATCATTTGATTTAGATAGATGATGCTCAATTAAAATTTTGACTAACCCATGATGATACAGGGTTGTCTCCAAAAACTGAACTCTTCTCTGAACACAGGAAGCCATTTTCTTCAGACTTTGATACAAGAAATATGGTAGATTCAAATATTTTCCTAGAAAATGCAACATTAGTCTAATATGGTAGACATAAAATGTCCCATATCTACCCTCACATGTAACAAATCTTTGTAAAAGAAGTAGTATGTTTCTCCATTTGCTTTTCAAGGCTGTACTGGGAATTCCTTTCTTGAACACACTAACATCCATATTTGGTGATTTTAAAATTTGTTTCCATGAGTCATTGTGGAATTCCCTATTTTTAAACCATCTTTCCCCAGTTCTGGACAATCCTGTAGCCTCTGCTATAAAAACTTCAGTAATAGCAAACTTGATATCCCCTATCTCAACTTCAGTACCTTGGAATGATCTGGCAAATGTTTTGGTTACTTCCTTATGAAAGCCATTAAATTTTTCCAAGAATTGAAGCCATCCTATTTGTTGTAACATCTCCTTGCATTGTGGGTAACCTTCTAAATATTTTGATCCCACAGGCTCAGTCCTTACGATGAAACCCATGATGTTTTTCAATATCAAATTAACACTCTTCCCTACCCACAAAACAATGTCTTTTACTTTCGGATTAAAATGGCTTCAAGCTCTAAATGAAAATGGCTTCAATTTTGGAATGACATACCTTTGATTTATAATAGCAACAGCTTCAAAACCTCTGGGTGGTATGCCTCTGTTTGATAATGAAGAATGCCTTCGAAACCTCGGACTAATGTACTTCTGTTGAACTTTGGAGTGATATGAAAGCAATTTCAATTTTCGAGCTAATATGTCTCTGATAGACAGTGGTAGATGGTTTCAAGTTTCTTTTTGTGAAATACCTCCGTCTTTGGGAACAGAAAGACTTCAAACTCAATCATTGATAAACACTTCTGTTTCTAGTAACAACAGACTTCAAACTCAACCTCTGTCTCTGATAGCAAATGGTATGCTTCAAATTCAACACTTACATCAACTCTGTCTCGGGTAACAACAAAATTCAAAACCAGTCACTACCACACCTCTGTCTTTGGTAATAACAGACTTTAAACTCAATCACTACCACCCCTCTGTCTTTGGTAGCAAAAGTCTTCAATTTTAGCACCTCTGTCTTCTGGTAGCAACAGGCTTTAAACTCTACACGGCCACAATTCTGTGTTGAAATGCTCCAAACTTCGTTCACAGTGATATGCTATCTGTTCACGGAATTATGTGGTTTTGAGTTCTCACACTGTTATAATTCCAAATTTACCTCTTCTGTTCTGCTCCTGATGATAATAATGCTTCTGCCTTCGGAATGGAATACTGGCTACGGAATGACGTTATGGAAAATGGTCACGGCATAGAGTGGTGGAGTGAGGTGGAGGATTGCATTAATGATTTGAGGAGACGGCGGAGGATTTACGACGGCAGGAAAAATCTTCATCATTAAAGAACTTGGTTAAGAGTCGTGGGAATTTCAAATGCTTTGGTCGTTTCACCGCTCAAATGCTATCGGATAGAAAATTTGAATTGGAAGATTTAATACAAAGTCTGTAGAGGGTTTGTTTGGTGTTTGATCAATAAAATAATTAAAACAACCTTTCGAATAATCCACAACTAAACTATGCTAAATTTTTATGAATTGCCATCGTAATTTAAATTTGTTACCTCGGCCCTTTATTTGATGTTTTTGTAGCCTTTGTCTTCTCTGCTCATCTTTGGAGGAATCTTTCACAATTTTCTTGATATTTTTGATTCATGAATTCACTGGATCACTTTTTTGTAATTCTGATGTCTGCTGGTTGATGCCTTCAGGGTTTATAGCTGCAAAAAGACTGTTGGGCTGCAGAAAAGGTGATCAGCTGCAGAATGTCCACTGAGCTGCAGAATGTTCCTGTAGAATACTTTAATCATGAAAATGAAATGTTTCTGGAAGATGGGTGAAATGTTTATGAAAATGGATGAAAATGGATGATGGATTATGAAGTGGATAATGGAATAAAAATGGATTCAGTTCATGGAATGAAGGAACATAAGGGTTGTACTGCAATTCATGGCATATTTTTATTCACTTGCAGCAAGATATCAAATTCTATGTTTTGACATGAAAATGAAGTGAATGGAAGATGGAGTGAAATGAATGGGATGTGGAATGGAGTGAAATGTGAATGATGGATGAGATGAAGTATGGATGGATAGTGAATGGAGTGAAATGTGAATGATGGATGAGATGAAGTATGGATGGATAGTGAATGGAGTGAGATGAAATGAATCATAAGTACTATGGCACTGAACTTATGATTTTTATAACAGCTGCTTAGAAACAAAAATGGGAAAAGTTAGAGTGTAAGAGAAACTCTGATTTTCACCCTATCTTTTCTGTATAAACATGCCAATCAGTGATTGGTTTTCATGTTTATACCTTTATTTATTTATTTATTTATTTATTTTCAAAAGAGAAATTCTTCAGAAAATTTAATCAAGTTGATGAAGAAGAGAGACTCTTCTTCATTAACTTCACATCATTGTCTCCTTGGAACTTCTTGACAAACTCTTCTCTTGAGAGTGGCTTGTGGTATAGCTTCAGTCTATGGCCATTCACAAGAAAAGTGACCTCCTCTTCATCTATAGTTCTGATTTTTACTGCCCCATTATCAAAAATTCGAACAATTTCATATGGCCCAAGCCAATGTGTCCGAAATTTCCCTTGAAAATCCTTGAATTTTGAATCAAACAAGAGAGCCCAATCACCCTCTTTAAATTTCTTCTCTTTGATGTACTTGTCATGCCATCTAGCCCTTTGCTGTTGGACTAGACTCGTTTTCTGAACTGCATCTTGTCTGATCTCATCTAATTCATTAATTTGCTCCAGTCTATGCTTCTGTGCCTCCGTTAGATCAAGTCCTAGCTGAACTGCCATCTTGAATGTTTGGATTTGGAACTCTATAGGAAACAAAACTTGCTTTCCATAAACAAGCTCATAAGGAGTATGGCCTGTTGTGTTTCTCCATGTAGTTTTATAGGCCCACAAGGCTTCAGGAAGCCTATCTACCCAATCTCTTCTATGTAGATGAACAGTCTTTGTTAGGATTCCTTCAATGACTTTGTTAGTGGATTCCACTTGACCATTTTCTTGTGGATGATAAGGAGTAGATGTTCTATGTCTGATTTTGTACTTCTCCATCATTTGCTCCACTAGCCTTGATGTAAATTGAGCTCCTTGATTTGTAACAATTTCCCTTGGGACACCAAAACGAGTGAAAATATCCTCAAAAAGAAAAGTAACTACAGATGATTCATTAGCAACAAGTAATGGTTTAGCTTCTACCCACTTAGTAACATAATCAGTGCAAACTAATATCTATTTCTTTTGTCTTGATGGAGGACTAATAGGTCCTACAAAATCTAAGGCCCATTTTTCAAAAGGTTCAATGTGTACCTGAGGTTGTAATGGCATCTCACCTGAAGGAGAAGGTTTCCCTACCCTTTGGCAACTGTCACACCTTTTGACATACTCCCCTGCATCTTTAAACAAAGATGGCCAATAATATCCTAAGTTAAGGATCTTATAGGCTGTCCTCTTATCTGCAAAGTGTCCGCCACAAGGTTCATCATGACATGCCTTGAGAATTTCAAGCATCTCATCTTCACGAACACACTTTCTAATGATCAAATCTGAACCTGTCTTGTACAACTCATTAGTGACCCATGAATATCTTGCACTATCATTAATGATTTTTCTTTTATCCCTTGCATTCATAATTGAAGGAAATTTTCCTGAAACTAAATAATTAGCAATATCAGCAAACCATGGAGTTTGAGTAGAAACTGCAAAAAGATATTCATCAAGAAATTGATCTTCAACCGGAGTGTCATCTTTGATATTTTGAATTCTAGACAGGAAGTTAGCCACAGTGTTTTGTTTTCCAGGCCTATCTAGAATAGTAATGTTGAATTCTTGCAATAATAACAACCATCTTATAACTCTACCATTAGTGATTGATTTATTCATTAAATATCTAATTGCAGAATGATCAGTGTGAACAAAAGTTTCATAGCCTGTTATATAGTGTCTAAACTTGTTAATGGCATGAACAACAACTAAAAACTCTTTTTCAGTTACAGTATAGTTTAACTCTGCAGGAGTCAAATTTTTACTGATATAATAGATGGCATAGGGAATTAAATATTTTTGTCCCAATACTGCTCCTAGAGCTGTATCGGAAGCATCTATCGAGATATGAAAAGGTAACTTCCAGTTAGGTCCCCTTAATATAGGTGCTTCAGAAATTTTGGTTTTCAGGGTTTCAAAAGCTAACTGGCAATCAGAAGTCCACTTAAACTCACAATCTTTGGTGAGTAATTTGAAGAGAGGAGATGCTATTTTGGTGAAGTTTTCTATAAATCTCCGATAGTACCCCGTAAATCCTAGAAAACTTCTTACATCTCTTTGACAACTTGGAATGGATAGGTTAGAAATAAATTCAACTTTCGCTTCATCAACTCTAATCCCATCCCCTGAAATGTGGTGCCCTAAAACAATACCTTCAGTGAACATCATAAAACATTTTTCATGACTAAGAGAAAGGTTTGCTTCTTGACATCTTTTTAAGACCTTTTCCAAGTTTTCTAAAGCCTCTTCGAATGTATCTCCATAAACTATAAAATCATCCATATACACCTCTACACAGTCATGTATCAGATCAGAAAAAATTCCTAATACTGCCCTTTGGAATGTTGCAGGTGCATTGCACAATCCAAATGGCAATACTCGGTACGCATAGGTACCCCAAGGACAAGTAAATGTGGTTTTATCTTGGTCTTCAAGTGCTACTTGGATTTGATTGTAACCACTAAATCCATCCAGGAATGAAAAGTACTTTTTACCTGCTAATGTATCTAATACTTGATCTATGAAAGGTAAGGGAAAATGGTCTTTAAGAGTAGCTTTATTCAGTTCTCGGTAGTCAACACACACCCTCCATTTTTCTTAGGTACAATTACTAAAGGGGAAACCCACTGACTATCTGAAATAGGATAAATGAAGTTAACATTTAACAATTTTTGTAGTTCTTCCTTGACAATTTCCCTAAGATTTGGATTCATCCGTCTTTGAGGTTGTCTAATTGGTTTACAATTTGCCTCTATATAGATGTGATGAGTACAAGTCTTGGGACTTATCCCTTTCATGACAGTGTATTCCCAGGCATATGCAGAAGAATGTCCCTGTAATACTTTGACTAGCTCTTCTTGTTGAGATTTTTCCAGGTTTTTGTTTATGTTCAAGGTTTTGCCTGGAAAAATTTCACTTGTAGAACTGCCAAATTTGTCCATAGAATGAAGAGACATCTGTCTAGATGACAAGAACTCAATATTGGATCTCTCTTGAAATGATTCTTGTTTGTGCTCCGGAGAAGATTCAAAATTTTCTAGAGTATTCAGAATTTGATTATCTTCACTAATTTCTGAAATTGTGAAGAGTGGTTGCAAATATTCTTCATCCTCTATCCATTGAGTGTCATCTAGATCTGTAATTGTCCTAGCCGGAGGATATAAAGTGAATTTCTTTGTTGAACTTCCATCAGAAATATACATATCACCGGACCTACAACTAATAAAAGCATCAGCTGTAGCCAACCAAGGTCTTCCTAGTATAACAGGATGGCCTCCTATATTATTCTTGGGTGTCAGGATCATGAAATCCACAGGGTACTCCCAAGAGTCTAGGGACACCGGAATGTCTTCTATTACCCCATCTGGTCTGATCACAGATCTATCTGCTAATTGTAATAGTGTGGGTGTAAAGAGAAGATTAGGAAGTTTCAGCTTGTCCATGATTTGTCTACTCATGATATTTATTGCTGCTCCTAAGTCAATGAGTGTGTTTTGAATTTCAATTCCATTGATGTGAATTTTGACAACTGGATTTCCTGGGTCAAGGTACTTTGGAATAGTAGTCTTACCCATCATAATCTCTGCTATTTGTCCTACCAGTTGAATTTTCTTGGTTTCTCTTATTCTTTTCTTTGTTGTCTTCATACTCAACTCCTTTATTGTTTTGGCTAAAATTGGGATTTCCTTAATGGCTTGCAATAATGGAATTTTAATGCAAACATTTCTCAATTCATACAAGAAATCATAATTAGGCACCATTATTTGTTTTTCTACACCTTTTTCAATTTGTAATCTTTCCGGAAAGGGAGGTATAGAAGTAGATGTGGATGGTTGCTCTAATACTGGAGTTGGGCTTATTGGATCTTTTTGTTTCAGTTTTTCAATGTTTTGGCCTTGAAAGGATGTTTCTTCTTCAAGACTTTTATTAACCCGTAGGGAGTCTTCCTCAGAATTATCTTGTTCTTGTATGATCACAGAAGGTTTCCTCTTCTCAAGTATCCTTCCAGACCTAAGTTGAAGATCACTAAGGTCTAGAGGAGTAATTAAATAAGTTGGAAATTGTTGTCCTTCTATCATATATGTATTCTGAGGATTCTTATTATTGGGGTTTGGTATGGGCTGAGCTGGTAATTGATTGGATTTTTTGAGGGAATGGTTGATTTTGATGAGGTTGGTTCAAATGATGTTGTTGAGAATTCTTGTTGAAAATTTTGTTGAAGATTTTGAGGAAAATTTGTTGAGGATTTTGAGGATAAAAATGTGGATATGGTGGATAGGATGGTGGATACTGATAATATGGAGAGTATCTTCCATAGGGACCTTGTGATCCTTATGCCCAAGCTTGAGATTGATTTTGAAATTGGGGCCAAGATTGCTGCCAAGAATTCCAAGGTGGAGGTTGATTATACATTTGATCATGAAATCCCTGTGTCTGAGATCCCTGCCAAGGTCTTCTAGATACAAAGTTAAGAGATTCTCGTGAGTCCAGAGAGTTTCTTCTAGCAAACAAACAAATTTCGAGACCAGGAAGAGAAGGAAAATTCTTGGTCTCATAAGCTTCCTGCAGAACAAATAGCATGTGTTTCTACAACTTTTCATCTGTGAGGACACTCTCTCAAGGCATGTTTCTTCCTACATTTGGGACAAAGATTGCCAAGGCATCGTATTCACCTTTTGTTTGTTTTGTATCTAAGGGTGTCTATTTGTTCAAGACTCCCTAAGATGTCGTATTTAAAATCATCAAGAAAGTGTCCTATTTCCCGATCTACTACCGTCCTGCATAAAATTTACTTGCCCTTGCAAGAAAGGTGATCTCGGACCTCGACAGCTTTTAGATTTCCTCCGGAAAGGTTGATACATAACTCAGAGATTTTTGTAATGTGAGTTGTGATACATCTCTTTCCCATCATGTTAAGGATATCCAACCATTCATCCCTAATTGTTTTCAAATAAAGAGCTTTTAAAGTGTCTTGATCTAGGTTTTCCATTTGTTTCTTTTATGTTGTATTTAAATCTTTCCAACAAATTCTAAATTTTCATCTTCTTTTGTAACATCTTGAACACTTCTTCCTTATGATAAACCGGCATACAATAATCCAAGTATCTCTCTAGAAATGTTTGTTTCATGTCTTCCCATGTCCTAATGGAACTACTGTTCAAGCTCATAAACCACTTCAATGCTGCTCCTTTCAGAGTTGAAGGAAATAATTTCAATTTTTGAGCATCTTGAAGATAGTCATAAGTCCTACACAGTACTTCAAATTCGAATAAGAAAGTTTCAGGATCCTCAGTTTTAAGTCCATAGAAGTTTGGAAGGACCGAAGGTGAAATGTTTTTCATGGTTGTATTGGTTTCTTCATCAAGTATAGTGGAACCCAAAAGAGCTTCCTATTCTACCTCTTCCTCCTTCTCGCACCTCTACCCTTCTCCTCTTCCTCCTTCTCCTCTACCTCTACCTCTACCTCCAAATAGTGTGTGTTCTCCATTGAAGACTCCTCCTCCTCCTTCTTCTGCCATAGTTGACTCTCCTTTGGAAGTAGAAAAGTTTGTGTCCCTACCAGGAGTCTTTAGATATTCTTCTATGGCAGGTTCATTGGATGAAGTGGAAGGTTTCTCTAATGGGATATCTGATTTCATGTCTTCTAGAAGTCCAGGATCAGTAAAGGATGGAATATGGGTTTGATTTGAAGGTGTACTAGCTCTAGATCTAGATGAAACAAGTGGTGTTCTAGAGATCAAACTTCTGCCTCTGCTGCTTATAAATCTTCCCCTTGAATCTCTCTCCCTTCGCATAAAATTGTTTTTGGATGCTAAGAAACAAAGGTTACCTAGTTTTCACTTCCTCGGCAACGGCGCCAAAATGTTGGGTCTCAATCTAGTCTCCTAAACTGAGCTCATTTAATTGTCAACCAGGATTTGTAAACTGCTGAAGTGAAGTGTACCATATGTACCTAGGTGCTTGTTTCCTAATGCGTTGTATGTGGTGTTTTGTGATGTTTTTTGTCTTTTGTGATGATTTATGATGTTTTTGGTCTTTTGGTGATTTTTATGTTCACAATGGAAATGTCTAGAAAACTAATGGAAAGGGTTGGTGGTCAAAACAGAGTTAAGCCTAATGTATGGAATGGAAAATGCAATTGGAAACACTGAAGCAAAATCTAAACTATGACTAAATAAAAGAAAAAGCTTGATAATGACTTTTTAGGCAAATGACACAAACTAAACTTGAGAAATGATCACTAAATATGCAAATCCTCTAACTGAACAGTTAAACACTAATGATGCAATACTCTGTCCTAAGCTCTTTCTATTCTATGATTAATTCCTAGTTCTATTCTGCAATTTAATTGAATGTCACAAAACCTATACTCAAAGAGTTATTGGTTTCTTGTTCAAAGTAGTTCTTTTGAGGAAGAGCTCTGTTTTATGAAATGATGAGGAAATTACAGAGAGATTTCAGACCTTATAGTGATGTTGTCTTCTATTCCTATGGCTATAGATCATTTGTAGTTTTTAGAACAAGAAGATGTTTGTGAATAATGAAGGTTGTCTTGTTAATCCTAACAACTAAAGTAATTTATTGTGCAATGGATGACAATTTGAATATGAGATGCAAGTGTAATGAGTTAATCTAAGAATGAACCTAAGATGCCACTAAACTAGAACAATGTTGAACTATAAGTCATCATCAAACTTGAAACAAAGTAACTGAACATGAATTAAATGCAATGAAACTCCGGAGCATTCTAACTATACTAACATGCATTATTATATGAAGTTACACAATCTGTTTGTTCATCATTAGTGATATTTTGGAAGAGTTCCTTCTTTTGGAAGAGGTAGAACAATTCTGACTGTGTACTTGAGTGCAATTGTAAGCAAATGGACTGAAAGCAAATGAAAAACTAAGTTATCACATCCATACTCTACTCGTCATTATGATGTCTTGGGCAAGCATTTAAGAGCAAGAACAGAGATGATACTTAGTACAAACACACAACTAAATCATTCATTATCACGGTCATGTCTTGAACTTCTTAAGGATGTCTTGGAAGAGTTTCTTCTTGTGGAAGAGTGATTAGAACAAGTGTAATTGTGATAGTGAATAGCAAAAACTACAACTAAATCCTACAGTACCATAGCTATTCATCATTCATCATTATAATCTGTTGGAAGAGTGTCTTCTTGTGGAAGAGCTGGAATGAATATAACTACAGTAGCTAGTTAAAACAACTATAAATTCAATTCCTAATTCTACAATACCATAGTCATTCAACATTCATCATTTTAATCTGTTGGAAGAGTGTCTTCTTGTGGAAGAGCTAGAATGAATACGACTACAGTAGCTAAAACAAAACAACTACTAATTCAAATGCAAAACGTAAAGGCAGCTAGGAAAACTTATCTAATTTACGCAAAAAGAAATCCGTGCAAGAGGCAGGGGCCCTCTACCACTTGACGGCATTCAACTCCAAATTAAATCACGCCTTCAAAATAACTTTGTCTGCTCCATTAACGATGCAATAGTTTGAACATAACACTCTGCGTCTTCAAGGACGTAACACAGAGTTTAAACAAAATCTAGCAACAAATCTAACATAAAATCTCTAACATAGCTCTCGGTCTCCCAAGAGTTTATAAAGCAAATGCACGTAACAATAATTACAACAATTTAGGAACAATGTCTTTCCTTATCCGAATCACGTTAGGAGTCTTTGAAGTGGCTGCGTGAAGAAGAAAAGACATCTGGACTGAGACAGTCCTAGTAGGAGTCTTCCTTCATAAATGTGTTCCCCACGTTCAAAACCATACCCAGAATCCATTTCTTCCTCCATGATGAGCAACGAACCATGTAGACATGACGTGGATCATGCCCATATGCGGTTTTTCTCAAGAGGCCACCTGGAACATACTCAAACATGAAGGCAACTGCAGAATCGCCGGTTAGCTACGGAATGTCTGCATTCTGCAGCTAGTTCCGGTCAAAATGCTTAACAATGGCAAAAATCACAAAATTTAACAAGTCAGTCATGTAAATCATTCTAGAAGTAATTTTAACTATATTTATTGATCAATTGGGTCTAAGATAGAAATGGACAAGGGAAAATGAGGTAAAAATGAGGTGAATGAAAGCACTTTGAGGCTCAACACATAGATGCTTGCAAAAGAGGAGTTAGTAGAGTCCTTATGTAGAAAGGAAAAGTAGTATGCTATGAGTCACGAAAATTGAATGAGAACGAGCATAATTATATGAAAAATGATCTTGAGTTGGCAACGATCATCCATGTGTTGAAGATGTGGAGGCATTATCTTCTTGGCAGGAGGTTTGTATTGATGAGTGATCATAGTGGGTTGAGATACTTATTTGACCAACCAAATATAAATTCTAGACAATATATATTGTTGGCTACGATCAATGAATTTGAATTTGAAATCAAGTACATCAAGGGAAAATATAACAATTTTTCTTATGCACTTAGGAGGCAGATACAAGTAAATAACATTGAAACTATGAGTTCTTATGGGACAAATATATAGGATCAAATCCTATAAGAATATCAAAAGGATGGAATTTATAGCGAGATTAGGCACGTGCTACAATAGAGTATAGGTATAGGTAGTGGTACAGGTACATGTACATATACAAGTATAGGTACAGGTTCACAAGATTTTGAGTATTGTCTCTCAGAAAATGGCTTGATCCAATTTAGGAATAGGATATATGTGCCAAACAATGGTGAGCTCAAGAAGGCTATCTTGAGAGAGTTTCAAGCGAAACCGTACTTAGGTCACCGAGGATACCAGAAAAAATTGACAATAGTGAAGAAGTTTTATGATTGGCCAAATATGAAGAAGGATGTGGTTGAGTTCATGGCTATATGTTTGGAATATCAAAAGGTAAAGGTAGAGTATAAACATCACAGTGGACTAATACAACCGATTCTGATTCTAGAATGGAAATGGGAGTTCATTTCCATGTATTTCATTACACGTTTGACGAGGAAATCTAGACAACATGATTCCATCATGGTTGTGGTGGAAATGTTGACTAAAGTAGCACACTTCATTCTAGTGAAGATTACATATTCAACTAGTGATGTGGCACAGATATTCATTAAAGATGTGGTTAGATTGCATGATTTTCTTAAGAAGATTGTGTCATATAGGGATGCTAAGTTCACTTCCAAGTTTTGGAAGGAGATGTTTTCAAGTTTAGGGAAAAATTTGACCTTCAACACAACTTATCATCCACAGAAATATGGAAAAAAAGAGAGGGTCAATCGGATATTAGAAGAAATGTTAAGGATGTATGTGATGCATCAACATATGATATGGGAGGATTACCTTCCGTTGTTCAATTTTTCTTAAAAAAATGGTTACCAGGAGTCACTGAGGATGAGTCTGTTTGATTCATTGTATGGGTGGAGTTGTAATAATCCTATCAGTTGGAGTGATCCAGTTAACAGGGTGTTGAGAGGGCCATACATGTTGATAGAAATGGAAAAGGAAATGCAAGTAATCAAGAAGAATCTAAAGGCAACACAATATAGGAAGAAAATCTATGCAGATCATAACATGTTGTTTAAGACGTTTCAATTTGGGTAACAAGTGTACTTGTGCATCAAGCCAAAGAAGATATCCTTGCAAATTGGATCATGTGAAAAGTTGGTACCTCAATTTTGTGGACCTTTCAATATTCTTGAAAGGATTGGACCAATATTCTATCGACTTGCATGTACTTTGAAAATGAAATTCCATGATGTTTTCCATGCTTCATTGCTTAAGAAGTATGTTAAGTATGTTGATTACATGACTGGTCTGTATTGTAGGTGGAGTCTGAAGGAGAATTCCATCTAGAATCACAATGTATTTTGTAGAGAAACATGATCATGCTCTGGAACCGAGCAATTGAGTAGGTTAAAGTGCAGTGGGATCACTTTGGGCCTGATGAAGATACATGGGAGATGGGAGATGGAATATCAGATGTGGGCTATGTATCCTTATCTATTCGCTGGTTGAGCGAATTTCCTTGATATATGTGTTGGGTATATGCTTTGGTGTGATGTTCTGGTATATGCTTTAGTGTGATGTTTTGGTATATGTACATATTTATATGGATGTAAATACCACCATGAGGTATGTTATAAATCTCCAATAAGCAATATGGTTGTCATGTTGTTATGTTGCCATGTTCGTATGCTTCTTAGTATGCTATGTGAGGAGAAAAATGAAGGAAAATAATGGAAAATGGAAGAGAATAGAGATTTCATAATAAAAAGGTTTTTGAGGATCAGTTGGTACCTTTTTGTTAGTTTAGTTTTCGAGCTCTCTCTCTATTCTCTCTCTCCCACTCTTGGACACTTAAGATTTTTCTTGGATGATCCAAACTTATGCAGAAATGAAATAGAATACAGATATAAACATAAATGAAAAAGTGCAGCAGAAATACAACTTCATTTCATTAACATTAAAGAACTAAAATATGCTTACATATAGAATGGAAATAAACTGGCTCGGGCGATGGTGGCGATGGTAGCTTATCTTTGAGAAGATATGTGATGGCTACATGCCTCTGAACTATGTTACAATGAGTCTCGATGGCCTTTTTATCACTGATAAATAATAAGAAACCCTAAACATCCAAAATCCTAACTCTAGGAGATGAAGCGCCAAGATCTTGTGGGCCCCGTTGGGGTAAGTTGGAATGTCAACTTCCCGAGGTTGTAACTTTTGCATACAATCTTCGTTTGGCTATCATAATACCTCGTTTTGAAGATGTCAAAGGGGAGGCCAAAAATAAACTCAAAGACCAACTTGGGACTTTTCTAGTCTCTCCATTTCCCCTAAAAACGTATTTTATTCCCTCAAAATGGCTCCCAAAGTTTAAGACCCAGAAAATTGCCAAAAATGGTAAATTGTGCTTGTTAACACTAGAAAATCATACAAGAAAAATACATTAGAAAATATCAAGAAAAAGAAAAAATAAATATTTTCCAACAAAAATACATTATGAAGGAAAAAAATATTAAAATTTCCTAAGGTTCAGTGAGAAATTGGCAGACATCGCACCAACAAAAAAGAATTTTTTTGCACAGCGCATTTTCCTTCGATAGCCGCGCGGTTTTGGGGATGGTGAAAAGTAACCATTCGGGACCACTTCCCACACTTGGTGAAGATTATTCTATGTCAATAACAATCAAGGACAACTGAATTCGAGCTACCCTAAAGGGATATGCATCCCTCAAAGAAATCTCTTGTCCTACTCTTGAGTCACTATCAATATTGGGCCAAGAGAGAGTAGTGGAGCTGAAAAAATTATATATAAATTGGATATGGGAAGAAAAAAATATGAGACATTGTTATGCTGACCAAATTTCTACCATAGAAACACTAGATTTCAATTACTAAAGCAAGAGGATTAAAGGCACTAGCAGGTTGGCCATCCAATGTCCGAGTGAAGAAGAGAAATCTACCATTGGAGAGTTGTCACATTCCTTTTGAGAGAGGGAGGAGAATCTTGCAAGGAAACCAAGGAAAGGGACCCCCCTTGCCGAGAGTATTTGAGCACCATAGCTCAAAGGGCTCACTACAAATGTGTTACCATTGTATTATTCTTACTACTAGCAACCAATAAAGGGTGTTTTCTTCATTATTGTATTGGTTTATTTGCTCCATTTGAGCTTATTGTATTGTGTGTTTCTTTTTGAGCTTATTTTATTGTATGCATTACTTTCATTATGATTTTTTCTTTACTTTGTTTTCAGTTTTCCCATTAAGAGCACCATAATATTCTCTGTGATATTTTCAGGAAGAAACCTATTGCTAAAGAGGTGTGTTTTGGAACACTAGTGTGACAAAAACACTACCACATGATTGGTGAATCTAGTAGTTTATTTTCTTGGTTTAACGGTTGTTTTGCAGGACCTCCTCTATACATAACAAGCTACAAGGTGATCGACTTAAAGTACCATTCTCTCAGATAGACGTGGATGTCATGCCTATGTTTGGAAAAACCACGCTATATTCCAGAGAGCAAAGAAACCTTGTATTTTTTCAAATTTTAAGGTGATTGGAAACCCATAATGAATTTCCTTCACCATTGTTCTACATTATTCTGTTTTTAGGTTGACTAGTTGTTGCACTAACCACCATTAGTATATCAATTAAGTGTTTTTATTTATTTTTTACATTTTAAAAACACAAAGATTAACTAGGGAGAAGAGTAAGTGGCCAAATTCCACTCATATTTTTCAAACTATATTTTGCTGAAGTTTATGTAGAACACATAGTTTAATTAATAAAGGAGTAAGTGGTCCATTATCCACAAATAGGTTTACTAGATAAAATATTTTTTCATTTTTTGCATTAGTTTTGGACTAGGGTCAAAGTGTTAATAAAGAAAGAAAGTAATCTCTACTTCCCTTGCACCTCTTGGTGAACCTAGGCTTGCATATGAATCCTTTCTCAAATCATTTTAAAATATCAACTCCCTTTAGTTCTACATAGTCTAATTAAGAGAAGTGTAAGCGGCCATTATCTGCAAATCATTTCAATTTTTGCAAGGAACAATCAAACATGTAGTGTAATTAGAGGGATATAGTAAAGGAGCATCGCATATACACATCTTATCACACTTTTGTTTGTTAACATAAACCACACACTAAGCATCGGTAAGATTTCTATTAAAAGGCATCTAGTTTTTGGGGATTTTATTCCTAGCTTACGTTTGCTTACAATTTCACACCCTAAAGAAAATTAAGACTCTTAAAAAAATCATAACTTGAACCAACTAAAATATCCCCATAGGGGCCACAAAATAAGTTATATTTCAGGTTAAGAACATTAGGGGTAGGCATCCAATAAGCTGCCATGGTCATTTTACATTTTGAAAGATAGAAGTTGAATATTTAGGGAGCTTAAAATCCTTTTATCAGCCCACAGAAAATATTTCCCGAGCATTACAGAGACCCGATTCAGAGGGGGTTCGAATTAGGTCCAGTGCGAGCAATATGATTTGGGGCTACACGACCCATCTAGTGATCGGCATTGGTAACTGACTACCAGGAAGCTAAAAAATCGAATGCTTATGTGGGATGAAGTTACTTTAGTGGCCAAAATTTAGGGCATCCTTTCCCTATAAGTGAAAATGTGGGGGATGTTGGCCTTAATACCTATCAGAAGATAGTACCTATCAAAAGATATATCCGCAATGAAGGAAGATTAGGTTTACATAGGATTTTTTATCATACGCAAACAAAAAAAAATATATTTTTGCTTGATTGATCACATAGTTTAATCTAAAGGAAAATTACCTTTCCATTTTTCACTTTGTTTTATGTATGGAATTATTGCATTAAAAAAAATATTTAACCCTCTAAAGTTACAAATAAAATCTACACCATAGGGGACCCAACACTCCCCACCTATCTAGGCGTTTCTTAAACCTCCCCCCATTTCTAGGAAGAGTGTCGGTGTTGTGAAACCAACTCCGAAAATAGAAGAAAAGAGATATCAACGCCTTAGAAATAAGCCACTTCGAGGGGGCAACCTCCAATACATTACATAAATGAACAATTATTGGATGATACAAATGACCAAAACCTCCTTCTATATATAGGAGTCCATGGGGCCACAATATAATCCTATTGGGGCCACAATGTAATCCTAGCCGACCTAACAATAATAATGTAAGGACACAATAATAACAATATGGGGGTTACAGGGTACAAAAATAACAATAAGGGGGGGGGGCTACACTAACATAATAAGGGACTACACTATTAATATAGGGACTTAGCAGTCAGGCTTCCCACCATTTGGGCGTATAGGATGTTGCACCGCCACCATTATAGGATATCCCTTTATCGGGGAAAATTTAATTATAACCCCCCAATGGTCACTAGTCATCACACTAGCCATAACCTCGCAAGGGCGACCAAATGCTACCCCTTTTGGAAGCACTCAAAACACCCACCAGAGTACTATTCCTCAAGCATATAAATAGAAGATCCCTATGCAAAAACCTATTCAAAACATGGTGGTAAACCCACAATTACCTTTCTTAGCATCATTAAATCTACCAGATCTAATCAAGTTAGAAAATTACCCCATCAACCATGACCTTAATTGGCCACCCATGCCCACCAAGCTCCCTTCAGATATTTCAAAATTTGAAGGAAAGGAAGTGGAAGACCGAGGGAACCATATCATGACTTTTCACCTATGGTGTTCGACGAACAATATCATAGATGATAGCATTTGACTAAGACTATTTCAACGCACCCTTACAGGGCCTATAATGAAATGGTACATTGACCAACCATCTACAATGCATAGAATCTTTAACGCCCTAAAACCAGAGTTCGTAACCTTTTTACATCTCTTGATTCATCATGATTAAGGGATAGAACTCCTCACCCATTTCAAAAAAACACCCGCTATTCACATATCTGACCACATTCATGAATGACGAAGATGTCGTAGGTTGTGCAAAGCTAATCTCGATGATAGAGTTCTCCTGGAATTTTTTTGAAAACTATCACAATAGAAATTTCAAAAGATGTGGCAACGCAATCCTTGCGTAATGAGGAAGACGCCTTTAGTAAAGTCCAATAGCTAGAGATCATATACACCTAGTCTATATATATCTATCATATCCCTATGAATGCCACATGCCTGCAAACTTACAGAGAATTTCTAGGTGCGTCAAATACCACTGATGGGTTGATAGGGTCCTTAGCCCAAGCTCAACCTAAAAACAATGATCAATATCCTACATACTCGTTTTCTAATAAAACGTACGATACCCTACAAAATATTTCACAACCAGGATACTATGATAATCAACCTTCACCTTTGCAGAACATGACTAATAGGGAAAACCAATATCCTCCCCCTCAAGGAGGACCATACTTTCTCCCTTAGGGAAATCAATACTCATCGAGGAACATCGACATAAGAGAGTCATCCCAGAATGCATACGCTAGCCAGGGATAAGGAAAAAAATACTTTCCCTTTCGCAAAAAACAAAAGAATACACCACCAATGCAAAACATCACATGGGTTAATTTAGTGCAACCCTCCCAAGCTCAACAAAAAATGTCATACGACCAGGAGAAAATAATAATCCTCTGAACGTTTCTAGGAAAAAACCAAAAAGAAAACCAAAGGGAGACCTTGTATAGGGGGGTACCAATCAACAACGCCCCCCACGATCACAGGCTGGGGTAAAATCCAACCGAAATCAAAACCTGGAACCAAAGAAAAACTCTCTGAGGTAGAACAATATGGTCAATATAAGGACCAGTCATTCTTGTGCCATATTTGGAGAGTATGGTCATTACACCCATCATTGTCCCGAACTCCTTGAGTTGAAAAGGCTTCAGGAAAATAGGGGACAAGGGGGGAAAAAAAACAACCTATAGTTATGCAGGAGCCTTTTCCCCACCAACGAGTAGTTAATACTCATCACCATCAACCATCCAAGAAAAAAAATGCTGGAGGGAATGCTCAAAAAAATCGTGACATATTCATGGCAGGAGAAGAATTATTCTTGCAAACGTGAAATATAAATTATGAAGCACCCCCAAACACCAATCCAGTAGGTGAAAATTCAAGCATACCCATAACACCATTATCCATGTCTAGGGTACCTATTGAGCCAATTCCAAAAATGGTAAAAGGTCTCATGAGGCATGTAGGATACAATTCGAAAGTTGCACACAATTATAGCATAGTGGGCGACTTTACTCAATCTCCCTCAGCTATGTCAACGTTAGAAGTACTGCAATATTTCTCGGCCCAACGGAAAGCCTTAATTTCCGCATTAGGTGCTATCAACCCCTTGGATTCCCACTTAATGGTCTTCAACTTAGATAAAGAAAGCCCTCATTTTCCTTCTCTAGTCGCTTTTCAAATCCTAGTTTCAGTTGCGAACATTGTCATTCACCGCTGCATCGTGGATGAAGGGGAATCCACATGCATAATGTCAAAAAAAGTTTGGAAATTTTTTGGATCACTAGAACTGAAACCATCTGATATCATGCTCAAAGCATACGAATGGCACCTATCCACCTTGGTAGGTAATTTCCAAGACGTGACAATAGATCTCATCGACAATACTGTGCTCATTGAAATTGAATTATTAGATGCACAACTGGAATATAACATCCTTCTTAGATGGAGCTATATGTATGCAATGACCGCAATAACATCCTCTGTGTTTAGAGTAATGATGTTCCTCCATGACAGGAAAATCATTACTATTGACTAGCTCATGTATTATGAGAAGAAACCTATAACCGCCCTCGATGGCATGCTACCATTGGTAGATTCAAGTACATAAGTGGTCACTTAAAACCAGCCATTCTCCTTGGATCATATCCTAGAGGCCCTCCTCTATTTCCAGGAGTATCTTCAGTACCTACAGGAGCTGCAGTGTGCATGATGATTTAATAAAACACCAAACCGAGTCAGGAACCAGAGATAGATATCAAAAATATCATCACCACAAACTCATAATTTATATGATATGATAACAATGGAACCCACTTCTTGCATCCCCCACCTGGTTATATATCGCACCAGGTCATGGAAACCCTTACATTACCAAACATATATTTCGCGATGCCGGTCTGGTATTTTTCCCCAATGTCCATGTCAGGAAAATCAGGAATTATCTCTACAGGTATCATGCCTATCACCTTTACAGAGGCCATCATAACTTTAGAAGAAACCATAGTGACACCAACCAACGCCACCAAGAGGGGAAAGAGAAAAGCGAAGAAAGTGGATACTCCCAATGTTCCTAGGATATCCCCACCTTGTAAACTGTGCAACATGTTGGGGCTCACAGAGGTGGCTTATTATCGACAACTCTAGTTCTTTCTCATTAAATTATCAACCTGGGGCAAGTATTCTTATTTCAAGAGTGTTGGCACAATATATGCGAGTTAGGTTGTCTAATAGTTACTCCTTGTCACTTATGAGGAATAATTTGCTAACTTCCTAAGTTCACTTATTGTTGCACTTAAAACTGTCACCTTGACATTTTGCTGACTGTATGAGCTCATTGTCACTCATACTTACCTCCTCTGCAAGTATTACAACTTCTACTCCTCATGTCAAGCCCTAAAAACAGGATAAAAACCCTAAAAAACTCCAAAACCCTAGGTACACAGGTAATGTGAAGCTTACCTGCGTTCTTGGCTGGGGTACGTAGGTAATGTGAAGATTACCTGCGTTCTAGAACGCAGTTTCTCTGTGTAATGCCTGCGTACCCCTGTCAAAGTCAAAAGGGCAAGAAAGTAAAGTGAAAAAGATGATTTTTGGTCAATTCTAGAAGCTTTTGGATGAGATTTTTTGGGGGTGAGTACGCTCTTGTAAGGTTCATGCATCCCACACCTTAAAGAGCTAACCCCTTGATGTGAGGAGCCTATCCCTTTGAAGGAGGATTCTATCCCTTCATAGGTGGAACCCTAACCTCCTCATCTTCACTATAAAAAGAGGCATTGGGTAGCCTCAAAGGGGGTTCAAGCTTTAGTGTGTGATTGAGGTGAAGTTCTGTTGAGATTTAGACTCCTTTCTGCTAAGATTTTGTGAGGAAAGATCACATACCTCTATGTGCTCCTGGAGGAAGAGTGCAAGGCTTATCAAAGTAGAGGAAACTCTTGCTTCGGACCCCGGGAAGGCCTGTTCAACGTCAAGGCTAAGGTTGTAAGGTTCTTCTATTATTTCAAAGTTAATACAATCAAGTTTGTTTTTCTCAATAAATTGTCGTTCGATTGTTTATTTCAATAAGATGTCGTTTGATCGTTTATTTCATAGATTCCTTGATCACTATGATAGGTGTGTTTTATAATTATTTTTTATACAGGTGCTACTTAATATTTTATTTTTTGTGATTGCAGGTCTTTAAAGACGACACTTTTAAGCGACAGAATAACTATTGTTGTGATGGAAGAACTACTGATGTGACGGAAGAACTACGGTTGTAAATAAGCATTTGGATCTAAGGTAGGACCAACACCTTTATAGCATTTACTTGTAAAATGAATATATTTAGAGAAAGATAAACTTAGTTGTTCATTTGTTTCTAGATTGTCTTCTGACACTAGGGAGATCGATCTTGTCCGCAAGATTGATTTATCCGGCCAAGAAAGATTTTTGATTTTTGGTTTTCCTTTGTTTTGACTTGAGAAAATGATTTTTTCTGGTTTTTGATTGATGTATACTTGCCTGGTTATCTTAGTTTTACTTTGCTTTGAGAAGTTTTAAGAACTTTTTTGTTTTTCTTGAAGTTTTCTGGGGATCGCACATTGTTGCAGACCCTGTTAAAAGTCTTGAAAAACTTAGATTTCTTCTTTCAGTTTAGTTTAGATTTAATTTAGGATTCTTAGCATCTACCCAGATCTGTATTTTTCTGTCAAAAATCCTTTTTTATGAGTTTCTTTCAACAAATTTTTCATATCATCAATCTCCGTTAAGTTAATTGGGTGTTTTGAGTCTCTTTTTTGAGAATTTCTTAATTTGATTTCCTTTGGTCATTACTTGGAGGTTTGTCTCAGTATTTTCACAAATTTGCGTCTTTTTTCTTTCTTTTTTTGCAAAAAAAAATTCCCCCTCATTCGCCTTTGAGGGGGCTAAATTGTGTCTGGGTGTTAATCGCCTTTGAGTGTTTTTATTTTTTGATCTTTGGAAATCTAACCCAATTTTCTTTACTTACACTTGATTGGTTCTTATATTACATTATAGTAATCTTGTGTTTGAGAATTTTCTTGCATAGATTACATTTTCATAAATAGAATTCTCATTTTCGGAATATGAATGTGAATTGTGCATAGATTACAACTGCATAGTTTACATTCTGGAAAAATCAATCGTAGATTTAGTTCGTTGTATTTGAATTTATATGTTTTTATGCTTGTTTTAAAAACACAAAAATAAAAAATGGAATTGATTAGCATTAGTTTTTCTTGATTGAAATTAGTGCATTAAATAATTTGCTATATTTTCTCTTATTGATCAATTTTTTTCATTGTTGAAAGTGAATGGAAACTCTCTCCATACTTTAATTAGGATTCATCGAATTGAAAATATTACATTATCATATTCGATTGAATTCAATTTTGGGTCAGATCATAACACCATTGGTTTCGTATCCATTTACCCTTTGAGTAATAACAGGCTAAATAACACAGCGCTTAATTAAAATTCATCTAGCAATTTTTACATTTTTAGGGCACTTTCCACCAATCTAGCTCATGATTAGTGATTTGGAATAGGCTATAGTTAACTTTCCAAAGAAACTAAAACAAACAAGTAGTCGATCTTGCGGTAGAAAAAATTCCAATAGTAGCATATATGCTCTGGGAAGCTCCTCCTAAAGGAGTCAAGCATGAGAGCATGTCCAGCCTTTGAGACAATCAGTGTTAAGGAAAGAGATGTCTCACAGAAGATATTATCGCGCATTCACAGTGATAGCGTCCAGTTAGCCATTGTCGGAGCACAGGGTCACTTGATGGTAAACCTCAAATTGATTATGTCAGGAGCCTTCAAGGGGATTCAGCTTTGTTACTCTGCCCTTGCTTGCATATCATATCGTAGACTGTTCCCCCAGGTATATTTGTTCCTGTTGGTGACCTTAGTGGCCATAAACTTTAGGATTCTTTCCCAAGGTGACGGTGGAGGGAAGATCCCACTGTACCTGGAGCAGATGTCGACTAGACTCACTTGGACTCTCTAGAGGGTTATCTTCACTCGAGATGGTTTAAGTAGAGAAACTTGCACCGATCTGTTTCATTAAGCAGGTTGTCGAGGTAACTGTTCCAACCGCCATTTCTGTATTAAAATTCTACGATGTTGGATTTCATCACCAACTAGTGTTTTTAGTGCAGGAATCTACTGTTTGTGTGTGGTTTGAATCCTAGATTTGTTAGCTCGTGTTCATTTGTTTGTTTTTACTTTTTAGAGACCATAGGTGTGAATTGTGAATTTTAATTGTTTAGGTGTGAATTGTGAATTGTGAATTTTATTTTTGAATTGTTAATAAAATTCACTGAAGTTGAATCTAATGAAAACTGTTCCGGAATTTACCAACCAAGGAACCCCTCTTAATGAGAATCCTAATACTTTTCATTGCTTTGGAAATGTTGGTCCTCCTTATATGGCTACATTGTCGTTACTTGGATTTAAAATAGGTTTACTGGTATGGTTATTTTCAACTTCGTTGGCCTCGAATACTCCAATTATTCCACCTTAACCGGATGCTTCACCTCAACATAGTTCACCATCTCAACATCACCAACCTCATGTTGACCCTTTACCTTCTTCGCCCAATATTTCTTCCTCCCTTTCTTCCTCTTCGCTTGGTAAAAGCCTTGACGCTAGTAACCAGGTGGCTAAGAAGAAGAAGAAAGGGAAGAAGAAGAAGAAGCAAGATAAGAAAGAAGTCAACCAACCAACCATGGCTGTAAATGTTAGTAGTGTTGAGGAAACCTCCAACATGCATCGTAAACCCAAATACCCTTGCAGGCTTTGTAAGGGTGACCAATTCCTTATCAATTGTCCCGGTATTCCAAAGGTCTTGGAAGTATGGTCAGAAAAATCTCATCAACTTTCCGTTGATCCATCAACCAGTGATAGTCAGGTTCCTGGGAAAAAGGGTAAAGTTAGGTTTCCTTGTAAGTTATGCAAAGGGAGTCATCAAACTCACATTTTCCCTCACATGGATGAAGCCTCAAAATTGTTGGAAAACCTTCCTGTTCCATAGCAAGAACTTCCAACTGGTTACCGTCAACTTTCTCCCAACCTACCGTTAACTAATGAAGGGATTGATCCAATTCCAAGTACAGTCAATCCCACTCTTCCATTAGAGAGTGAAACTCATATCTCTCAGATTGATGATCCATTAGTTGATCAAGTGGTCGACTCAATTTCACATTCGGTCGATCCCACTCTCCCTAAAGAGAGTGAATTTCATACCGCTCAGGTTCTTCTTGTTACATCAGATTCTTCTACGCCAGGGGGCATTTCACCTGTTCCTACAGAACCCCCTCCAAGTACTGAGGTATTTTCCTTTGATTGGAATAGACTGATAGAATATCGTCTTCCTTCCTCCATCCATTTCCAAATCATTGTGAAGACTGGTGGTAGGGACATAAACCGCACACATGTAGATGAAGGTGCTTATGTTAGTATTTTATCCTCAACTGCTTGGAAAGCTTTGGATTCCCCTCAGCTTGTGCCTATTACGCCGAATCTGAAAGCTTTTAACAGAACCATTAGTGAACCTTTAGGGATCCTTCCTAATTTTTCTATTACTTTGTAAGGTAAAACTATCTGTATTGATCTTATGGTAGTTCGAGGCCCCTTGGATTTCAATTTACTCCTTGGGCAAGACTATGTCTATGAAATGAAAGCTGTAGTATCGACACTCTTTCGCGTGATGTCTTTCCCTCACAATGGAAATATTGTGACTGTAGACCAACTTTTGTTCCCTAGTCCTGATTCGACTACCAATAATCCGACATCCCTGAATGTTCCTCATACGAAAGTGGTATCTACCCCGCCACGGGTTAATTATGTGGCAACTAGTCCCATGTTTTCAGTTACCGATGTAAGCGAGCCTCTCACTGTTTGCTCGTCTTCCTTTGACTTAGATCCGGTAATTGACATGGAATACTCTATGGGATTATTTGAACACGATGTTCTTATCCATTTTGAGTCCCTTGACATGTGTTCCTTCTAGAGAAATATTCTTCCTTCTTATGAAGACCTCTTGGAAGCCATGATCAAGGTGTGTCCATTGACATGTGTTTCTTCCAGTTGGAAGCCATGATCAAGTTTCCGAGGATAGTTCCTTTTATTGTGTCAACCTCGTTAAAAAAATGAATCAGTGAGTGTGAGGATAGTTCCTTTTACTGTGTCAACCTCATTAAAAAATGAATTAGTTAGTCGAGAGCATAGTTCCTTTTCTTGTGTCAAGCTTGTTAAAAAAATGAAACAAGCTTCCAAGAGGAAAGTTATTTTCCTGTGTCAACCTCGTTAAAAAATGAATCAGGTATGAGGAAAGTTCTTTTCCTATGTCAACCTCATTAAAAAATGAATCAGGTATGAGGACAGTTCTTTTCCTGTGTCAACCTCATTAAAAAATGAATCAGTAGGTGGTGTGAGTGATTAATGAGTCAATAAGTAGTTTAGAGATGGTTCAGGTTAACAGATTAACCTGGTAAAAAAATAGATGAGCCCATGAGGGAAGGGGTTCTTTCTGTGTCAGCTAGTTAAAAATGAATCGGTGTGAGGAAAATTCCTTTTACTGTGTCAACCTCGTTAAAAAATGAAACACGTTGCCATGAGCATAGTTCTTTTCCTGTGTCAAGCTCATTAAAAAATGAAACAAATCCTCCCCTAATTGAGTCGAGTCTTTGACTAGATCTCTTAAATGTTAAGTTATATATTTAGGTTAGTTATTTTAGTTTTTTCATAATTTTCTTACAGTTTTAGGTCAGGTCTTTCATATGATCTCGTAAATGAACCTTCTTTCCATCCAGCTATTAATTACCAGCAGTGTATTTAGTTGAATGAAATGAAGCTGGGGGGGCATGCGCTCTAGCAGTTATGCTTAGGGGCACAAGCACAATTTTCTCTCTGTTTCAAGCTTGTGAAAAAATGAAACCACTCTGAAGCATAGTTTTTCTATGTTTCAAGCTTTTGTAAAAATGAAACCTATATTGAGTCAATTTCAGTTATTTTCAAGACTCGTTGAACTCATGAAAATCCTGAGATTATTTTGCTATCTTTCATTCTCATAAAACACATGAAAATGCTGATTTCTT